>CM056051.1:334940040-335435040 GCA_029574335.1 Rana kukunoris | reverse complement strand
TCCCTGTGTGTCTCATGGTCTGTTCCCTGTGTGTCTCATGGTCTGTACCCTGTCTGTCTCATGGTCTGTACCCTGTCTGTCTCATGGTCTGTACCCTGTCTGTCTCATGGTCTGTACCCTGTCTGTCTCATGGTCTGTACCCTGTCTGTCCCATCTGTCTCATGGTCTGTACCCTGTCTGTCTCATGGTCTGTACCCTGTCTGTACCCTGTCTGTCTCTGGGCTGTACCCTGTCTGTCTCTGGTCTGTACCCTGTCTGTCTCTGGTCTGTACCCTGTCTGTCTCTGGTCTGTACCCTGTCTGTCTCTGGTCTGTACCCTGTCTGTCTCTGGTCTGTACCCTGTCTGTCTCTGGTCTGTACCCTGTCTGTCTCTGGTCTGTACCCTGTCTGTCCCGTCTGTCTCTGGTCTGTACCCTGTCTGTCCCGTCTGCCTCTGGTCTGTACCCTGTCTGTCCCATCTATCTCAATGCTGTCTAACGCCACACTTTAACATTATGAGCGTGCTTGGCTGGGAGAACTGGCACCACCATAAGCGGCTGTTGACTGGCCAGACCGACTGTACATAATTTGACTCCGCCTACCCTTCTCCCCGCAGCTTTCTTAGACTGCATCGTCTCCCCGGCTAGGGGCGGGGTCTGGCTGTGACGATAGGAGGAGGGAGAGGAGCACAAGGTAAACCCTCAGGTGGCGGCCAGGACATCAGGTAAAATTAATCAAAGTAATGTGCAGGTGCAAAGCTCACTGACATTTTGCAGGTGTTGTTGATATACAGTTTTAAGGCACCTGCAGGCCATGACTATTGCATTACAGCTAATGACATGTACATGATGACACATGGCCATTTGAAGGAATTTGGGGGCCCCAAGCAAAATGGGGGCCCCGAGTACCCCCCCCCCCCCCGTCACGCAAAGCCTACGTTAGTGCTACACTAATATCTTATCCCCCCCAGTCCCTATGTTTTTCTATTCTCACCTCCCCTTCTTCCCTGTAGCGTGGCTGAGCTCCTCTTCCTCCGTCAGTCCGGTGTTCTATTATTATGGGTCCCCAGTCCCCTATCATATATTGCCCGGGCCGGGCCGGGCCAGGTACCGCACGGTACAGGAGATTTAGTTTCCTGTTCCCGGCTGGACTGGAAGGAAGTGAGCGCTCAGTGTGCACTCCCTGTCAGTCCGTCCGGGAACAGGAAACTGAATCTCCTGTACCACGTGCTGTACCCGGCCGGACTGACAGGACTCCAGGAGAAAGGAAGTGGAGCTTGGCCACGCTACAGCCTGGGAAGGGGAAGTTGGGGGCCCCAGGACAATTCGGGGCCCCAAGAAATTGTTTGTTTTGCCTGTCCTGTAGCGACGGGCCTGTGATGACAGAACCCAAAGCTAAGCACTATGACAAAAAGACACAACATTCATGAATTTCTGTATGTTTAAAAACATCATTCATGTAAATTTTTATACAAGTAGTGTAAGTATCTAAACTTTATTTGGTATCAGCCTCTTGTAGCAAAACTTAAAATGGGAATGAAAGAGGCAGCACCAGTAGCAAATCAGATCGTGTGCAGACAGTGAACAGACAGTGTGTGACTGAAAGCAAATCGGCAGAGAGATGGGATCAGTGGTCGTGCGTCCATTAAGGGTGCACGCTCCCTCTCTCCAGCCACCCCCTCTATGACTAATGGATAGATTCATGCCATGGCCACCGCCGCCACCCTCTATTCAGGTGTCCAGACCCTTTTCGGACACAGGGAGCCTGATTTACAGCGACAGGGGTGTATTTTTGAAGCACCTGAGCCAAAGGCTCTAACAGGCTTTAAAAAAGGTGAACAGTGCTTTGAGCTCGAAGTTCACTCAGGTGTTGCAATTTTTGATGGGGCACAGTGGCGGCATTTGATGGGCGCAGTGGCAGCATTTGATGGGCACAGTAAGGCTGCAATTGATGTTTTTTTTATAGAATGTTTTAGTTTTTTGCGCTGCTTACTTGACAGGCATAATTGTATGATTATGGGCGTGAGTGAGGCCTCATGTCTAAATTTTGCTCACAAAGTCTTGCGCCGCCTCTGTCCACACAGTAATGCAAGACTTTCTCCCTGGTGTGGAGTGTCATGCTCAACCCCTCCCCTGGAATACAGGAGAGTCATGGCGCTCTCTATGTTGCAGATTAAGAAAGGAGCAGTAAGTGAAGGAGGACTGCACTAAGGTAAAGGAAGCTATTTAGGGAAAACATTTGTTTTACCTTTACAACCCCTTTAAGGCACAATGTGAATGTGCTTACGCCATTACGAACGGTAGTTTTACCAGAACGATTGCTCCCGTCTCATAACTTGCTTCTGAGCATGCGCAGGTTTTTTACGTTGTTTTAGCCCACACGCGATCATTTTTTACAACCCGAAAAACGACATTGTTTAATACGACGTTAAAAAAATTCACTTTTTTTTTTTGTCGTTTTTCAGAACCTGAAAAATTATGTGAAGCCCAAACACGATCATTTTAAATTACGATTTTTAAAAACAATGTTTTTTAATGCTGAAAAATTATCGCGTGTACACGGCATGATTCTCACAGAGAAATTTAAGACTTAAAGCATAACAAAACTTATCCTCTAGAACTACACACATCCTGAAGGTATTAAGGTATTGTGGCGTTTGGTCACTTATATTGTACAAAAAAAATCCTTAAAATTAATTTAAAATAAAGTGACAATGAAGGCTCACAAAAATAATAACATACATGTCATACTTACCTCCACTGTGCAGTTCGTTTTGCACAGAGTGGCCACGATCGTCTGCTTCTGGGGTCCCACAGCAGCTCTTGCGGCTCCTTCCCGCAAGAGCCTACCTCTTCTGGGAAGCTCTCTCCCGAGGGGGTTACCTTGCGGGTGCGCTCCAATATCAAACAATCGGCGTTCATAGCTGCCGATTGTATGACTTGGCCCCGCCCCCCAGTAGCCACGTCATTGGATTTGATTGACAGCAGCTGGAGCCAATGGCTGTGTTGCTATCAATCTATCTAATGAAGAGCCGATCAGCCATGGGGAGAACAACGTGGGATCGCGCCTTCGGAAATTTGGGGCTCAGGTAAGTAAAACTGGGGCTCGGCGGGGGCCAGACACTGCAAGGTGTTTTTTCACCTTAATACATAGCCAGCAATTTACAACCCCTTTAAATTTAAAGGATACGTTCTCCTTTGGGAACATATTACATGTTTCACCCCCTTTTAGGGTAAAACACGTAACATGTTCCCAATGCTGTAGCTCCGCCCATGTGGCTGCGTCATTTTTTTTACACAGCTTTGTGTGTGAATGAACTACAAGCCCAGACATCCTGTGTGGTTGTCGGCTTGTAGTTCTCAATGAACTACCATGGCGCTGTGGAGCGTTGTGGTAGTTCATTTATTACTTCCTGTCTTCACACAGATATACTCACAGATCTGAAGGAGACCTGCATAGCAGTAGCTGATCGCTGGTGAAATGCTTTACAAGCTCCAAAAGAGATACATTTATAAATGCAAATTTTTTTACCTGCAAAAAAAAATTGAATTTTTTTATTTATTTTTTAAGTTGAACTTATACTTTAACCCTGCTGGGAATGCTCCAGTGTAGAAACAACAAACTTTATTCCTACTTATTTCAGATTTTACTGTGCCCTGTTGAAAAATGTGAACAGTTCTAAAACCTATGACTGTGTGACCAACCTGCTGCTGTCTGTACTTAGCGCCATACTCCAATATTGTCTGTTGTATTTATATTGGTTTATAAACAGCCTCTCCACATTCTACCAAATGGTAAGTAAGGGGAACTCTATAAAAGCAACACAGTCAGAAATAAACATGCTTCTCTTTAGTAACAAAGAGAAAGACTAGAACTTCTTTCAGGAGTAATTTATGTCTTTGTCCCCGTTGCAGATTTTCACTGATAAAGCATCAGGAGGACAAGAAGTGATAGTAAATCTTTATAACAGAGCCCCAGACACAGTATAAATGCAATAGGGGTTTTAATCCTTCTTCACTCTATCTAAAACTAGAATCAAAGTTGAAGAAAAAAATGATAAAATAAATTATGTTAAAGTGTGTATCCAGTGTTTATGTAAATCTAACAAACTGGATCCAATCAATGTTTCATTTAACCTCATAACATTTTTATAAATACATTGGATTGGATCTTATGTGATCTTACATACCTTTATACCTTTTCTATATACTTTAGTTAAAATAAGTAGAATGTGCAGTCACTTTGTGCAGGGCCGCTGTTAGAAATCATGGGGCCCCGTACAGCCTACCTGACAGGGCCCCTCCCAATTCCACACTCGACCCCACCCCTGATCCCATGCTGTCACGAGGGGGGGGGGATCGGGGAAACTGGTAAAACATGTAACATGTTCCAAAAGGTGAACATATTCTTTAGTAACCATTAATATTCTAAATGTATTATTTTTTCACAACTAATTTGATAGGATGAGCTTGGGTGTGCTCGAACTCTAGTCTGAAACCACCTTAGCTATCCTGCCAGGAAGCTGGCACAGCGCCCCACCAAATAAAATTGAAGCTGAATGTGACAGATGTCAGTGTTTTGATGTCCATGCCCGTTCAGTATGTGTCCACATACATCACGGACTTGTGGTTGCTGTATAGGTGGCCAGATGTAAATGAACTTGGGTCCATTTACATCAGGCTAACTCTGATCTGCCACATTTGAGATACAGTCCTTTTCAATTTTGTTTTGGACCTGAATGGACATGGAGGTAGGTGGGTGTAAATGGACACAAGGCAATTTACATCTGGACTCCCTAGAAGTACATGGAGCTATCAAGCAGGTTCGAAAAGGAAAAACTAACAGGCGGATCTAATTGGAAACCTGGGGTAAAAGGTTCTTAAAGGGGAGTGTTTTGGGGGGGTGGCAAAAATGCAGCTCAGCTGTGTGTTTTTACTGCCCCCCCTCCCCCAAACAAAAGTGTAAAGTAGCATCTATCTGTGTGTTTATGCTGATGAGGATAATGATAGAAATCACAGCACAGCAGGTTCTCTGTGGCTCTCTGTGTCACATGGCTGTTGGGTGCTGACATTGTGTTAACTCATGGCTGGCTGTACTGTGGGACTATAACACAGCACATAGCAATGTCAGCATCCAATAGCCATCTGAGACTGAGAGAAACTGCTGTGCTGTAATCTCTATCATTATCATTAGCACACAGCAGGGAGTCTAAAGGACTGCACTTGCCTGAGTAGCCTGTGTGACTTTTCAGTCTGTCATCTGAAGGGGACTGCTTGCCTGTACCACAAGTTCTCCCGCTGAAACCTGAGCCTCCTCAGTCACAGTGATTGCTCTCTCCCTCGGGCTTCAGCGCCGGGACTCTGATGCAGGAGAGCCACTTCACAATAGAATCCATCCACCAGGGAAGGCACACAGTGAATGGCCGGAACTATAATCTGTGTAGGTGCACTGGTTAAGAGCAGCATGAAGTGGAGGATTGTGTGCCTCCGCCCGAAAATGGAGAAATAGTCCCTCCTCTGCTCTCACCTCCTGGGCCCCTCTGTTGACCTGAGGGGGCCCAGGAAATGAATATATTCCCTGGCAATAAAGTGGGTGTGGGGCTGTGGGTTATAAAGTCCTATTTTTTTTTTTTTTTGTTAGAAATACATTTTACTGTTAACCGGGCCCCCCTGTGGAGTTTATGAGCTGGGGCCCGGTACAACAGGGCTGCCTGTACTGCCTTATCAGCGGCCCTGACTTTGTGTATGCACAGCTAGCTTGGTCTTCACTCCAACTGCTAACCTTTCACCTTTAAAATCCACATCCACCTTAAAAATCAGATGCCAAAGCATCCTTGTCGCTATGTTGATGGGCACAAGCACCTCTTGCCCACAGCCTTGGCTCAGTGAATGTAATGGCCTGTGAGGTGGCTTTTTTTTAGAATCTATAAGCCACCAGGAGTAAATAGTAACATAGTACCCTTGGTTTCTTATTCATAAAAAAGTGAAATAGTTAATAAATACACAAAACCTTGACAATTAGTTAGTGGAGTAGTGCTGGCTGATGCTGCATAACAGCTTACACTGGTCGGGAGAGCAACATTCTGGATGCTGTATAGTGTTACCACTGGATGTGTAAGGAATTTGTATTTTTTTAATGTTATCCTGTAAGCATTTTTAACCACTTAAGACCCAGACCTTTAGGCAGCTAAAGGACCCGGCCAGTTTTTGCAATTTGGCACTGCGTCAATTTAACTGACAATTGCGCGGTCGTGCGACGTGGCTCCCAAACAAAATTGGTGTCCTTTTTCTCCCACAAATAGAGATTTCTTTTGGTGGTATTTCATCACCTCCGCGGTTTTTATTTTTTGCCCTATAAACAAAAATAGAGCGACAATTTAAAAAAAAATGCAATATTTTTTACTTTTTGCTATAATAAATATCCCCAAAAATATATTATTATTTTTTTCCTCAGTTTAGCCCTATACATATTCTTCTACCTATTTTTGGCAAAAAAAATACCAATAAGCGTTTATCAGTTTTTTACTACTAATGGCAGCGATCATTTTTTTCCTGACATTAAGGCGGACACATCAGACAATTTTGACACATTTTTAGGACCATTGTAATTTTCACAGCAAAAAATGCATTAAAAATGCATTGTTTTCTGTAAAAATGACAACTGCAGTTTGGGAGTTAACCACAAGGGTGCGATGAAGGGGTTATATGTGACCTCATGTCTGTTTCTAACTGTAGGGGGGTGTGGCTGTAGGTGTGATGTCATCGATTGTGTATCCCTATAAAAGGGATCACACGATCGATGACGCTGCCACAGTGAAGAACGGGGAAGCTGTGTTTACACACAGCTCTCCCCGTTCTTCAGCTCCGTGGACCGATCACGGGACTCCAGTGGCGATCGGGTCTGCGGGTCCCGCGGTCACGGAGCTTCAGGCCAGGTCCCGTGAACGCTGCGGCGGCGCACGCACGCGACCCCACGGCTGGGCTTAAAGAGCCACGTACATGTACATGGATGTGCCCAGTCGTGCCATTCTGCCGACGTATATCGGCGTGAATGGGTCCTTAAGCTGTTAAAAGCACTGCTCCCCGCTTAAAGAGATTCTTTAAAGCACATTTTATTTTGGTATGGCAGTGCGGGACTACTAATGCTTTTTTCCCCAAAAACTTGAAAATTGCCCATAAAAAAAGCTAAGAATCATCTCCCATAAACTTCAGTGTTCGGGATTTAGCAAACAACCAGTCAACCAAAATTAGCTTGTTTCACTCAACAGTCCTCAGCAAAAAAAATCCGTCCAGACAACCTGCAAGTAATCAGATCAGTTACATTCATCAAAAAATGTCTCTGTTAGCCCTAAGTAATAATAACTTTAGCTTCTCCAATGCTTCCTCAGATTGGCTTAGGTGGTGATGACCTCACAATCTCCACCTTAGCTTGTCAGAGAAAGCTTTGTATTCATTGAAACAATACAAAGCTGCCTATGAATGGCCGAGACAGGAAGTTCTAATCTCATAGCTGGAATACAGCACTGTGTACTGTATGCTACATACAGATGCATACAGCTCATACAGTGCTGAGAGACACTTTAGCGGTTACTGAGGGAAATATTTAATTTGGAGTAGCTTTAATGAAAGTTGCAGTAACAGAGAGATCAGTTTTGTAATTGAATGTTATTAAAAATTACCTTTCCCTTTCAATCTACAGCCACTGTAATTTTCTGAGAATGCGTTGCAATATGGCTCACCAGTTTTCCCAAAAGTCTGCCTAAGATACAAGTCAGATTTCAGGCATCCCCTGTGGCAAAAATGTCATTTTTGGAGAGATACTTTCAATAGGAACACGTCTAAAGGGATACAGGCCCAGCAGATTTCCTCATTAGTGCCCTGCAGCTGCATACCTGACAGTTTATTATGAAACCACTCCCATTAGACCCTCTCAGTAACAGAGGCACAAACAAATACACATGGATTGTTTCTGAATAAAAAGGGTAGGAATCTGCAACAAAGGTTGTTATAATCCTTGCAATGTACATCGATTATCCAGAGTGAAATTTTATTTTTTTCAACAAAAGTGGAAATAAGCTTTAAGTAGCAGAGGGGTTTTATAATCAGTTTCAGCTGCTTTGGTGTTAATGAAATTAACAACAGGTGCACTAGATGAGCAACAATGAGACGACCTCCAAAATAGGAATGGTTTGCAGGTGAAGGCTACTGAATTTTTTTCATCAATCCTCTTTGACTGTTTTTCCACTAGTTTTGCATTTGGCTAGGGTCAGTGTCACTACTGGTAGCATGAGGCGATACTTAGACCCTATAGAGGTTTCACAGGCAGTCCAACTCCAGGATGGCACATCAATAAGTGCCATTGCCAGAAGGTGTCTCCCAACACAGTCTAAAGAGCATGGAGGAGATTCCAGGAGACTTGCAGTTAATCTAGGAGATCTGGGCAGGGCCATAGAAGGTCCTTAACCCATCAGAAGGACCAGTTCCTGCCCCTTTGTGCAAAGAGGAACAGGATGAGAACCTTGGCCATCAGCAGGCTGCCATTATCTGCCTTAAAGCCCTGTGTGTATGGGTTCCCTCTAGGTGTCGTAAGGTGGAGTGGTAAGATGGACTTCATCATACATGGCAGCAGTGTTTGTATTTACATCAATTGTATTCTACCTTTCTGGTCCTGTTTCCCCTCTCTCTAGTTTCTTCGCTGGTGTAACTTTCCCCTAAGCAGGTTTCTCCTGTGCTCCAGCCGCTGCTCTCTCTCTCTCTCTCTCTTCTGGGTCCCTTCAATTGCTTTGTACATGCGCGGACCATGAACGAAAATGAGGCTTGGTTCGTGCATGTGCACAAGTGTCTCGTATCTGGTGCTGGTGGTGACATCACGTGGCGCCACTTTTAAAGCCTGCAGAGCCTCAGGAATGATCGTGGCCATTGGGGAAACTTCCCTTGGCCTCTGGTTCGACTCCCCCAGGTAACTGGTTCTGTGGGGGAATGGATATGTTCTTTGCCTGGCAGCTGATCTGTGTCTTTCCCTGCAGTGACCTAATTGTGATATCATGGATCCTTCACTGCCTCCTGTTGGCCAGCCCTCTCGCAGCAGGTATGCATTGGGATGTTCCCTGTGTTCTGCCTGCTGGGGAGGAGGAGACTGGGGTACTAGGGCACACGTTTTAATGTTTTTTTTTCCTTTTCTTTCTGCTCTCTTTCTCACAGCCCTTCCAGGTCTGATCCACAACTTAGTTCCCACAGAGGAAGCAAATCTTCAAAGTCACACCGCCAACACTCTCCCTCTAGATCCGGACATCACAGTAGAGATCCTTCTCACGCCCCCTAATCTTGCCACAGCGGGGGATGGAGAAATCGTTTTGGGGGTGTAGGGCTCCGGTCCCTGCCAGGAAAGTCCCTCTGTGACCACTGTTTTTTCAGAAGCAGCAGACAAGAGGGAGGGTGCGCACCAGCACCTTGAATCTTTAGTCAAGCGGGTCGTAAGAGAATCCCTGCAGGTGGAGGCTGGTCAGCCTAGTGACTCCCCCACTGGTCCACTATACATGGGAATCCCAGCCAAGCCACCCATCTGCTCCTCCCTCGGACAGTGAGTCGCAAGTAGAGGATCTGCGGATGGGCTTTGAGTAAGCCCTGGTTCCCTTATTGGTTAAAGCAGAAAGGGAAGCCTTGAATTGGGAAGATCCTGTAACTTCTCCACCTAAGCAGAGGAAATTCTTCAAGCAGCTCAAAAAGGAGCTTCAACATTTTCACTTTCTCACTGAACTGGGCAACATCATCTCTTATGAGTGGGGCAAAATGGACAAGAAGAGTTTCATGCAATCTAAAATCCTGAAGCTGTATCCTTTCAGGGAGGAAGCCCTCGCATTGTCTTATCTCTATGCCCTTCAGTGTTTGAAGTTGATTGGCAACATGGCGGCCACAATTCGCCATGGTTACATAGTTACATAGTTAGTCAGGTCGAAAAAAGACACAAGTCCATCCAGTTCAACCACAAAAAAATAAACACACAAAATAAAAAACACAGTACAATTCCATACACCCAACTCCATACCCACAGTTGATCCAGAGGAAGGCAAAAAAAAAACAGCAGAGCATGATCCAATTTGCTTCAGCAGGGGAAAAAGTTCCTTCCTGATCCCCCAAGAGGCAATCTGATTTACCCTGGATCAACTTTACCTACAAATCTTAGTTCTCAGTTATATTATGTACATTTAGGAAAGTATCCAGACCTTTCTTAAAGAAATCTACTGAGCTGGCCAGAACCACCTCTGGAGGGAGTCTGTTCCACATTTTCACAGCTCTTACTGTGAAGAAACCTTTCTGTATTTGAAGGTGAAATCTCTTTTCCTCTAGACATAAAAAATGCCCCTTGTCTTTTGTGTTGACCGTAAAGTGAATAACTCAACACCAAGTTCACTATATGGACCCCTTATATATTTGTACATGTGGATCATACCCCCCCCCCCCCCCCGTATTCTCCTCTTCTCAGGAGTGAATACATTTAGTTCTTCTAATCTTTCCTCATAGCTGAGCTCCTCCATGCCTCTTATCTTATCTAGTTTGGTTACCCTTCTCTGCACTTTCTCCAGTTCCCCGATATCCTTTTTAAGAACTGGTGCCCAAAACTGGACAGCATATTTCAGATGAGGTCTTGCTAATGATTTGTACAGGGGCAAAATGATATCTCTTTCTCTGGAGTCCATACCACTCTTAATACAAGAAAGGACTTTGCTCACTTGGGAAACCGCAGCTTGGCATTGCATGCCATTTGTGAGCTTATGATCAACTAAAACCCCCAGATCCTTCTCCACCATGGATCCCCCCAGTTGTACACCTCCTAGTATGTATGATGCATGCATATTCTTAGCCCCCAAGTGCATAACTTTACATTTATCAACATTAAACCTCATCTACCTCTTAGACACCCAATTAGACAGAGCATTGAGGTGGGCTTGTAAATTGGCGACATTTATAAAGATATTAAAAAGTAAGTTTATCTTTGTAGTTCCTGAACTATTATTACATAAGATATAATAACTATAAATTGTTCTTATACTATTTAAAACCTTATCTCAAGCTATCCTTAGCGCTGGGTGGTGCTTATAAGGGAGGGCCAATTCTAGCATCGTGGTTTTAGATATTAAATAGTAAGGGTACCAGCACTGAACTTCCCATGGTAAAGTGGGAACAGTGGCGGACATGACCCTTCCAGAAAGGGTTCCTCCAACAATGGAGGTCCGACAAGAAGAGCCAGTGCATCTACCTTCCTCCGGCTATGAGACTACATACCCGGGATCCAAAATTTTCAGGCAGACTTCCTTTCTCGCATTCAGATGAACAACAAAGAGTGGTCTCTCCACAAAGAAGTGTTTGAGATTTATGGGAGAGGTGTCCTATAGGGTAGTTATGGTGGCAGGGCTAACCCACACGTATGCTGCTATGGAGTCTATCAAGAAAGGAAAATTACAGTATTTGATAGGAAATTTTCAGTTTACGGTAATGCACAAGGCTGATGCGCCCTCTCCTTTTTGTTATAGTAATAGTAAATCTGGTCTTGACTGTAAAAAAATTGATGTGTGGTACAGTGCTCTCTTTGGGGGCAGGGACTGGTGACATCAGCGCTTTTAGAGGAAGAGTGCACCCTGTTTGGTGGTTGCCAGTACTACATCCAAGTGATCCTTAAGAGGGCTTCACTCCTTTATTGTGCTTTCCGTGCTATCTGAGGGCACCAGAGCTAGTGCACTAAAAAATGTGAGTTGTCATTTCTTATGGTTTTTATTAAAGTGGTTTTAAATGGTTCAGCACTATGCCAGTTTTATGATTCCTTTATGAGTTCTACCGATAAGGTTCATCGCAGGAGATAGATGACTTACTTACCACTAAGTATCCAAACCTACCAGGGGTTTCTTTAGCCCCTTAAAGGGGAAGGAGCATATTGATCTGTGGAAGGTCAGTAATGGAGGTGAGTACATAGTTTGGAAGGTGGTGGGCACTATAAATTGCTGTGAATCTTTTATGGGACCCATGGACTAGCCTTTTCCTTATTTTGGACTTTTTGTGTTTTGAGCTTACTTTATATCACTGGAAACGCCTATCAGTGATTATCACTGGTTTAGACATCACAGTGGTATTTTATTTAAAGTGTCTGTTGTTGCTTATTATTTATATACATTTCCACATTCACACAGACACATTCACATATATTCACTTGAGGTTTTCTTTTTATTCTATGGGCCAGATTCTCATACAAATTTGTCGGCGTAGCGTAACGCATTTACACTACGCCGCTGCATCGTACTAGAGCAAGTGCCGTATTCTCTAAGCATTTGCTCCATAGTTTGCTTTGGCGTAGCGAAAAAGCGTAATTCAAAGGGGGCGGCTTCTATTTAAATGAAGCGCGCCCCTGCGTCGAACGAACTGCGCATGCGCCGGCCGGGGAAAAAGCCCAGTGCGCATGCTCCAGCTCACGTCGGAAAGTGCCGTTGAAACCGACGCCAAAACGACGTGATCGTCACTACGCAATGCCCTATTCGCGAACGAGTTAGTAAAACGACGTAAGCGACGGAAAAAGCCGACGCTGACCCGACGCCATACTTAACATGGCATCCGACGGTACTTCATAAGGTTACTCCTCATAGAAGCAGGGGTAACCTTACGCGAACGAAAACGACATACGCAACGACGGTGCGGCGTAAAAGCGATCGGGAATCGGCGTAGTAGCCTCATTTGCATAGGCAAATGAGAAAACAACGTAAAGGCCACCTAGTGGCCGGAGTTGTCATTACAACTACGATCCGCAAGTAATGGTATTACACTTGTCGGATGTTCAAGCGTATCTATGCCAAAGTGATGCTAAGAAACACTCGCATAGATACGAGCCAAAAAAAAATGGCGATATGACGGGGTATCTGAGAATCTGGCCCTATATCTCTTTTTGGTTAAATTTAAACATTTATTTCACATAAATAGTAGTGCAGGGGATCAGACACTGTTTAATTTGGTCTTGATTGGACTCTATCCAAAGCTGAATGCAACAAATCTACAACTGTTAAAATATATTTTGTGGTTTTTGATTTTAAATCATATTATCTTATGTTTCTTTAATTATACCAAATTCACTTGTATAGAAAATATAGAAAACCTTGCTCCCACAATGGGGTGATACTCGTCTTTTATTCTGTTGCTTATCAGCCCTTGCATGTGTTTGGAGGCTGCCAGAGAACTCTAAACTTCTACCAAGCATAAGATTCATAAAACCTTCAAAGTAGGGGTTTTCCCTTTTTGCTAAAAGTGAGAAAACATACAAAATTGTATCTTTACAGCTATTTTTACATTTTTGAGTGGAATATGTCATTAACAACTCTGTTAGATGCCTGCCTACCTGTATGTTTCTTAGTTGCAAAATATTGCACATTTTTAGACTTGTGGTTTACACAGTTCAGTTGTAGCCTGTGAGTTATTACTTTACTGCACCTTATGTTATGAAATTATCTAAATGAATGCTGAAAACAGAGTATTTCCTATAATTTTTGCAAAGGTCAACCATTTTTCCAGGAAATATATTTCTACATTTTGTTAAATCGTAAGCTGGCTGTAATTTTTTTCACTTACTATTTTACCTCCTAAAGGGGTTTTCTAGTCTCCCCCAAAATCAGGAAGCTCCTTTGCTATGAAAATACATGAAAATACATGTTTGCCCCATATATAATATTATGCAACTTACAAGAATAAATCAGTATAAGTAAATTTATGCATACTAATTGAACTATACATATTTACTTCTAGGTGAAATATGAACCCAGAACCCACAAAGGACAGTCGACCATACATGGAATAAAATTTGTCTGATTCAGCAGGGTCTGTACAAATTTTGATCCATGTATGGGCAGACTGGTTGTACAGTAGGAATTGATCACCGTTGTTTACATGCGAGTTTTATTCATTTTACCTGTTAGTGCAATTCCTTATTAAATATTTTTATATCAAGGATAATACACGATTGGAGGCTTTTGTCCTTCCCCCTCTTCTCTTTTCCACTGTCATCTGAGATCTCAGGTACCTATCTTCCCACCGATCCGTGGTGGTGAACAAGACCATCCAGGGAGGTTTCCACACAGAGGATTATCCTATATGCCTGTTTTCACTTGCTGGAGGTGAGAGTTCTGGGAGACCAGACGTGCTGTGTGGTGGTGTTTTTCCTCACATCTCTCTGATCAGTGGACATCCTTTCACACTGTTTTCACGACTATGGAACATTAGTGCACATATTCAAGTTTTTGCACTTTCTTTGGACTTATTTTTGTCCCTGATGCATTTTTTGTGTTTGGCACTGTAGATTTTTGTGCACTGTATATATCACCCATTGTGTATGTTATGATTTGTTTTTACAATTTGCGCTATCACCCACATTGAATTTACGTTATTAGGTGCTGTGTATGCATTTTTGTGTTTACTGCATATTGTCACTGATTTCTGGATAGACCTATTTAGTAGCGCAGAAGTCCCACTTGATTCAATTACAGTAGGAATGAGATTCAAGTTCAAATCGAACCCATGTTCGACTCGAACATCGTCTCTTCGACCGTTCACCAAATTTCAAACTTTATGGGCCTGTGTGGTGGCCTTGTGTAGTGTGTTGTGGCCGTGGTGAAAGACAGACAGAGAGAGAGAGAGACACACTGTGTCATTTCATTTGAGCTAGATAAAGCAGGCAGGCGAGTTAGCTGCAGTTAAAGTGTGTAGAGATATATATGCATCCCAGGTGTTGTGTATATATATTGATACACTGTATTCAGTTTAGCTAGATCAGTTCCTGTATTCTGTTCCTAATATACTGACTAGGGATGAGCTCCGTGTTCGAGTCGAGCCCATGTTTGACCCGAACATTGGTTATTTGACCGTTCGTCAAAATCGAACAAAACAAGTCGTTCGCGCCAAATTCGAGTGACGCGCCACGGCCCATAATTCACTGCGGCATTGCGCGCTGATGATTGGCCAAGTATGCACTATGACCCGCATGCTTGGCCTATCACAGCGCGTAAAAAACGGAGAGCCATAATAGGCCAAATTATGGCTCAGGGCTTTAGCACACGCCCCACACTATAAAGGGCTGCCTGCAGGGCGGCCGCGTGTAGTGTGTTCCGGGCTTGTTCCAGATCAGACAGAGAGAGAGAGAGAGAGAGAGATTGTCTTTTTTTCTAGCTAGATAGAGCAGGCAAGTTAGTCAGTTAAATTTACAGTGTGTAGAGGATATATATACATCCCAGGAGTTGTACAAATATTTATACACTGTATAGTTTAGTTAGATTAGTTCTTCCTAATCTGTCAGGCTGTTGATTGTGCTAGCTGCAGTGTTCTCACATGTTGTATTGCCTGTGTGCTCAGTGCACCTAAACCAACTTGCTGTATACTGCAAGTTTGCACATTACTTTGCAACTAAACCCACTTGGTGCATTATGCATATGTGCTCATTACTTTACAACTAAACCCACTTGGTGGATAGTGCAAGTATGCTCATTACTTTTCAACTAAACCCACTTGGTGGTGCATAGTGCAAGTGTGCTCATTACTTACTTTGCAACTAAACCCACTTGGTGGTGCATAGTGCAAGTGTGCTCATTGCTTTGCAACTAAACCCACTTGGTGGTGCATAGTGCAAGTGTGCTCATTGCTTTGCAACTAAACTCACTTGGTGGTGCATAGTGCAAGTATGCTCAGTGCTTTGCAACTAAACCCACTTGGTGCATAGTGCAAGTGTGCTCATTACTTTGCCACTAAACCCACTTGGTGGTGCATAGTGCAAGTGTGCTCATTGCTTTGCAACTAAAGCCACTTTGTTGCATAGTGCAAGTGTGCTTATCACTTTGCAACTAAAACCACTTGGTGGTGCATAGTGCAAGTGTGCTCATTACTTTACAACTAAACCAACTTGGTGGTGCACAGTGCAAGTGTGCTCATTACTTGGCAACTAAACCCACTTGGTGGTGCATAGTGCAAGTGTGCTCATTGCTGTGCAACTAAACCCACTTGGTTGTTCATAGTGCAAGTGTTCTCATTATTACTTTGCAACTAAACCCACGTGGTGGTGCATAGTGCAAGTGTGCTCATTACTTACTTTGCAACTAAACCCACTTGGTGGTGCATAGTGCAGGTGTGCTCATTACTTAACAACTAAACCAACTTGGTGGTGCACAGTGCAAGTGTGCTCATTACTTGGCAACTAAACCCACTTGGTGGTGCATAGTGCAAGTGTGCTCATTACTTTGCAACTCAACCCACTTGGTGATGCATAGTGCAAGTGTGCTCATTGCTTTGCAACTAAACTCACTTGGTGGTGCATAGTGCAAGTATGCTCAGTGCTTTGCAACTAAACCCACTTGGTGCATAGTGCAAGTGTGCTCATTACTTTGCCACTAAACCCACTTGGTGGTGCATAGTGCAAGTGTGCCCATTGCTTTGCAACTAAAGCCACTTTGTTGCATAGTGCAAGTGTGCTTATCACTTTGCAACTAAAACCACTTGGTGGTGCATAGTGCAAGTGTACTCATTACTTTACAACTAAACCAACTTGGTGGTGCACAGTGCAAGTGTGCTCATTACTTGGCAACTAAACCCACTTGGTGGTGCATAGTGCAAGTGTGCTCATTGCTGTGCAACTAAACCCACTTGGTTGTTCATAGTGCAAGTGTTCTCATTATTACTTTGCAACTAAACCCACTTGGTGGTGCATAGTGCAAGTGTGCTCATTACTTACTTTGCAACTAAACCCACTTGGTGGTGCATAGTGCAAGTGTGCTCATTGCTTTGCAACTAAACCCACTTGGTGGTGCATAGTGCAGGTGTGCTCATTACTTAACAACTAAACCAACTTGGTGGTGCACAGTGCAAGTGTGCTCATTACTTGGCAACTAAACCCACTTGGTGGTGCATAGTGCAAGTGTGCTCATTACTTTGCAACTCAACCCACTTGGTGATGCATATTGCATGTGTGCTCATTGCTTTGCAACTAAACCCACTTGGTGGTGCATAGTGCAAGTGTGCTCATTGCTTTGCAACTAAACCCATTTCATGCATAGTGCAAGTGTTCTCATTATTACTTTGCAACTAAACCCACTTGGTGGTGCATAGTGCAAGTGTGCTCATTACTTACTTTGCAAATAAACCCACTTGGTTGTGCATAGTGCAAGTGTGCTCATTGCTTTGCAACTAAACCCACTTGGTGGTGCATAGTGCAAGTGTGCTCATTGCTTTGCAACTGAACCCACTTGGAGCATAGTGCAAGTGTGCTCATTACTTTGCAACTAAACCCACTTGGCGCATAGTGCAAGTGTGCTCATTACTTTGCAACTGAACCCACTTGGTGCACAGTGCAAGTGTGCTCATTACTTTGCAACTAAACCTACTTGGTGGTGCATAGTGCAGGTGTGCTCATTACTTAACAACTAAACCAACTTGGTGGTGCACAGTGCAAGTGTGCTCATTACTTGGCAACTAAACCCACTTGGTGGTGCATAGTGCAAGTGTGCTCATTACTTTGCAACTCAACCCACTTGGTGATGCATAGTGCAAGTGTGCTCATTGCTTTGCAACTAAACTCACTTGGTGGTGCATAGTGCAAGTATGCTCAGTGCTTTGCAACTAAACCCACTTGGTGCATAGTGCAAGTGTGCTCATTACTTTGCCACTAAACCCACTTGGTGGTGCATAGTGCAAGTGTGCTCATTGCTTTGCAACTAAAGCCACTTTGTTGCATAGTGCAAGTGTGCTTATCACTTTGCAACTAAAACCACTTGGTGGTGCATAGTGCAAGTGTACTCATTACTTTACAACTAAACCAACTTGGTGGTGCACAGTGCAAGTGTGCTCATTACTTGGCAACTAAACCCACTTGGTGGTGCATAGTGCAAGTGTGCTCATTGCTGTGCAACTAAACCCACTTGGTTGTTCATAGTGCAAGTGTTCTCATTATTACTTTGCAACTAAACCCACTTGGTGGTGCATAGTGCAAGTGTGCTCATTACTTACTTTGCAACTAAACCCACTTGGTGGTGCATAGTGCAAGTGTGCTCATTGCTTTGCAACTAAACCCACTTGGTGGTGCATAGTGCAGGTGTGCTCATTACTTAACAACTAAACCAACTTGGTGGTGCACAGTGCAAGTGTGCTCATTACTTGGCAACTAAACCCACTTGGTGGTGCATAGTGCAAGTGTGCTCATTACTTTGCAACTCAACCCACTTGGTGATGCATATTGCATGTGTGCTCATTGCTTTGCAACTAAACCCACTTGGTGGTGCATAGTGCAAGTGTGCTCATTGCTTTGCAACTAAACCCATTTCATGCATAGTGCAAGTGTTCTCATTATTACTTTGCAACTAAACCCACTTGGTGGTGCATAGTGCAAGTGTGCTCATTACTTACTTTGCAAATAAACCCACTTGGTTGTGCATAGTGCAAGTGTGCTCATTGCTTTGCAACTAAACCCACTTGGTGGTGCATAGTGCAAGTGTGCTCATTGCTTTGCAACTGAACCCACTTGGAGCATAGTGCAAGTGTGCTCATTACTTTGCAACTAAACCCACTTGGCGCATAGTGCAAGTGTGCTCATTACTTTGCAACTGAACCCACTTGGTGCACAGTGCAAGTGTGCTCTTTACTTTGCAACTAAACCTACTTGGTGCATAGTGCAAGTGTGCTCATTAATTTGCAACTAAACCCAGTTGGTGCATAGTGCAAGTATGCTCATTACTTTACAACTAAACCCACTTGGTGCATAGTGCAAGTGTGCTCAATACTTTGCACATAAAGCTACTTGTTGTGTACTGCACGTGTCCTCTGCAGTTTGCACAAAAAGCTACGAGGTGTGTGTACTGCCTTTGACATTATAATGTCTGGAAGGGCAACAAGGAGAGGCAAAGAGTCCTGAGGGCAAGCAGGCTCTGCGTCTACAGGCAACAGTGCTGGTCGTGGACACGGTGCATCCTCATCAGCAAGTGGCTGTGTGACATGCTCGTCCTTGTTTTCAGCAGCTGGCCGTGTTGAGCCGCAACATGCCGAAGACTTGGTAGAGTGGATGACCAAGCCATCCTCATCCTCCTCATCCTCTCTCACCCATGCACAGGGTACTTTGTCTGGCAAAGTAGCTGCCAAGGTGTCCTCTTCCCTCTGCTCAATGGCATCACTTACTCCTTCCCTAGTCCCACCATGTCCTCCTGAGGAGTCCCACAAACTGTTTGAACACAGTGTTGGGTACATGCTGCGTGAAGATGCGCAGCGTTTTGAAGGCTCCGATGATGGAACACAGATAGAGGAAGGCAGTAATGTGAGCCCAGAGAGAGGGGGTGCCCAAGAAGGACAGCAATCTGGCAGTCATCTTCCCTCAGTTGCAGCATACTGCCAGGTTTTCGACAGTGATGAGGAGGGAGGTCACTAACTCTATGTGGGTGCCTGATAGGAGAGAGGAGGAGGAGGAGGAGGAATCACAGGCACATCTCCAAAGAGGCAGGATGCCCTCCAGGGGACAGCTTAAGGGCAGCACACCAACTGCATTACATCGCAGAGCTACGCTTGTGCAGGGCGCTGCTGTGTCTCAGCGTTGCTGCAAAAGTTCTTTGGTGTGGGCCTTTTTTGAGACATGTGCATCAGATCACACAGTTGCTATTTGCGTATCTGGCGTGGTAAAAACATCAACCGCTTGGGCACCACATGCTTGACCAGATATATGTCGACCTGCCATGCAGTTCGTTGGCAAGCATACCTGAAAGACCCACACCAAAGAACAAAGCGGACCTCCCCTTGCCCCTCATAAGCTGGGATCCCCAAACCCACTATACCATCAGTCCTCTCTGAAGCCTGCACTGATAGGACTGAAGGTGTAGAATTAGGTGTGTTACAACCTAGTAGTACATGCGGGCAATCTACTATCGTTACACCGGTGGCAGATTGAACCAGACAAATTTCCCTGCCCCAGCTGCTGCAGCGCCGAAAGAAGTACTCTCCCAGCCATCCACATGCCTAGCGGTTGAATGCTACCTTAGCGAAATTGCTAGCACTTCAACTGCTGCTTTTTCAGTTGGTAGATTCTGCCCCCTTCCGTGAGTTTGTGGAATGTGCGGTACCTCAGTGGCAAGTTCCCAAACGCCACTTTTTCTCACGGAAGGCGATTCCGGCTCTCTACCGCCATGTGGAAGGCAATGTCCATGTCTTACTGGACAGGGCGGTCAGTGGTAAGGTGCATATTACCGCTGACTCATGGTACAGCAGGCATGGACAGGGACGTTACCTCTCTTTCAGGGCGCATTGGGTGACTCTGCTGGCAGCTGGGAAGGACGCAGGGCAAAGTACAGTAGGGTTGGAGGTTGTTCTGCCACCATGCCTTCAAAACACTACTACTGGTTGTGACACACCTCTCTCCTTCACCCCCTCCTCTTCCTTATCTGTGGCCTCTTCCAGTGCTGATGTGTCCTCGGAACCAGCCGTGCTTCGTAGGCATACGAGGGGCCACGCAGGAATGCAGCAAAAGAGATGCCATGCGGTGCTATAGCTGGTGTGCTTGGGAGACAGGAGCCACACTGGGGCAGAGGGTCTGTCAGCTCTTCAGGGGCAGGCTCAGAGGTGGTTGACGCCACAACAGCTTAAGCCAGGAATGGTGGTTAGCGACAATGACACCAACCTCCTCTCTGCCCTGCGACAGGGACAACTGACCCATGATCCCTGTTTTGCTTATGTTCTGAATTTGGTGGTGCAGCGGTTCTTGGGCAGGTACCCGGGCTTACAGGATGTCCTGAAGCAGGCCAGGATAGTCTGTGTGCATTTCAGATGGTCATGTAATGCCACTGCTCGGCTGGCTGACCTCCAAAGGGAATACAACCTGCCAAAGAACCGCCTAATTTGTGACATGCCCACCAGATGGAACTCTACATTGGCCATGCTGCAGCGGCTGCACACGCAGCAGAGGGCCATCAATGAGTACCTGTGGCAATATGGCAGAAGAACTGGGTCAGTGGAGCTTGGTTTTTTTTCTCTATGCCAGTGGGCCTTGATCAGGGATGCATGCACTCTCCTGTCACCATTTGAGGAGGCCACGAGGATGGTGAGCAGTGACAGTGCATGCATCAGTGAGACTGTCCCTCTTATTCACATGTTGGAGCACACGCTACGTGGAATAATGGACAGGGCCCTTGAGGCAAAACAGAGGGAGGAAGAAGAGGACTTCCTTACCTCTCAAGGCACCCTTTATCCAGACAGTGGTCCTGCTTGCCCGCCTAGCACACAGGAAGAGGAGGAGGAGGATTGTATCAGCAGCATGGAGGTGGAGCTTTTGACTCAGCATCAGCAGCAGTCTTCAAGGGATCAATTACAGTCCCAAGGAACCCATGGACTTGTATGTGGCTGGGATGAGGTGGCTGCGGATCCTGTCGTCCTCAGTGACCCAGAGGACTGTGCCACAAATGCCTCAGCAAAAGACTATGCATGGCCGCCCTGATCCTGCAAAGCTTGCGTAAGGATCCTCGTATTCGTGCTATCAAGGAGAGAGGTCATTACTGGCTGGCAACTCTCCTTGATCCACATTACAAGGGTAAGGTTGCGGACCTTATCTTGCCATCGCAGAAGGAGCAGAAGATGAAACATCTTCGGAAGGAGACAACAGGAAGTGAGAGGCAATCTACCCCTCGGAAGGGAAATTCTCTTTTGTAAAAGGTGTCTCCTGTCCACTGATGCTTTATCACAATCCTTGTTTCACAAAAAAAAACACCCCGGGTCCAGCCATGATAGCTACATATACCGTCAAAGCCCCATCCCAACGAAATTTGAACAGAACGTGTACAAGGACAGCTGGCTGGTTGGTGAGTGACATGGGTGTCAGGCATGACTGTCCGACCCATGATGCACACATCACAAGGGGCACATGCATGACTAACATCCTCCTGTCTTTTACCTTCCAGGTGACTCTGCATATGCACTGAGACCCCATCTCATGACTCCTTTCCGGAACCCCCAAACCAGAGGAGAGAGAAGATACAATGCGGCACATATCCAAACTTGTGCAGTGGTGGAGCAAACATTTGGGCTCCTGAAGTCCCGTTTCCGATGCCTGGATAAGTCCGGGGGGGCCCTCTTGTATTCCTCTACCTTCGTGTGTCAGATCATCGGTGCATGTTGCATTCTGCACAACTTTGCCATGAGAAAGGGCCTGCAGATTGACATACCTGATGACCTGACCCCCGACCCACACAGTCCCCACCTGCCAGAGGCTACCCCGTCAGCTGATGGAAGAGCAGTCAGGAGGGTCCTCGCCGTAGGCATCTTTGGACAATAAACAAATACATGATCACACGGACAATGCACCCATGCACGCCACTGATGTCCCTAGATCACACACACCACATCCACATCACATTGGATTTGCCCAAGTCCAACATGCAGGACTTGGGAGCAGCAACGCCGCGTCAAGGCCCCAAAGGTGTCGCTGTCCATTCACACGTCATTCACACAGCCGTAGGGATAACTTCTCCCCAACGGCCGAGGGTGACACCCCTTACTGGCAGGAGTGCCACCCCCTCACATTCACACCATTCACACTGTCCCTTGCACTACTGACTGTGTGCAGTTTAAATAAAAATAAAAAGCTCATAATCTGAGCAATATATATATAAAAAAAAAAGCTCATAATCTGAGCAAAATATAAAAAAAAAGCTCATAATCTGAGCAGAAACAAAAACTGAAAAAAAAAAGCCATCATTTGGGCTGACGGGGGGTCTTTCTGGTGGGCCCTCTCTGGCTCCTCAGCTGCCTGGAGGGAGTGGGTGGGGGTGGAGGGTGCATCTGGAGGTGGCTTATCCCCGGGTGGGCCACTCCTGGCAGGTGTGGCCTGCATGCCCTCCAAGGCCATGGCTATCCGGCTGAGGTACGAATTGGTCTGGGCCTGCATCCTCAGCTGCCGGGTCACCTGGTATTGTTGGGCCCGCTGCCTCTGCCTCCCCTGGTCCCGGATGGCAGCTGTGTTTGCCTGGACGGCTGCAGTGAGGTGCCGAAGATCAGCCTGCACCTCCCCCAGGCTGGTCATCACTGCAGCGCAGTTGCAGCTGACATCCTGCACTGCGTTTGTCATCTGGGCCACGGAGCCCAGGCTGTCAGCTACACGGTCTAGGTGCCCAGCTATCTCCCCCATCTGCTGAGTCTGCCTGGCCTGGTCCCTCGCCGTCTGGTCATGGACCACATCAGACACCCCCCTGGTCTTCCGGGTCGCCTTCCTGGGGCCAGAAGATGGTATTTTCCCGGGGGGATGGAGTCGCCCTTTGAGGGCCCTGCTGAAGGGGAGGACTCCTCCAAAAATAAAACAAACTCCTGATCTGTGACGACAGGCTCCTCCTCAACCACCTCAGCAGGTGAGGTGTGGGCACTCCCCTCCACCTCGGTGTCTTCAGTGCCCAGGGGGTCGGGCTCAGGATGCAGTTGGGGGGATGGGGTGGAATGGCCGCCGGCAGATGATGGCCCAGCTCCGTCATCTGTGGATGACACAAAGCAGACACATGTTGGTGGTCCCACACACTTGGCACATGTACCCTCCCCCCCTCACACATGCAACACACCAAATAGGGGATAAAAAACACTTACCTGTCCTGGAGCCTTCCTCCATGGAATCATAGCCCGGTACCCCCTCCAACTGCTCCCTCTCCAGTCAGCGGGCTACCACCTCCTCCTCCGTGGTCAGGCTGACCGCACATGGGGGTCCACCCCCGTGCCCCTCTCATGCCTCCTGATGGTGACCAACTTGCCCCGGACTTTGCGCCTCACATCATTGATTTTTTTGGCAATGTCCACAGCAGTCCGTGTGGAATACCCCAAACTGTTCACCCTGGCAGCAACGGACTCCAGGATGGCCTGCTTCCTGTCCCGGCTTGTCTTGCGACTTTTCCTGCCATGGAGTAACACATTGTACATCTCCATAGCCAAGATGATGGCAGACAGCTCCTGGGCATTGAAGTTTAGCTTTCTCCTCTCTCTGCGGGGAACGGGAGCAGCCACCTCAGAGCAAAACTAACTTCCCTGGGGGGGGGGGGACCGGATATACTTTTGCGCCGGAAAGGCGTATCTGCGGCCGCTTTTATACGCGCAACGTAAGACATTGCGCCGCCGTTTCCCATGAAGTGGTGCCGACGGAAGTTGTGAGCATGCGCACAGGGGAGCGAGTGGAGCCCTCCCTCACTGCGCATGCTCCGTGGATGATGCGCTGAACGCAAGTCTCTGTGCTGGGCTCCGCCCATCATTTACATATGGTCACACCCACTTCCACTTACGTCGGGTTGTGCCATCGCATTTTCATTACTCCGCCGCAAAGTAACGAACAAGTGCTTGGTGAATATTGTACTTGACTCACTAGTTAGCGTCAGCGTAACGTATATGCGCTGCGCTACGCCGGATAAAATATACGCTCATCTACAAGAATCTGGCCCTATGTCTTGTTTGCACCACCTGTATAATGCTGTTCAAAGTATATAGAGCCAAAAGGGCTTGTAATGACCTGGGCGGAGGGGGGCGGGGAAACCCATGCTATTTTTATCAGTGATTTTCATCTATATTGCAGGGACCAGACATTACATTATAGCCACAAGCAGTTTTAACCTTTTTCTTATAGTAATCTCATTTTGAACAGGGACAGTTCTAAACACGTGCCACTACTATAGACCACAAAAATCCTCCTGCGCTCTGGTGTATCGCCAAACTGGGTGTATCAGTATGGTATAAAGGCAAAGTCTTAAGTCTTGCAGCCCTCCACAGAACAAAGGGTGTTCATATGGCTAAAAGTGAAAAAAAGAAAAGAAAGGAGGGCGCACCGACCTTGTGCATTACCACTTATACATTTTAATATACACAAAATAAAAAGCAATGGTCCTACTTACAAACATTCAGTAGTAAGCGCATTAAAAACAGCTGAACCTGGACCTCACGGCACCTGCCAGTCAGACCCTAAACACCAATATGGCTGACGCGTTTCTGGGGCGTACCCCCTTCTTCAAAGCCTAGGTGGTCTGCAATAGCTCTCTCTTCCTGCAAACCATCCCTTTATAGGTGCATGTGTGCATACAGGCTCAGCCATTCGTTACTAGCTGACTGGTCCCGCCTTTCTTACGGGACTCCGCCCACCCCATTAATCACCCAAATGGGCTCCATCTGTGTGGAGGGGCAAGTTGATCTAGGTGCCTTTCCTATACGGTGGGGTACACAGCAAGTGACACAAGACTGGCAATGCAACAGTGCAATGGGATCACCAGACTATCCATTGCAATATGTCTACTGGCAGCTCTACTAGAGCCTGGCCTACTCGCCAGGTCCTACCACAGGGCCTTTAATGTAACAGTAGGCCGAGGGGTACAACATAAAGGTACCCACCTGGTGAATCTTGTGCCCAAGGAGACAGCCACTTATACCTCAGGTTGCCACCGCTCTACCATCGGCACCCTGGTGTAGCTGGAACGCACGCCATTCACAGTCAGGAAGTGCGGGGCCTTCTGCGTTCCATCCCGCACTTCCGGTTTCGCCGTACTCGCGCATGCGCGCGGGCATACGCGCGCACGCACGCGGGCATACGCGCGCACGCAGACATGCGCGCGCACACAGATATGCGCGCGCATAGCATGTGGATTGCGTTCCACGATCACAGGAAGTGCAGGTGTTTGCGTTCCACCTGCTACTTCCGATTTGGTGCCAGCCAATGAACGGGCTCCCATAGCTCTAGATGGCGGTGCAGGGTGCAGGAACTAGCTCTAGATGGCGGTGCAGGGTGCAGGAACTGGCCTCCCACATTACAATAATGAAGTGTAGCCTAAAATAAACCCCTTTCACCATGTATGCACACATATCCCCACAAAAGGATAACTGCAGCCGTGCCAGAGTAAGCATATATACTACCTGGCGGAAGCACATATTTTTAGCCCCCAACAGGCCCAGTTCATTTATGAGAGTATTGAATTTACCCTAACTCACAATTATTTTTCCTTTATGGACTGCTTCTATAGGCAGGTACGAGGCACAGCCATGGGGGCCAGGTTTGCCCCAAGCTATGCAAATCTGTTCATGGGGTTTTGGGAATCGAATTACATTTGGGCCAATAACCCTTTTGGAAAAAACCTTGTGCTATATTCTCGTTACATTGATGACATACTCATAATTTGGGATGGTACTGACAAGGACTTGGATGGCTTTCTGTCACATTGCGCTAGGAACCCCTATGGCATTACATTCACGCATGTAATGGACGAGAGCAACTTGGTTTTCCTGGATCTTGAACTAGGAGTGGATGAGAATGGGAAAATCTATTCAAAGACACACTTTAAAGCAAGTGCGGGCAATTCTTACTTACATGCCCGCAGCCACCACCACCCGAGGTGGATCAAAAATGTGCCCTTCGGCCAATTCTGTAGGCTTAGACGGACCTGTACCCTGGAAAGAGACTACAAAGATCAAAGCCTTATTCTAAGGAATAAGTTCAGGGAGAAAGGATACGATAACGAGCATATAGAGGAAGCCTATCAGAAGTATTTAAAACTATACAGCGAGGCCGACATAAGAGAAGGGGAAGAAGGAACAACAAAGTGTGAAAAAGATGAATTTCCACAAATAAGATTTTGCACTAGGTACAACAACAAAGTGCCAATCATCCAAAAAATCTTTAAAAGAAACTGGAAAATCCTAGAGTCGGATCCCGTGCTAAATAAATGCTTACCGCCCCACCCCAATCTAATCTTTAGGAGACCCAAAGACCTGAGGAGCATTATCGCTCCAAGTAGAGTAAAGAAAAGCAAAGATAAAGGGCTAAATAAGATTTGGACAAGTATATTCGATCAAAAGGGCAGCTACAAGTGTGGAGGGGGGAATTGTGGCAACTGTGCGCATATGTGTCATAGAAAAAAGGAGGTAGTAGGAGCCGATGGAACAAAGCATAGGATTAAACAATTTATCAATTGTGGTACTTCCTATGTTGTGTATGGCCTGATTTGCCCATGTGGGCTACTGTATATCGGACGTACTTCCCGACAGATGAGAATCAGGATGACCGAACATAGAAGTAACATTACAACAGAGAAAGATAAGTGTTCGGTGCCGAGACACTTTAAAGAGTTCCATGACAGCAGCATAGACGGGCTCAAAGTGTTTGGCATAGAAGCTATGCCAAGTGACCTTGACAGTGGTAAAAAGTTTCAGATCCTATGCAGAAGGGAGGCCTATTGGATCTTCACTTTAAAAACCTTGGCTCCGCAAGGTCTCAACGAAGAGATTGAGCTACATAACATAACATAATTTAATAGAGTTCAATTGAGCCGGGTTGGCACTGGTATAGTCAGTGGAGGTCCACCCATCTATAGTACGGGTTTGGAGCTGATGTTCTGGAGAGCTGGGAGGGGGGGATAAAATGTTCTATCCTGAGAAGTTCTGTTTTTATTCTTGCTATAGATAAGGAGCTTTTATTGGAGTGAATATTTATTAATTTATTCTAAACCTAGTGGACGACTTTGTCGCTTTTTTTAGTATAGGGTTCTCCCTTTTTTTATATACTGTACAAGTAGACTGTAACTATATGATATAACCAAATGAGGTGGTCCCTAAAAACGATATATTTCTCTCTCTCTCTATTCCCATGGGACCAGTCCCAGGGGTTCCGTGCAAGGAGGGCTGCAACTAAGTGTTATTGGTACACAGATACTGGCCCCTACGTAGCGATATGTATGCTAATATTGGGCATATTCCTACGTTTGGGTCTTTTTGCATTCTCTACATATTTATATTTATATACTTATTCAAACTCATATGTAGATAGTACCGGTAATATTATTACTAGTGTATTATACTCCAGGATAGCCTGATCACACAGATTAGACCACGAATGCTTCTTACATGTATCCTAAAAAATGTGCAGTTTATATAGTGTGCTTTTAGTACGTTATATATGTTTTTAATATATTTGCCTTTATTTACTATGTATTATTTTATTTATCTTATATGCGTGTAAATATATCGCTTTTTATTAAGTCTTATACTCCTTTAAGAGGGATGCCTAGTGGGACTAGGAGACGGACTTGCGCCCGTCTCCCACTAGATATGCCTACTCTGGCACGGCTGCAGTTATCCTTTTGTGGGGATATGTGTGCATACATGGTGAAAGGGGTTTATTTTAGGCTACACTTCATTATTGTAATGTGGGAGGCCAGTTCCTGCACCCTGCACCGCCATCTAGAGCTAGTTCCTGCACCCTGCACCGCCATCTAGAGCTATGGGAGCCCGTTCATTGGCTGGCACCAAATCGGAAGTAGCAGGTGGAACGCAAACACCTGCACTTCCTGTGATCGTGGAACGCAATCCACATGCTATGCGCGCGCATATCTGTGTGCGCGCGCATGTCTGCGTGCGCGCGTATGCCCGCGTGCGTGCGCGCGTATGCCCGCGCGCATGCGCGAGTACGGCGAAACCGGAAGTGCGGGATGGAACGCAGAAGGCCCCGCACTTCCTGACTGTGAATGGCGTGCGTTCCAGCTACACCAGGGTGCCGATGGTAGAGCGGTGGCAACCTGAGGTATAAGTGGCTGTCTCCTTGGGCACAAGATTCACCAGGTGGGTACCTTTATGTTGTACCCCTCGGCCTACTGTTACATTAAAGGCCCTGTGGTAGGACCTGGCGAGTAGGCCAGGCTCTAGTAGAGCTGCCAGTAGACATATTGCACTTGGATAGTCTGGTGATCCCATTGCACTGTTGCATTGCCAGTCTTGTGTCACTTGCTGTGTACCCCACCGTATAGGAAAGGCACCTAGATCAACTTGCCCCTCCACACAGATGGAGCCCATTTGGGTGATTAATGGGGTGGGCGGAGTCCCGTAAGAAAGGCGGGACCAGTCAGCTAGTAACGAATGGCTGAGCCTGTATGCACACATGCACCTATAAAGGGATGGTTTGCAGGAAGAGAGAGCTATTGCAGACCACCTAGGCTTTGAAGAAGGGGGTACGCCCCAGAAACGCGTCAGCCATATTGGTGTTTAGGGTCTGACTGGCAGGTGCCGTGAGGTCCAGGTTCAGCTGTTTTTAATGCGCTTACTACTGAATGTTTGTAAGTAGGACCATTGCTTTTTATTTTGTGTATATTAAAATGTATAAGTGGTAATGCACAAGGTCGGTGCGCCCTCCTTTCTTTTCTTTTTTTCACCACTACTATAGACACCCAGCAGGTACAATATTTAAAGGAATTTTTCTTTTTTTTTTTCACTTTAAGCATCATTAAAATCGGTGCTCCAGAAAAAACGACCGTTTTTAAAACCTTTTTTTCCATTGATATATGTTCCCTGGGGCAAGACGTGGGTTCTCAAAGACGTTTTACGACAATAACTTGCATATCGGGCATTAAAATTAGCACTTTTGAATTCAAACGCTCGAGTCCCATTAACGTCAATGGGGTTCTAAATGTTTGCGCGAACGGTCGGTCCGTTCGAAGGTTCTGGTACGAACCGAACGCGGGGGTGTTCGGCTCACCCCTAATACTGACAGGCAGGCAGGTGATTGTGCTATCTGCAGTATTTTCACTTAGAGTACTGTGCCCACCTGTGACACTGATCCCCCACCTGTGCCCCCGCCTGTGACACTGGCCTCCCCACCTGTGCCCCCACCTGTGACACTGGCCCCCCCACCTGTGACACTGATCCCAACCTGTGCCCCTGCCTGTGACACTGATCCCCCACCTGTGCCCCTGCCTGTGACACTGGCACCTTCATCTGTGCCCCCACCTGTGACACTGGCACCTTCACCTGTGCCCCCACCTGTGACACTGCTCCCCCACCTGCTCCCCCACCTGTGCCCCCACCTGTGACACTGCTCCCCCACCTGTGACACTGATCCGCACCTGTGCCCCTGCCTGTGACACTGATCACCCACCTGTGCCCCTGCCTGTGACAGTGGCACCTCCACCTGTGACACTGCTCCCCCACCTGTGACACTGATCCCCCACCTGTGACACTGTTCCCCCACCTGTGACACTGCCCCTCCACCTGTGCCTCCGCCTGTGACACTGGCCCCTCCGCCTGTGACACTGGCCCCTCCACCTGTGACACTGGCTCCCCCACCTGTCCCCTTGGCACAATACTCCCTGTCATACTGCTCCCTTCCATCATTCTAGCCCCTCGTCACACTGCCCCTTCTGTGATTTTAACCCCCTCCTGTCACACTACCCCGTCATACTGCCCCCTCTTGTTACACAGCCCCCCTCCTTTCACAGTGCACCCTCATTACACTAGTAGGCTACAATTGGTGGGCATTATAGACTGCAATTGGTGGGCATTGGTATACTGCAATTACTGGGCATTGGTATACTAGTAGGCTACAATTGGTGGACATGGGTAGGCTGCTATTGGCGGACACTTATAAGGCTGAATTTGGTTGGTACTGTTTAGGCTGCAATTGATGGGCACAGGTAAAGGTGCATTTGGTGGGCACTAGTAGGCTGCATTCTATGGGCACTAATAAGCTGCATTTGATGGGCATTGATGAGGCTGCATTGATGGCTTGTATCATTTCTGCAGTCTCTGACCATTCCTTGTATCATTTCTGCAGTCTCTGACCATCCCTTGTATCATTCCTGCAGTCTCTGACCATCCCTTGTATCATTTCTGCAGTCTCTTACCATCCCTTGTATCACATCTGCAGTTTCTGACCGTCTCCTGTAGTATGTCTGGGGGCTCTTTCTAACAGACTCAACAGAGGCCCTCCATTAGAGAGACCCCCCTCCAGGTCCCATTAGAGTACTCTGCTCCTCTCCCTGTATTTTGTTTAATGTTAAGACATTGTGGGAGGATTCCAGGCTAACAGACTCTTTAGAGGAGCATCACTGTGAGTCGTTGCCATAGAAACATTTGTAAAAGGGAGGAGTTAGCAAGATGACCACGCCCATGTGGGGGGCACCGGAAATATTTCTGCACCCTGGCGTCTGAGACCCTAGGATCGGCCCTGCAGAGAATGATCCAGAAGAGCTTGGATTTAGATTTTCCTTGGTGGATCCATATATCCAAGCGATCAGGCAGGCCATTGCGTGGGATGCTCCCAAGAAGGCAAAATCGTATTTTCCTTTCTTCAGAAGCACCAATCCCTTTTTCTTTTTATGGACCAGACTGTGTGACTGCATAGAGAAAATGGCAAAACAATATAAATCTCCTGCGCTCCGGTATTTCTTACTTATGGGGACATACAATTCAATTGTACAGTGTCTTCCAAAGTCTTGCAGCCCTCCTCAGAATCGTGGGAATTCAAAAGGAACTAAAAAAGAAAAAAGAATGGAGGGCGCACCGACCTAGTGTGATACTGTTACACAATTTTTATTAAAATACTAAAATCAATAGTTATACTCACAAAATGAGTTAAAAACAAGCCTTGAAAGACAGTCCAACAGCGCCAGCAGAACAGGACGGTTGCTTCAGTCCACAAAAGTATCTGACCGATATTCAGGCTAGGCTTACACGTTTCGGGGGCGTACCCCTTTCCTCAGAGCCCCGGTGGTCTGCACTGCTCGAGCAGTGCAGACCACCGGGGCTCTGAGGAAAGGGGTACGCCCCCGAAACGTGTAAGCCTAGCCTGAATATCGGTCAGATACTTTTGTGGACTGAAGCAACCGTCCTGTTCTGCTGGCGCTGTTGGACTGTCTTTCAAGGCTTGTTTTTAACTCATTTTGTGAGTATAACTATTGATTTTAGTATTTTAATAAAAATTGTGTAACAGTATCACACTAGGTCGGTGCGCCCTCCATTCTTTTTTCTTTTTGACTGCATAGAGGACACCAGAAACGCATATAAGTGAAAAAAAAAGGTATTTATTAAAACGGTGACAAACAAATAAAAAAAAACAGTGCACAACCCACAACAAATAATATATAAAAATGCAGGGGAGATACCGTAAACGTAACAAGCCAGGCCAAGGTCATACACCAGGGGATATCAGCAGGATGGGGGACAAGGAGCCAGATGGACAGGGAGAGCAATGATGGGTAGGCTGCCAGGCAGGGATCCAAAGGAAACCAGGATACAGACGGGACAGGTCCAGGAAGGGCTTGGGATAAGGATCATATTGGATCGAGTTGGGTCAGAAGCAGGCTCAGGGTCAGGATTGCAGGGTCAGAAAGATAGATAGATACCAAGGCGAGGTATGCTTTTACTCGCCGGGTATAAGTAGAGGTGTCAGTGATTAGGTTCAAGTCACACCTGAGCACAACAAGAGCTGTACGCTCCACACTCCTAGGATCCATTCGCTGGTGGAGACCAGTACTGCCTCCCAAAGGTGATATAACACCAGCAGGAAGAAGTTCTCCTGACAGTTCCAAATGGCCAGGAGACACCTGCTGGTGAAACGCAGTACTGCGAGGCCAAACAATAATATTTAATATCACCAGCGGATGGAACTTTTCCTGACAGGATGTCATGAAACAAGAATGGCAGAGGAGAGATTCTCGCTTAATAGGCTGACCAAGTTATATCTGTTCTGTCTATCAAATGTTGATTATCTGTATCTGTGTTGTTAAAATTACATGTAAGGTTTGTAATTTTCATAAGACAATCATATGTGGAGTGCAGGCTCCATCTAGTGTTCTTTTTTGGTATTGCTGCAGTTAATCTGTTTATCTGATTTACTGTACATGTAGTTAAGGAAGTTGTTAGTAAGCAGGGAATTCTGGGTAGAATCTTCACAGGAAGTGAACCAGCCACCATTCTTTGAAAAGATACTGCAGGAGGCAAGACATGTATTTTCCAATCTATCACCATCACCCCTTAGAGAACTTAAAAAGTATGTTTTTACTATCTCATCCTATATTGCAGATCGTTGTTTCTGTAATGTATGCTGTAATGTATGCAATTTTGTACTTATTGAGGCCTACAGAACAATATCCCCTACAGCTACAGAGGCCTAACTTGTCTACCCTTCAGCTGTTGGCATCCTGGTGGTCCGACTAGCCAAGAAGGTTACACTCCCAATGGAAGATTTAGCCTCCTTTAGGAACGCAATAAACAGAAGGATAGATAGAAATCTGAAGAGAGTCTATCAAGCGTCCGGAGTAGCCTGTTGTCCAGCCAAAACCTTCACCTCAGTGGCCAGTGCCTTGAAGGTCTGGACTCTGAACATTCAGTCAGCAATAAAGGAAGGGGTACCAAGAGCAGGTATTGTTCAGGCTCTAGTAGAACTCAAGGTGTCTTCAAATTTCTTGGCAGCCAGATGGGAAGTCCATTTAGCAGAAAGATGGAGACTGCCATCCCGAGAGTGTCGGGGGGCAGGTCAAGTCTGCTTCCGCAAAACAGGAGGCAAGCAAAATATTTCCAAAGTAGATTTCATTTCTCCAGGTCCAGGGAGCCGAAATCCAGTAGACATGCCAGAGGATCAGGTAGCAAATGGAAGCGTACCCAGGCAACCATCCTCAGGGCGCACAAGCAAAAGGACATAAATGTCCCGCAAGAGCCTAGAAAGCCCTTTTGATGGTATGCGGCCCTAGGCATTCATGGTAGGGTCCAGGTTGACACATCTTCTGGATGCCTAGGTAGAAAATTATACAGACCTTTGGGTGAAGGCAATAGTCACACTTCAAACCCAGCAAGCTGTGATACCGATTCCGTATTCAGAAAGATATAACAGGGTTTTACTTCACCCTGTTCATGGTAAAAAGGGTGGAAGCTGGTGTCCAGTCATAGATCTAAAAAGGCTAAATCGCTTTATCCTTCTGGATAGGTTCAAAATAGAGTATATCCACACAGTCATCCAAGCAGTGCGGTGGAGCAACTGGATGCTTTTATTTGAATCTGTTAGATGCCTATCTTCATGTCCCAATCTTGACCTCTTTTTCATAGGTACATCAGGTTTGGAGTCTGCCACATGCATCTGCAGTCCACCAGCCTTCCGTTCGGCCTGAGAAAATTTACCAGCTCGGGGGCCCCAAGCAGTTGCTTGTTTTGCCTGTCTTGTCCCGACGGGCCTGAGTCTAATGATCCTAAAGGGTGAGAGTTCTTCAAGGTCTTCATCAGCCACCACTGCAGGCTCCTCCTCATATTGACAGACAGTGCTATTAGTTATGCCAGGTACTGCTTTCTCCACCGTGCGAGAAACCTAGCTGGAATTGCCGCATGTGCCAATGTGCCCAAGGCTTAGATACTGGGATGCTGACAAATGAGTGGAGGTTGCTGCCATCAAGACTCTTTTCCTGACTATCCAATCCTTTGCTGGCGGAATTGAGAGAATTGTGTGTTGGCTGTGTTGAAGAGTGCCCCCAGGTATATCAACTGCTGGGTTGGGGCAAGTTGGCTCTTCTTGAAGTTGATGATCCAACTGAATTTCTGAAAGATATGGGTAAGGATCTCCCTGTGCGTCTAGAGCTCCCCCGACCAACTGGAGGACATGAACTAGGTAATGATAGACCCGAGGATACCAAGATGAGGAATGTTTGTGAATTTTCTCAGGGGGATTACCAAACTAAGAGTTTCTGCGGGGGATGCGCTACATGTGTGAATGGTGCAAAAACTAATTAGGCTAAAACTGAAAATACAACATATAGTCACTAAATAGCACAAAGCATAATAGGAATTTCCTAGTCTAGTGGTCAAATGTGGTATTTTCCAGTTTAAATAAATGCTCAATTCACACAAACAAATGTAAGTGTACTTTCACTGTGCAAATTTCTATGGAATTTTTTGTAAATAAACAAAACAAACTTCTTCAGGCCGTACACACGATCAGAAAACCTGTACGAAAAATACCACTTTTGAAGCGATCGTACAATAGTCTGATAGTTAGTATGCTGCTTTTGGGAGATGATCACAATAATTCATGCAAAATGACCTAATGGGACAAGCACAAAAATGTTTCTCGTAAAATACTAGATCGTACGACTTTAGTTTAACCTGCACGGCTGTCGTCCGAAAATACAATTGCTTCCGATTTTTCGTGGGAGAATTTTCATAACATTAGTAACCTCTATATTTGTTCTCTATGTGCCCTGTTCACACCACAACACTGGTATTATGTGCGGATTTTTTTCTGTGCAGGATTCTGCAGCGTGTATGAAATTTTCTGCGTAGAAAAATCCATTGATCCCATGCAACCTTCCCCATTCTGAAATTTTGATTTTTATAGAGGCATTCTCACTGAGCTTCCATCAGAGTTCCTGTTATTTGGGATAACTAAATCCATTCACCTAGCTATTCTATGCTGTTTCTTTAAATACTCAGTAACCCACTTGCCATATTTGGTACTCTCTGGTATCTGGAGATATTTGTAATCTCCCTTGACTTCAAAGGGGTGGTCTCTCAGAAGCTTCTTTCTTTCTGCCAAGTTATCAGCCAGGGGGGTCACTTGCAGCATCACAATCACTACTTAAATTTTAAAAAAAAATTCCCACAGATACTGCTCTGATGTAGGAGACTCGTACCCTTCTCACTTAATCAAGAGAAATCCTAAATTAATTGCAGCTGTCAGGGAAGTTACTGGATTACATTAATAAATCAAAGCTGATCATTGTACGCACTCCTGTCAGTAATAAATGATTTGTCTCAACCTTCTAACTGCTACATCCACAGGATAGCCTCTTCTGTTGAAAAATAGCAGACTCACTGGCTAGATCAACAGGTGAAATTAAAAGAAAAAAAGCCTAAAAAGGAAACTAATGCAGTCATTACATCCAAAAATGGATAAGCTACAATATAATAAATGTTCGTGTAGCGCCTGGTTACTTTACCGGTGCTATTTAAATTTAGAGGGGGATCAGAGTGCAGTTAGACTCTGATCCTAATTGTTATGTTCTAAGCAGGGTCTCTGTCTTAGCTTGGCTGAGCTGTGAGTGCATTCTGTTGTACTGGGGTGTTCTTCCCACCCCAGTGCAGTAGATGGCAGCAGTGAAGTCAAGGTTTGGGTGCTTTTCCCCAGCAGTCAATGAGGAGGATTGAGCCTCGCTGTGCATGCTGGGGGAGGGTATTTGTGGGGCAGACGCCATTGGTTCTGGGTTCGTCTTCTTCGTCCAGTGTGGTACCCACATTAAGGGTGACCACATAACGGCGCCCCAGCGTTATGGCCTACCTGGCTGTGGTGGCATTCCACGCGGTTTTCCTGGTTCCGGGACCATGTTGGTCCGGAACATTTGAGCAGTGACGGGGACCCAGTGATCGACTGGGTTCCCACCTCTGAGGATCCCAAGCGGTATAGCTGTTCGGTGGGGAGTCTGTCTGAGGAGCACCAATGAGAGGCTGGCAGTCCAAAAGGATTTTGACAAGCCACCGGGGATCAAGGTAGCCAGATACCGAAGGATTAATCACCTGGTAGTCGATACCTGGGCAACGTTAAGAAGGAGATCCAGGCGTAATTCACCTAAGGAGGATTACCTCTGTAACAGCAATCAGAGAGGGCCTGTGGTAGAGGTGTCTCCCTGACGTTCATTCAAGGAGGGTCTGTGGCAGAGACTTTTCCTCAAAGGTCGAGCGATACTCTGGCTACCAGGTCAGTGAGAGAGGCCTGTCCAGGTATGCTATTCCCACTCAAGCAGGAGTGGTGCAGAGAAGTGTTACGCTTGGGAGCAGGACTGTTTCCCTATTACTACGCCTGAATCTGCTGTTCTTCTTTCCTTCTTCAACTTTACTTTCCTCACCACAAGTTTATTTGTTTTTACCCGGCTGGGTAATAAAGAACACAGAAAAGACACCTGTTGTAGACATTCCTTTACTATTGCTATATGCACCATTCACCCCTAGAAATTAGGAAGAGCCACAAGGTAAATGTGCCACCCAAAACAACCAACAGCTCCTCCGGGGGTAGTGCTACATTGGTTTTTGGGTTTGATGCAGCTTAAATTATAAGAAGATATACTAGGCAAATTTACAAGTATTTCATATCTGTCCTGATATATATTTACAACCCCTACTTGAAAATATTTAGTGTTGTTTGTGGCCTGGTTGGGGATCACACCAGTTTCTTCATTTAAAGCTAAACTCCAGCTTTGGTTACACTCGTTTATGCCAAGCTGGACATGTGCGCACTAACATTTGGGGCCGCTGGATGTGCTGTATAAACTGTATGTAGCTGAGGCTACATACAACATACAGCACTGTGTTCTGGCACGAGTCAAGACTTCCTGTCTCGTACACAAAACACAATAGAGTCTATTACAGCAGCACTAAGCCATTCATAGAAAGCAATATAGTCTATCAATAAATACAATGCTTCCTCTAATTGGCTGAGTCAGAGGTTGTGACATCACCATCCCGCCTCTCTGACTCAGCCAATCAGAGAAAGCTTTGTATTCATTGATAGAATACATAACTATCTATGAATGTAGAAAATGGGAAAGGGATGGATAGCCGCACTCCAAGGAAACTTCAATCAAGTTGTCTTTATTGGTGAAAATGGGCATGCAGAACAAAACACAGCCACAGGAATAGATAGCCGACGCATTTCACACTATATCAGTGCTTAGTCATGGCTAAGCACTAATATAGTGTGAAACGAGTCGGCTTGGAGTGTGGCTATCCATCTCTTTCCCATTTTCTACATTTGCCTCGTGCATTGCCAGCACCTTGGTGCAGTGACTTCCTTTTACTTTCAATGAATGGTTGAGCGCCACTCAGACAGACTCTATTGTGTTCCGGGTACGAGACAGGAAGCCACCCAAAGCACAGTGCTGTATTCTGTAGGTAGCCTCAGCTACATACAGTTTATACAGCACATCCAGTGGTGTGACATGTTAGTGAGGTTTATAGTTAATTTGGGCCAGCTTGGCTCAAACAAACTATGTAAAGTGTAATCAAAGCTGGAGTTTAGCATTAAGCAGCCTGAATAGGGCTTTCAATTACACACACATGCATCCAAATGTTTGTAGGTGAACTTTAGCTTCTTGCCTATATAACGCTGGAGCTAATTTCTGACCGCGGTCAATGTCTGGTCGTATCCAAATCCATCTTTAGATCCTGAGTTTGACACCAAATTGTTAAATGAGATCTATGGTCACAGAATACACTTTCTTTCTATGACAGCAGCATTGTGATAGCAATAGAACCAAAATATACTTTTGACAAACCAATGTAAGCTAAAAAAAACAAAACATTGTGTTGTGAGTTCTGCCTGTCTACTGACCATCTGCTTTGTCTTTGATGGAAATAAAGGTATCCACCAACAACAGAGCAGACTCAAGTGGTTCCTCTGGATGTTAGCGAGTTTTGCATCCATTGGTAAAAAAGGGAAAAGAGGGAACAGACGATTAGTGACAGTGTCACTAGGCAGAACAGGGAGAGGCTTGTTTACACTTGCCTCTCCCCGTTCTGCAGCTCTGTGACCCAATCGCAGGACAACGGCGGACATAGCTGGAACGGAGGTCGCGGCAGGGACACATGCGCGGTCGCACGGCAGGAATTTTAAAGTGCCGTATATATATACACGTTACTTTGCCCAACTGTGCCATTCTGCCAACGTATATGTACAGGAATCGGTTGGGAACTGGGTAACGCTCATTGAGCAAATAAGGATACTGTTTGATAAAGGGGCTAATCTAAAGGGCTTTAAAATATTGCTTATCATTGCATTGACTATTAAAAAAGCTCTGGTTGATAATTCAATGTGATGGTAGTACATATTGTTCTCTGACATCCCTACTGTGGGTACTTTCAGATCTGCTTTCGGGGCTCTTCGCTGCATCATCAGGTTTTCATAGTGTTGTGGCTTCAGCTGGCAGTCATGCTTTCATTTCCAATCAAGTTTCTGGAGGCAGCTTTTCCAGGGGTGGTTGGTCTGGTTTCTCTACCTTCATGCTGTAGGTGGGGGGCTGGGCCTCTTAGGTACCTAGTGGCATGTTTGGTAGCATTGTTACTGTGGGCTGCTCTCTCCTGCAAAACTTGTCATTAGGTACTTGTCCGTGGTCTGGCGTTTCAGCACTTGGGCAGTTGGGGGGGGGGTGTGTTTTGGGTTGGCTTCTCGGGCCAGCACTGGTTTCAGTTGCCCACAAGTGTCCACTCATCATAAGCGTGTCAGGCTCTCATATGGGTTGTCGCAGGCTCGAATCAATCCTTCTCGGGGCGTTGGTCGAGTTCAGGGCTGCTTCACCCATTCGGCAGGGGCTTCCTTCTATCACAGGTCACGAGTCGGTAGCTTCTCCAGTCATAACGGCTACTTATCAGGTGTACATACAATTGCCATCCGGGCGCGTGCTGCTTTGCTTCTTGGTCGCTTATCTACCCCTCTTCACCTAAATATGTGTCTTTTGCCCTCTTTCAGGCGTACCTACCAGCCGGCCAAAGGCACACTCCAGGCCTTGGTTATTAGGGTCATCGCATTCCTTACTCGAACACTCTGATTACAAGTTAGAAGGCTGGCCGCAGGCCGGCCTGAATTTGTGGGAGGAGTCTGAGAGTACTTAAGACTCCCTCCCTGTCTGGGCTGGGTTCGGCGTCGGATTCCGGGTTCCCACCCACCCATTCCCCCAGCTGTCATACATTCTCATTGTACTTTTTCTTGTTCAGGGTATGCCCTCTTTCAGGCGCGTAACTACCAGTCGGCCAAAGGCACACTCCAGGCCTTGGTTATTAGGGTCATCGCATTCCTTACTCGAACACTCTGGGGTAGATTCATGTAAAATGGCGCATCGTTGCTCCAGCGTGGCGCATCTTTTTTCCGCTACGCCGTACCCGCGAGGAGAGGCATTTACTGTATTCATCATTTTTTCACTCACCTGCGTAGCGGTTTTTCGACGGCGTAAGGCGGTGGAACTGGAAGTGGGCGTCACCACATGCAAATGATGGTCTGACAGTGGCGCAGAGAGATCCGTACGGTGTATCTTAAACGGCGCATGCGCACTGATAGCACCTGGCTGTCGGGCTCCTGTGCACATGCGCAGTACGGCGCAACGTCACCACCAAGATCCGCCGCACCACTTCCTACTAGTGCATAAATACGCACACAGAAGCGCCACCTTGCAAAACGTAACCAGCATTTTTTTGGAATTGCCAGGGCTTTTGTATTTAGGATGGCTGCACCAGACACTGCCGGTGACCGCAGAATGTTCAACTTCAGCCATCAGGAGAAGGCTGTGATAACGGATGCGCTCTCCCAACAAGTGCCCGCCTCTATGGGCCACAGAGTGCCAACACTGGCAAAGCGGAGAAGACACGCATTTATGCGGAAATCACCAGGCAGGTGAATGTTGTTGGTGTGGCGGAGAGGGAGCCCAAGCATATCCGCAAAAAAAGAAATGATATGCGGAGACTGGTCAAAGACAAGCTTGTGGCCATGAGAAAGCATGCCAGTGCCACAGGTGGAGGACCAGCCACAAGAATTACCCTGACTGCAGAGGACATGGTGGTGGCCAGGTTGCTGGATAGGGACCTGGTGGAGGGTCTTCCTGGCTTTGAATCAGGGGATCAGCCTTTGAGGTCAGGTAAGTCTGTTTTATCTGCTATGTGGTGTGTTGCATGGGTGGGGGGGGATACACGTGACAAGTGTGTGGCTCCTCCAACATGTGTTTGTTTTGTGTCATCCACAGATGTGCAGGATGGAGCTGGCCCATCAGTTGATGCAGGGCGAAGCACCCCATCCATGCTGGAGATCGCCCCTACAGCAGTGCTTGAGGAGGTTGAGGAGGAGCACGTCGGGTTAGAAGAGGCTGCTGTTTATATTCTGGAGGAGACCCCCATACCTGGCCACTCCCAAACCACCCCCCCATGCAAGATTCCCCCTCAAGGGACACCATCCCCTCCAGGGATTCCCCCTCAAGGGACACCATCCCCTCCAGGGATTCCCCTTCAAGGGACCTCCCCTCCAGCCTCTCAGGCCTCTAGGAAGGCAACGAGGAAAACCAGAGGAGTCCCTGATGATTTTGAAGATCACCTGGCAAGGGACCAGACAAGACAGACCCGCCATATTGGTTCTCTTGCGGGTGATCTCCATCGGGTGGCAGATAGCCTGGTGTCCTCGGCCGCGAGCCAGGCTGCTTGCACTGTGGCAGTGCAGGAAGCCATCACCCAGCAGGCTGGGCAGAATACTGCTATCAACGATAGTCTGCAGGACGTTGCGGGGAACGGGGCAGCCCTTCTGTCCTGCCTGGTGGACCTGCAGACCACCACATCTGGCCTGGTCTCCGAGGTCCGGAGCCTGGCAGCTGCTGTCCGTGAGGAGGGGAGGCAGACACGGCGACAGCAGCGCAGCAATACTACCCGCTGGCTGCGGATGCAGGCTGCCACCAATACGTACCTCCACCAGCTAGCCGTGGCAATGGAGGGCAGCCAGGCAGCCAGGGAGAGACTGGTTGAGGTTCAACCACCTGCCCCCCCAGCCCCCCCACCTGTGGCTCGCCCCAGGCAACTGCGCCCCAGGAGCCTAGGGACAAGAAGGAGCCCACGACAGGGCCGTTGATTTATGAAAAATGATTTTTGATACTCAGGATTATGAGTTTTATTTTTGTTTATCTCCCTGCACACGGTGAGGAGTGCAGGCTACAGTGTGAATGAGGTGTGAATGTGTGGGGGTGACACTCCTGCCATTAAGGGGTGTCACCCTCAGTCGTTGGTGAGAAATTATCACCACGACACGTGTGAATGGTGTATGAATGTACAGCAACATAATTGGAGCCATGGCGTGGCGTTGCTGCTCCCAAGTCCCATGTGGTGTACTTGGGTCTAATCCAATTTGATGTGGATGTGGTGTGTGTGTGTGTTAGGGATCACAGTGGTGTGCATGCATGCATGCTCATTGTGCCATGATTAATGTGTGTGTTTAACGTGAAAAGTAGCCTACCACAAGGACCCTCCTGACTGCTCTTCCCTCAGCAGACGGGGGACCCTTGGGCGAGGGGGGACTGTGTGGTTCGGGGGTCAGGTCATCACGTAGCTCAATCTGCAGGCCCTTTCTCATGGCAAAGTTGTGCAGCATGCAACATGCCCCAATGATCTGGCACACGAAGTTTGGGGAATACAACAGGGTACCCCCAGACTTATCCAGGCATCGGAAACGTGACTTTAGTAGGCCAAAGGTGCTCGTGTTTGGGCATGTGCTTGATTGTATCTTTCCTCTCCTGGGGTTTGGGGGTTCCGGATAGGAGTCATGAGATGGGGTCCCAGTGGATATGCAGAGTCACCTGTAAGGGAAAAGACAGGAGGATGTTAGTCATGCATGTGCCCCTTGTGATGTGTGCATCATGGGAGGGGATAGTCATGCCTGCCACCCATGTCACTCACCAACCAGCCAGCTGTCCCCATACACGTTCTGTTCAAATTCTGTGGAGATGGTGCTTTGACGGTATATGTAGCTGTCATGGCTGGACCCGGGGTCCTTGGCACGGACGTGCCATATGAGGCCTTGGGCATCGACTATCACCTGTACATTGATGAAATGCCAATGCTTCCGATTGCAGTATATGTGCTCTGTGTCCCGGGGGGGCCGTAGTGCCACATTTGTGCAATCAATGGCCCCCACAGTGCGAGGGAATCTGGCAAGGTTGTAGAAATCTGTCATTGCCTTCCTCCGCAGGTCCTCAGTGGTGGGTTTGATAATTTGGTTGGCCATGCGTCTGAGGATTGCGGGGACAACCTGGTGCACACATCTGCTCATGGTGGATTGTGACATCCCAGCCACCACTCCACTTGTACGCTGGAATGATCCACTGGCAAGGACATGGAGTGTTGCCAGTACCTTCACCAGTGGCTGCACTGCTTGTGAGCGCTGTGTCTGGCTGGTGATGTCATCCTGCAGGCTTGTGGTTAGTTCCAGGATGGCTTCAGGGCTAAATCTGAATAGGCGAAACACCTCCAATTCACTCATGCCAAACACGTCAATGCGCATGCGGAATATCCTCTCCCGTGCCCTCCTACGTGCACGTCGACGCTGTAGGGCTATGAGCAAGGCTGCCCCTGGCATGTTGGCAGACAGATGTGTTGTCCAGCAAGTGTTTTAGCTCAATTCGTCTGTAACAGTGTTGCTTTAGCTGCTCTCCAGCTGATCTGTTCAACTCCTGTGCAAAGTTACCCCTGCTTTATGAGGGGTGACTTTCCACAGAAAATTGCAGTTACGCGCAGCGGGTTACGCCGGCGCCAGAGAAACGTGCGTTTCTGAATCGGCGGATCTCCCTCATTTGCATATTTGAATAGATAATCCATGGGAACGGTTGATCTGTCCCGCGTAAAGATGCGCCAAAGACACGCCGGCGTGGAAAAGTTACGCCGGAAAAAAGTAGCCGATTTGAAGGCGCAAAATAACAGTTACGCCGCACATCTCTAAAAACGCCGGAGTAATTGCTACATGAATCTACCCCTCTGATTACAAATAGTTTTTTCCTAGCGTATTTTACTACTAACATCAGATCATTTTTTTAATTTATTCTTAGTATATGCTAATCTTGCATTTTACTGCAAGGTCTGCTTTGTGTTTTTTTTTTTTAGAAAGGTGTGACTGCATTGTTTGCTCTCCTTTGAACATAGTTAATATTTAAAGGGTGTTTATTTTACAGTTATCGAATATATGAATGCAATAAAAAATAAATAAACATCTAATTAAAAGCTCCTTTTAATTATACATTGTGAAACAATATTACAAAATTATGAATAAAAGGTAGTTGAATGGTTAATATACATACAGGATAATGTATGCAAACTAGAGCAAAACAAAATCTATGAGCTGAAATTTTAAAATCCCCAGCGTTTCCTGTACCATATTTCTAAGGTCTGTTATGTGTTAACTATGCATGCACTGCAAATTTCCCAGGCCAGAAGGATATACTATCTGTGTAAATGACTAAAATTACATTGTAAAAAGGATGCATGACTCCTAAAAAAAGTGGGCACAGTTTCAGTTGTTAAAGGATTTCCCCTTTTTGATGATCTTTACTAGTGCTTTCCAGCAAGGTAAAAAACATTAGTGATTTCCACAAGAAAACCATACCTGGAAAATCTTGCACCTAGGAATTGTGGGTAGGACTATGCAAATTACAAATGAAGAGTTGAATTTAAAGCCACTTCAGACAAACTGGAAAACTATCACTGGACCTGTACTACAACGTAAAGATGCAAGCTTTTTGTGTTCTGTTATCATTTTCTGTTCTTTTTTCTATTGTATCCACTGCTGACGGAGCGTGTGCTACAAAGATGGCATTAAAAAATATAGACATCTTAAAGGTATATCCATATTTACTATATTTATAAAAAATGTCTTAACATAGAATGCTTGAAAGTATAACAAATAATGCCTTTTTTTTCCAGAAGAAAATAACATGCACCTGTAAGGAAACTTCTGCTGATTACCAGGTAAGTTCATAAAACTGTTTGTTTATATGCATTTGTCTTTCTTCGTGCATTTAATAGCAAGTAGTTGCATATACTATTCTAGAACTGAATCACAATATAAAACATTTTGTTGACAAGGCAATATTTACTGTGGAATTAATGCCACGTAAACACGATCATTTGTCAGCATGAAAAAAAACTTTGTTTTTCAGCATGTCCAAAAAACAAAGTTTTTCCAACTTCATCATTAAAAACTACGTTGCCCTCAGGCCTCGTACACACAACCGGTTTCCTCTAAACCGGTCGTGTGTACGTTTTTCATCGAGGAAACTGTCGAGGAACTCGACGAGCAAAAAAGAGAGCAAGTTCTCTTTTTCCTCGACGGGAGTCAAATTGGCTCGCCGTGTTCCTCGTTGGGCTGCTTTTCGACGAGAACCTCGAGCGTGTGTATGCTAACAACCCGTGCACCTTCGGTAAAAGTAGCGTTTGTAAGGGAAATAGCACATTTGTCACACTGTAACAGACTGAAAAGTGCAAATGTCTCTTACCAAACTTTTTCCTAACACGCAGTAACATGAGATTAGCAAAAGCAGCCCCTGCAGTTGTATGTGTTGAAGTCACCGCGTTTAAGAAAGAGGAGATTTGGTCTTTAACGTGTGTAAGCAAAGCAAGTTTGTCGAGTTCCTCGACAAGCCTAACAAGGAACTCGATGAGGAAAAAGATGTGTTTTGCCCAACGAGTTCCTCGGTCGTGTGTACGGAAAAAAAGTAATGAACAAAGCGCGGTGACGTACAACGCGTACGACGGCTTTCTAAAGGGAAAGTTCTATTCGCCTTTGGGCTGCTTTAGCTGATTCCTTGTTAGTAAAAGACGACTCGCGCTTTTCTGTCTGTTACAGCGTGATGACTGTGCTTACTCCATTATGAACAGTAGTTTTACCAGAATGAGCGACCCGTCTCATAACTTGCTTCTGAGCAAGCAAGGGTTTAAAACATCGTTTTAGCCCACACACGATCATTTTTTACAACCCGATAAACTACATTGTTTAAAACGACGTTAAAAAATGCAGCATGTTCGAATTTTTTTTTTTGTCGTTTTTCAGAACCTGAAAAATGATGTGTAGCCCACACACGATCATTTTAAATGACGTTTTTCAAAAAATTATGTTTTTTTCATGCTGAAAAATGATCGTGTGTACGCGGCATAAGAGTTCTGAAACTAGTATTAGTAGTTTGCATCAGTGCATGTTCCCATTTAATTAGGGCAATATTGTGAGAATTATTGATGTTAATTCTAAAGTGCAATAACTCATACCAACCAAAAAGTGTTCATTCTTCATTAACCTGACAGGTACAAAATTAATTCTGACTCTGTTCACTTTGAATATCCAATCATGTGCAAGAGAACTGAGAACAAAGTGGAAATATTTCTTGCACACGATTAGATGGTTGATGTGAATGGAGCATTGCTGGGCTCAGTGGGCTTTCTCCTCCTTTAGTAAATTAAACCAAGTGAATAAGATGTTCACTTTGTAGCATTACTATGTGGTGTGATTTAAATAACTAATTTAGACAGTGAACTTTTGACATACAGCTGTTACCTGCAAGTGGCTGGGGTGTAGCTGGGGTGTAAGTGTTTAGAAAAACTAAAAATAGCAGGTCTAAAAAAGGAAATTTTGTTTTACCATCCTCATTATCAGACCAATATTTTTGTGTCTTTCTGCAAAAGGTTCTAAAATTATTATTTTTTTTTTCCAAGAAGCAATAGAAAGCATGTAAAAAAATAAAAATAAATGATTAGCAGGAGTGGCTTGGTTGTGGTCCATGGTAGCTAGTCAGATGTATACTAAAGAATATTACTATCCTATTGGATTCTATGGGTTTCATCAGTTTTTAATCTTTTTGCAGTTATTAAAAAGCTTCATCATTGCTGTGTGTGTGTGTGAGCAGTGATGTGCCAATAAATGTATGTTTATTATATATACAGTATACAGTATCTCATAAAGGTGATTATACCCCTCACATTTTGGTAAATATTTTATTATATCTTTTCATGTGACAACACTGAAGAAATTACACTTTGCTACAATGTAAAGTAGTGAGTGTACAGCTTGTATAACAGTGTAAATTTCCCTCAAAATAACTCAACAAACAGCCATTAATGTCTAAACCGCTGGCAACAAAAATTAGTACAACTCTCAGTGTAAATGTCCAAATTGGGCCAAACTAGCCATTTTCCCTCCCCTCCTGTTATGTGACTCGTTAGTGTTACGAGGTCTCAGGTGTGAATGGGGAGCAGGTGTGTTAAATTTGGTGTTATCGCTCTCACTCTCTCATACTGGTCACTCAAAGTTCAACATGGCACCTCATGACAAAGAACTCTCTGTGGATCTGAAAAAAATAATTGTTCCTCTACATAAAGATGGCCTAGGCCAAGACCCTGAAACTGAGCTGCAGCATGGTGGCCAAGACCATACAGCGGTTTACCAGGACAGGTTCCACTCAGAACAGGCTTTGCCATGGTCGACCAAAGAAGTTGAGTGCACATGCTCAGTGTCATATCCAGAGGTTGTCTTTGGGAAATAGATGTATGAGTGCTGCCAGCATTGCTACAAAGGTTGAAGAGGTGGAGGGTCAGCCTTTCAATGCTCAGACCATATACTGCACACTGCATCAAATTGGTCTGCATGGCTGTCGTCCCAGAAGGAAGCCTCTTCTAAAGATGATGCACAAAAAAGCTCAAACACAGTTTGCTAAAGACAAGCAGACTAAGCTAATGGATTACTGGAACCATGTCCTGTGGTCTGATTAGACCAAGATAAACCTATTTGGTTCAGATGGTGTCAAGCGTGTGAGGCAGCAACCAGGTGAGGAGTAAAAAGACAAGTGTGTCTTGCCTACAGTCAAGCATGGTGGTGGGAGCATCATAGTCTGGGGCTGCATGAGTGCTGCTGGGACTGGGGAGCTACAGTTTATTGAGGGAACCATGAAGGCCAACATGTAAAGTTATATACTAAAGCAGAACATGATCCCTTCCCTTTAGAGACTGGGCTGCATGGCAGTATTTCAACATGATAAAGACTCCAAACACACCCACAAGACGACCACGGCCTTGCTAAAGATGCTGAGGGTAAAGGTGATGGACTAGCCAAGCATGTCTCTAGACCTAAACCCGGTTTGAGGATGCTCAATAGAAGGTAGAGGAGTGCAAGGTCTCTAAGATCCACCAGCTCCGTTATGTCATCATAGAGAAGCAGAGAAGACTCCAGTGGCAACCTGTGAAGCTCCGGTGAACTCCATGCCCAAGAGGGTTAAGGCTGTGCTGGAAAATAATGGTGCCCACACAAAATAGACACTTTGGGCCCAATTTGAACATTTTCACTTAGGGGTGTACTCACTTTTGTTGCCAGCGGTTTAGACATTAATGGCTGTGGGTTGAGTTATTTTAATGGGACAGCAAATTTACACTGTTATATAAGCTGTACACTCACTACTTTACATTGTAGAAAAGTGTAATCTCTTCAGTGTTGTCACATGAAAATATTTATATCAAAGGAAATTATTCAGCGCTGGAACCCACACAACAAACAAAACTAAAAATTGCAAGCCAGCACTATAGGCAAATTCAAATAAAACACCTCAAAACATATGACAATATAAGTAGTGCAGCGCAAAGAAAAATTTATTAAATATACAGTATAAAATATAATATATAATGTAATATAAACATATGCATAAATTAAGAGAACAGAAAGTCCATATAAGGTGCTCAAGTGCTTGTATGATCCAAAATGGAAAATTATGTGCGTGATCCAAAACAGAGTGATTTCCAGAAGAAACTTCCACCAATCAGCAGGAATGGCCTCTCACCTTATAGCTTCGACCTACAATAGGTCACAGAGCATGAAATAGAGAACCTCCTGTTCTCACAGGCACAGCAAACAGATGCAGCAACTTAACCTCAATGGTGACAGATCCAGGAACGGAGTGAGGCAAACAGGGCATGAAAACAAAAGAAAGGAGATCTAGTGCTCTCTGAAGCCAAAACTCTGTATGTTTATTGAAGTAATAAAAGACAGACACTCACTGTAAAAGCACTCTGGAACGAGTGCGGCAGACTAAAGCATAAAACATAGACCAGCATGGATCTCACTTGGGTTTACGATCGCGGGTGACGTCACACGTGGCTCCTCCCCCTCCTACGTCGTTACGTCCCTGGGGCGGGACTTCATCAGCGTGGGGTATGGAAAAGCAGCTTCGTTCCAGAGTGCTTTTACAGTGAGTGTCTGTCTTTTATTACTTCAATAAACATACAGAGTTTTGGCTTCAGAGAGCACTAGATCTCCTTTCTTTTGTTTTCATGCCCTGTTTGCCTCACTCCGTTCCTGGATCTGTCACCATTGAGGTTAAGTTGCTGCATCTGTTTGCTGTGCCTGTGAGAACAGGAGGTTCTCTATTTCATGCTCTGTGACCTATTGTAGGTCGAAGCTATAAGGTGAGAGGCCATTCCTGCTGATTGGTGGAAGTTTCTTCTGAAAATCACTCTGTTTTGGATCACGCACATAATTTTCCATTTTGGATCATACAAGCACTTGAGCACCTTATATGGACTTTCTGTTCTCTTAATTTATGCATATGTTTATATTATATTATATATTATATTTTATACTGTATATTTAATTATTTTTTCTTTGCGCTGCACTACTTATATTGTCACATGAAAATATTTACTCACTTTTGTGAGATACTGTATATGTGTGTATTGTAAACGTTGGGGGTTTAACTCAATGGTAAATGCATTTTTTTTAGCGAGTCCACAGCAGTCAGATGTTATGTTTGAGGGCATGGCAGCCCATTTTTATTGAAGGAAACAAAAAGAACAGTTCACATACAGGATTTCCCACGCAGGGGTTCTTCTCCAGTAATGTTCACAGAACTCAAAATACCAAGCCTCCTGGCTCCTAGGCTTACTTAGCCTTGCTGTACCTGCTAACCTGGCACACTCCTGGCCTCAACAGGTTCTCCAGCCCACTGTCTCCCAGACTTCCGGACTTCCTTCAGCCCCTCTTAGACTTGCTAGTCACCTCAGGTCCACCAGCCTCCCAGTCCCTCAGGCACGAAGTCCCCCCACACCAGGGATGTAGTCTCCAGGGCAGACAGACAGACAGATCCCCACACACAGGTCTGTCTTGCAGCAACAGCCAGCTGCACACCTTCCACCTCTCTCTCTCTCTCTAGCCCTTCATTTAATGAGCTGCCTGCACCTGGGCAGGCAGCTTGCAGGCTGTCTTCAAAACCTGGACACAGGTTGGAGATCCAGTCCCACCCAGATCTCTGAAGGATCTGCAAGCCATAGAGCCCCATGAAGCAATAGAAAAAATATGAGAAAACTGCCAGCGCAGTTTTCTCCGTTTTTAAATTTACGCTCTGCAGCTCTGCAATCTGGCTATATGCAGACCGTGTGTCCATTTCATCGTGACAGTAGTCCCTACTGTTACAGTATATAAATATATTATCCAGATATATATTTATTTCTGAATGCAGAAGAATATAAAAAAGTAATTGCAATTTTCTATGTCACACAATATTTGTGCAACTGTTTGTCAAATCTATATTTTCAGGAAATAAATGAATTAAATATTGCACACAAACATAATTTAGTCCACCTCTTTGCACAAAATAAAATATGAGGTAGTGTCAAGCCTTATAGCTGCACATGCTCGCAAAATGGCAAAAATTTGAATACCCAAACACCCAAAATTTTGAATAGCTGATCATTTAAGTGCCTTTACAACTCTGTTTTAGCCCTGGTTCACACTGGGCTGCGGGAGTGAAATCGCGCGATTTCACTCCCTCTGGCAGTTCCGATTTCGGCGCGATTTAGGAGACATTTGTGCAGGGTTCTGCACAGATGTCAATGTAAATCGCGTCCTGAAATCGCAAAAAGTAGTACAGGAACTACTTTTTGAAATCGGTGCAGCGCCGCAGATGCGGAGTCGCACCGATTAGGACGGTGTCATTGCCAGCAATTGCCGCCGATTTGAGATGCGATTTCACATGTGAAATCGCATCTCAAATCGAACTAAATCGTACCCAGTGTGAACCTGGCCTTAGAGTAAACCATAAATGAGGGACCTAGAATTATTTTATATAACATGTATGGCAAAATCTCTGGTTTCTAAATGTGCATGCCCTATGCACGCGTTTCTATTTTGGGGATGTGCCCAGACGATGGAGGTGCTTTAATTTTTTTTTATTAGTAATAATTGTATTAAAACATTTTTTTTTTCCATTTACCTTTATTGCTAACACGTGACAGCCATGCAACCAGCATTTTTAGAAGTTGAATTTAGAAACAGCAGCTTTTCTGTCTTTCTCATGACATGTCTCCCTAATGTATAAAATGTATAGTAACCTGTGATAGGCAACTTGAAATGTTCTTGCAACAACACAAGCTGAATTCCAATTAGATGTTATTATAGATTACTGCATATTACTGTAATATTCAAACAATCCACTGTCATAACCCTTCAACTTCCAAAATGGTCCTTCTTTTCTGTGTTACAAGTATAAATAGCATTGTTATGCCATCAGTATCAACCCCACCATCTTGGAACAATCTATTGAATTCTAGGTTGTTGCAACAAAATGGTGTCTTACTAAGAATTACATCCCGAGTTACCCCAGATGGGTTCTCACTGTGGTTTCTTTAGGTCTGCATATTACTAGTCTTTATACAGTATTTAAAAAAAAAAGCCATTAGTGTTCAACATTAGTGTCACAATATTCATTTGGGAACATATATGTAACTAGCTATAAGATGGATTAACACCACTGAAGTATACATTATTACCTGCAACAATGGTATAGATTTGGTTTGTTTGCCCTAAGACAGTGTTTCTCAACCATGTCCTCAAGTACCCCCAACGGGCCATGTTTTGGGAAATTCTAGATAAAATAGCTGTCCAAAATACCAAGCCATTGACTCTGATTTAAAGCACCTGTGCAAGATAAAGGAAAACATGCAAACATGGCCTGTTGGGGGTACTTGGGGAACAAGGTTGAGAACCACTGTCCTAAGACTTCCTCTGCTTTAAAGACTGCCTACATGCCTTAAAGTTGTAAATCCAGAGAAAGATAATGATTGATTGATTGATTGATTGATTGATTGAAGGTGTGTAAGAGGTCACATCAAAACAACAGTAAACACTATGGTAGTGGTTGTCAACTTATGATGTATAGGGAGTGTCTTGGTGAGATTCAGGAGATCATATTCAGCTTAGTTGAGTTTATTTCTCTATAGAATTCTGCTTAAACACTGGTTTATAGCCATACACTTTTACTATGTACTTGAAAAGTAACCTATAATTGTATATGTGTTTCTATAATTAGTTTTCAAATGTGAATTGAAAATTAAATTAAGTTGTACGATCATAAATACTATCTTTTTTTTTTTTAGAATTCATGTGACTGTTTTGAAATGCCTAAGGTAAGAAAGTGCTGAATGCACATTAATAATATTATAGTAAAATATTGAAGTATATTTACACTTCAAATTGCAAGCTAATATTGAACAAACACCATGATAAATTCCCTTTTTCAGAAACGTTGACCAAAGTTTTAATTATCCACATTTTGGCCACCATTATCTTCTTTGGAACTATGCTGCATTAGGACATTTAGTCCCCTTTCACACTTATACGACTTGTCCCACGATTTTGGACTGCAGAATCGTATGACAAGTCATTCCCCATTATTTTCAATGACCACCATTCATACTGGCACGACTTTAAGTTGTGCCTACTTCAAAGTAGTCCTTGCACTACTTTGGTCCGATTTTGATACCACTTACACAGGCATTCATTGAAATCGCGGCCGCGAATCGCATCAAAATCGCGGTAAAAAACGTTAAAGTCGTACAAGTGTGAAAGAGGGCTAAAGCTCCACTTGGTAAACTGTCTAGATCATCGATTTAGTGAATAAAGAATCTAGTTAGTGTAAATACGGATGGCATAGGTGTAGTGAGTTGAATGAGGCAATCTAGGTACTCAAACCTTAAACCTTTACATTTGTTAGCAAATGCCTATAATGGAGTTTCGCACAAGTAAAACCCCAGAAGATGATTTGTTTTGAGTGACTTGTTTCCTACTAGCTAATGAAAATTATTCTTTAAAGTCATTGCTACATGACATTAATTGGGACCAAATTATGGGGACATTGAACACAGAAAAGAAATGGGAATGCTTTAGGAGCATATTAAATAAAGGTATCAAGCAGTGCATTCCAGTTGGCAATAAATGTAGACGAGCAAAAATTAAACCTGGGTGGTTAAACCTTAATGTGAGTAGCCTCATCAAAAAGAAAAGTATGGTCTTTAAAAAATATAAAGGAAATGGGTCAACGCCAACATTTCTGCACTATAAGAAATGCAACAAGAAATGTAAAATCGCAACCAAGGCGTCTAAAATTTTTTTTTTTTCGATATATTAACAGTAAAAAGACAAAAACAGAGCAAATTGCACACTTAAAAGATAAGGAGGGGAGGATGGTTACAGATGACACAAATAAGACAACTGTACTAAATTCTTTCTTCTCCTCAGTTTTTACACACAAAAAAAAGAAGAGTTTACCAACAGCGACTATACTGTTAGTGGCACAACATAAGACATACCCATGTGGCCAACAGAGGCCGAAGTCAAAGATAGATTTAGTAAGCTAAACACAAATTTATCACCGGGACCAGATGGCTTACACCTGCGAGTCCTCAGAGAACTCAGTCAAGTTATAGCCAGACAAAAAGGACAGAGACATATTCCTAGGATTTATAGGCAAGTCAGCCTAACATCAGTAGTGGGTAAATTATTGGAGAGAATGATTAGGGACTACATCAAAAGTTTTAAGGAGGAGAAGGGTATCATCAGTGGTAATCAGCATGGGTTTATGAGGGGACGTTCCCGCCAGACCAATCTGATAACAATCTACCAGGAAGTGAGCAGCCATCTAGATATGGGGAAGGCTATGGATATGGTGGATCTGTATTTCTGCAAAAGCATTTGATACAGTCCCCCATAAATGCTTAGTTTACAAGCTAAGGTCTGCAGGCTTAGACCATAGGCTTTGTGCTTGGGTAAAAAACTGGTTACAGGGATGGGTCCAAAGGGTAGTGATAAATAACATGTACTCAGACTGGTCTGGAGTAGTGAGTGGGGTACCCCAAAGTTCAGTCTTGGGACCAATTCTATTCAACATATATTAATAAACAGCAAAACAGTGTATTTACAAGGCCTATAATACACTCCTCAGCGCCCAACAGACAAAAACTTTAAAAAAAGGAAAAATAAAAATAAAGTTGTATATGAAACACACTAGATATCTCCAAATTGACATATATAGGTGTATATAAACAGCAGCTGTTAAAATGGTGTATCATAAATAACAAAATAGCATTCAAAGTCCAAAATAAAACATTTAAGAGAAAAATGCAAAACAGCGCTAAGTATGGATATAAGTGTCCAACTCCACCGTAAAGTAGGCAAAAATGGATGGGAAATCTTGATATAGTCAAAGTCTGTGTGTTTATCCCAAAAAATAGTGACAGATACAGAAGGAGGAAGCGTGCACCAGCCTGCCCACTCTTAATCCACCACGTGTAGGAATCAAAGTCCCCGCAGGGGTTCAAACTCACCAAACAGACAATAATATCAGGCACTTCATATATAATCGGTCACTGATCGAATTTCCATCCACTGGGGATCACTTGCATGGAGTTAACCTCATAAAGGTGGGATATTAAAACAAACAGAGGAAACAAATATAGTGTAACTCAATTTATTAAAAAGCCCCTTTCCAGCAAATATCCCAAACAAGTCCTACGTACAAGAAAAACATTAACAATGGACAATGTATGTATCACATCACCAGTCAGGCGTCCTCAACGCGATCACCGAAAGGTTTCCCAGCAGAGCAACTCTTCCTGGTTCCTGCAGTGTGGCGTGGATAACATAACATACCAGGCGTAGCATGCAGCTATCACTCTGACTAGTTTCGTCAGTAAATGACTTCAACGGAGAGTGTAGCTGCACATGCGGCGCCATGAACTTAATAGTACACCTCCACTAATCTCAACCAATCAGAGCCTATAGTTTGCAGACATTCGGCAGCCAATCGAAATTCCCGTATCGAAAACAAAAATTCGACGGCCAATCGGAAATGTCGTATCGAAATTTTACGGCGGCGCGTCAGATACAACGTAGACACGCCGTATGGCGTCATGAGCGTAGTCACGCACGTCCAGTAACGACGACCAATCAAAACTTATTGTTTGCAAACATTCGGCAGCCAATCGAAATTCCGTATGTGATCCAATCAACAACAGATATTCGACGGCCAATCGAAAATGTCTTATCATGATTTTTCGACAACAGATCAGGAGAAATGCAAGCACGGGGGCGTTCCTAACGGTGCACGTCACGGTACTCAGTGCTTCCACTATATTAACTCCTGGGCTTCAATATGGCGAGTTTAGGGAGATATCTATACACAAGAAAAAACACAGCAAAAATGCGCTCTTTCTTATTAATAGACCGGACACTCTATCCTAGTCCACAAACAATACTAGATTGTCTCACAACTCATCCTTTTTGGATGAATGTGCATTTGTATAGTTGTAAAGGCTAAAACCCAATAACAAAACCATAAAAAAAAAAAGAAAAGCATATTAAAAATTAAGCAAACATAATTTACAAAAAATAGTTTAGACAAAACACGCCTAAAAACAATATTTAAAATTCCAAAATGTACAGTTTTGCAATATACATTATATCAAATATATTTGTATTAGACACCCCAATTACCAGGCATATTGGTGCCAATCATATATGCAAAACGTGCTTAAAAATTGCTTATTTAAAAAATGACCAATACTTTAAACATAATTCTTAAGGATCTGGTAATATCCTACTTAAAGCAATGATTCTTAATACAGATCTGAAACGTGCTATTAGTAGATACTTCCTCAATGTAGATGAATTCAAAATAAATGCACTCTTAAAGTCGCTAAAATAAATTCACTCTAAAAGTCGCTAATGAAGCAATTAATATCTAGATCTACGTTCAAGCCTCTAGGGGCTAAAGTATCTACAGAAAAAATCCACTGGGTTTCTCTTTTAGAGAGATCACGTACCAAATTAGAACCCCTCCATGTTGGTTTAAGGTGGTCAATACCCCAGAATTTTAAAAACGCAGGGTTTTTGTTGTGAAAAAGTTTAAAATGCAACGACACATTGTGGTCCTTGAATCCGTTAATGATATTAACTACATGTTCAGCGATTCTGATCTTTAATTGTCGCTTTGTGCGACCTATGTAAATTAAACCACATGGGCATTGGAGGGCATACACAACATACTCAGTATTGCATGTGATAAATTCATTTACATAGAATTCCTGTTGGTTTGATGTAGAAGTGAACTTTTCCACTCCTTTTACCGGGCGAGAAGCTTCCTTACAGGCTCGGCACTTCTTACACGCAAAAAAACCATCCTTGTCCCAAAAAGTAGCTGGGCGGGAAGGAGGATTGAGTACTTTGCAGACTATTCTATCCGCAAAGCTAGAAGCCTTCCGATAAATAAAGCCTGGTTTAGATGGTAATACCGGAGCCAGTGTTTTGTCCATCAACAGAATATGCCAATGTGTATAGAGGATATTCTCAACCTCTTTATATTGAGAGTGGAAATCTGAGCAAAAATTCCACTCTCGTTTTTCATCTCTTTCTTTACCTCCTGTGATAGCTAGAAAATCTTCCCTCGGAGCTTGTGCTAATTCTGTAATGATTGTGTCCAGGGTCTCATCACGATATCCCTTGTCCATAAATTTATTTTTAATAATCTGGGCTTGTATCAGGAAATCCTCTGGTTCCGAGCAATTTCTTTTTACCCTAGTTAGTTGTCCTTTAGGAATATTTTTAAGCCACGTTGGATGGTGGCCACTACAGGTAGGTAGATAACTATTTGAATCAGTTGGTTTAAAAAAGACTTTTGTACATAGTCTATTCCCCATTCTGAATATATCAACATCTAAAAAGTGAATCTGAGTGGCATTAAATTCACTTGTCAATCTAATACTGTCAGTACTCTGATTGAGTTCTTCCAAAAATAGTTGTAGAGTGTCTACCATCCCCTCCCAGACAAAAAACAAATCATCAATATATCGTTTGTAAAATAATAGTTGAGGCCGATCTTTAGAGAAAATTATTTTATCCTCCCACTCTCCCATATAAAGGTTCGCGATACTAGGCGCAAATTTAGCGCCCATGGCGACACCAGTACTTTGGGAGTAGTAGACGCCATCAAACCAAAAATAATTGTGATTTAAACAAAAATCTAAGGCGTTACGGATAAAGATTTTCTGATCATGGGGTATATCGGTTCGTTTACACAAAGCCCAATTAAGCGCTAAAAGAGCATCGTCATGCTGTATAATAGTATACAGTGATGATACATCTGCTGTAACTAAATAGATGTCATCTTTCCCTGTAAACACGCCCAAACCCAAAACCAGAGGGATCCCACTTGGAGGGAACAGCAATACTGGGAGAGGGAACAGGTTCCCCTGTCAAGTCAAAGGAGAAACGACCCAGAGGCTGTCGTGGAGGACGAAAGGTCCAGAAAAAGAAGAAGGGCCCCGGAATAACGGGTATTTTTAATTTAAGTAATGTGATTCTGAACCATAAGGAAACAAATATTTTACATCTAGGTCTAAAGTGTGGTCTCAGAAGACCGGTGAATAAATTCAATGTTTTCATCGATGTACATAAGTACATACGAAAAATAAATATGAAAAAATATTATTTGAATAAGAATTCACAAACCACTATGAGCAATTCCGCAGTGGCAATTGATAGCGGGTTACGTAATAAATCTCTTTTTAACCCCTTGAATAAAGCCAACCATCAGGTTGAGACTTTTAAAAATTTGGTTATACGAGACCTAGAATCTATTGTCCCTAAGAAAAAGGTAAATCCACAAAATATTATGGATGGTATAACCTCCCTAGAAAAAAGGAAAGATGTGATTATCCGACCTGCGGATAAAGGTGGAGGGGTGGTGATCCTCAATAAAGATTTCTACTTGGATCAGCTCAATGTCATGCTGAGCGATACAAGTACCTACACTAAACTGGATAGGGATCCTTCCTCTCAATATGAGAAGGATCTAAAAGTTCTGGTGGAGATGGGCTTTAAGAGAGGTGTTCTTACAAGCCGTGAGAAAAAATATCTGATTCCGAGCAGTAATAGAACCCCAACCATCTATACCCTCCCAAAGATCCACAAAGACCAGGTTAATCCGCCTGGTAGGCCCATAGTTAATGGGATTGGGTCGATCACTTCTCGTCTTGGTGAATACCTTGATATCTTTTTACAGAAAAGCGTGGTTGAGACAAGGGCATATCTGAAAGACACAAAAAGTCTGCTTCAATTGCTACAAACGATTGACCTTACAGGGAAAGATGACATCTATTTAGTTACAGCAGATGTATCATCACTGTATACTATTATACAGCATGACGATGCTCTTTTAGCGCTTAATTGGGCTTTGTGTAAACGAACCGATATACCCCATGATCAGAAAATCTTTATCCGTAACGCCTTAGATTTTTGTTTAAATCACAATTATTTTTGGTTTGATGGCGTCTACTACTCCCAAAGTACTGGTGTCGCCATGGGCGCTAAATTTGCGCCTAGTATCGCGAACCTTTATATGGGAGAGTGGGAGGATAAAATAATTTTCTCTAAAGATCGGCCTCAACTATTATTTTACAAACGATATATTGATGATTTGTTTTTTGTCTGGGAGGGGATGGTAGACACTCTACAACTATTTTTGGAAGAACTCAATCAGAGTACTGACAGTATTAGATTGACAAGTGAATTTAATGCCACTCAGATTCACTTTTTAGATGTTGATATATTCAGAATGGGGAATAGACTATGTACAAAAGTCTTTTTTAAACCAACTGATTCAAATAGTTATCTACCTACCTGTAGTGGCCACCATCCAACGTGGCTTAAAAATATTCCTAAAGGACAACTAACTAGGGTAAAAAGAAATTGCTCGGAACCAGAGGATTTCCTGATACAAGCCCAGATTATTAAAAATAAATTTATGGACAAGGGATATCGTGATGAGACCCTGGACACAATCATTACAGAATTAGCACAAGCTCCGAGGGAAGATTTTCTAGCTATCACAGGAGGTAAAGAAAGAGATGAAAAACGAGAGTGGAATTTTTGCTCAGATTTCCACTCTCAATATAAAGAGGTTGAGAATATCCTCTATACACATTGGCATATTCTGTTGATGGACAAAACACTGGCTCCGGTATTACCATCTAAACCAGGCTTTATTTATCGGAAGGCTTCTAGCTTTGCGGATAGAATAGTCTGCAAAGTACTCAATCCTCCTTCCCGCCCAGCTACTTTTTGGGACAAGGATGGTTTTTTTGCGTGTAAGAAGTGCCGAGCCTGTAAGGAAGCTTCTCGCCCGGTAAAAGGAGTGGAAAAGTTCACTTCTACATCAAACCAACAGGAATTCTATGTAAATGAATTTATCACATGCAATACTGAGTATGTTGTGTATGCCCTCCAATGCCCATGTGGTTTAATTTACATAGGTCGCACAAAGCGACAATTAAAGATCAGAATCGCTGAACATGTAGTTAATATCATTAACGGATTCAAGGACCACAATGTGTCGTTGCATTTTAAACTTTTTCACAACAAAAACCCTGCGTTTTTAAAATTCTGGGGTATTGACCACCTTAAACCAACATGGAGGGGTTCTAATTTGGTACGTGATCTCTCTAAAAGAGAAACCCAGTGGATTTTTTCTGTAGATACTTTAGCCCCTAGAGGCTTGAACGTAGATCTAGATATTAATTGCTTCATTAGCGACTTTTAGAGTGAATTTATTTTAGCGACTTTAAGAGTGCATTTATTTTGAATTCATCTACATTGAGGAAGTATCTACTAATAGCACGTTTCAGATCTGTATTAAGAATCATTGCTTTAAGTAGGATATTACCAGATCCTTAAGAATTATGTTTAAAGTATTGGTCATTTTTTAAATAAGCAATTTTTAAGCACGTTTTGCATATATGATTGGCACCAATATGCCTGGTAATTGGGGTGTCTAATACAAATATATTTGATATAATGTATATTGCAAAACTGTACATTCTGGAATTTTAAATATTGTTTTTAGGCGTGTTTTGTCTAAACTATTTTTTGTAAATTATGTTTGCTTAATTTTTAATATGCTTTTCTTTTTTTTTTTTATGGTTTTGTTATTGGGTTTTAGCCTTTACAACTATACAAATGCACATTCATCCAAAAAGGATGAGTTGTGAGACAATCTAGTATTGTTTGTGGACTAGGATAGAGTGTCCGGTCTATTAATAAGAAAGAGCGCATTTTTGCTGTGTTTTTTCTTGTGTATAGATATCTCCCTAAACTCGCCATATTGAAGCCCAGGAGTTAATATAGTGGAAGCACTGAGTACCGTGACGTGCACCGTTAGGAACGCCCCCGTGCTTGCATTTCTCCTGATCTGTTGTCGAAAAATCATGATAAGACATTTTCGATTGGCCGTCGAATATCTGTTGTTGATTGGATCACATACGGAATTTCGATTGGCTGCCGAATGTTTGCAAACAATAAGTTTTGATTGGTCGTCGTTACTGGACGTGCGTGACTACGCTCATGACGCCATACGGCGTGTCTACGTTGTATCTGACGCGCCGCCGTAAAATTTCGATACGACATTTCCGATTGGCCGTCGAATTTTTGTTTTCGATACGGGAATTTCGATTGGCTGCCGAATGTCTGCAAACTATAGGCTCTGATTGGTTGAGATTAGTGGAGGTGTACTATTAAGTTCATGGCGCCGCATGTGCAGCTACACTCTCCGTTGAAGTCATTTACTGACGAAACTAGTCAGAGTGATAGCTGCATGCTACGCCTGGTATGTTATGTTATCCACGCCACACTGCAGGAACCAGGAAGAGTTGCTCTGCTGGGAAACCTTTCGGTGATCGCGTTGAGGACGCCTGACTGGTGATGTGATACATACATTGTCCATTGTTAATGTTTTTCTTGTACGTAGGACTTGTTTGGGATATTTGCTGGAAAGGGGCTTTTTAATAAATTGAGTTACACTATATTTGTTTCCTCTGTTTGTTTTAATATCCCACCTTTATGAGGTTAACTCCATGCAAGTGATCCCCAGTGGATGGAAATTCGATCAGTGACCGATTATATATGAAGTGCCTGATATTATTGTCTGTTTGGTGAGTTTGAACCCCTGCGGGGACTTTGATTCCTACACGTGGTGGATTAAGAGTGGGCAGGCTGGTGCACGCTTCCTCCTTCTGTATCTGTCACTATTTTTTGGGATAAACACACAGACTTTGACTATATCAAGATTTCCCATCCATTTTTGCCTACTTTACGGTGGAGTTGGACACTTATATCCATACTTAGCGCTGTTTTGCATTTTTCTCTTAAATGTTTTATTTTGGACTTTGAATGCTATTTTGTTATATATTAATAAACGACATAGAGGATGGGATAAATAGTTCAGTCTCAGTTTTTGCGGATGACACAAAGTTAAGCAGAGTAATAAGTGGGCAGACAAATGGCAAATGAGGTTTAATGTGGAGAAGTGTAAAGTAATGCTCTTGGGGTTAAAAAAAACATAAATGTAAAATATTCGCTAGGTGGAGTAGAGCTGGGGGGAGTCAATGATGGAGAATAATTTATGGGTACTAGTAGATGACAGGTTGTGCAACAGCATGCAGTGCCAAGCTGCAGCTATCAAAGCAGGCAGAATGTTAGCATGCATAAAGAAAGGGATATACTCCAGGGACAAAACCATAGTTCTGAGGCCGCGTACAGGCGAGGAGACATGTCCGCTGAAACATGTCCGACGGACCGTTTCCAGCGGACATGTCTCCTCGGATTTTGGTCCGATGGCGTGTACACACCATCAGGCGAAAATTCCCTCGGACTGAGGACGCGGTGACTTGGCGGTGACGTTGACGCCGCCACGTCACCACTCCAGAAAGTAAAATACTTCCACTCATGCGTCAAATCCATTCGACGCATGCGAGAGATTTATGTCCACTGGTTAGGCGTACTAACCAGCGGACATGTCCGACGGACAGGTTTGCAGCGGACAAATTTCAAAGCATACTTTGAAATTTGTTCGCTGGAAAAACCTGTCCACTAGGTCGTACACACGATGGGATATGTCCGCTGAAACTGGTCGGCGGACCAGTTTCAGCAGACATATCCGATCGTGTGTATGCGGCCTGACACTTTATAAAACTCTGGTCAGACCTCATCTGGAGTTTTCGGTCCAGTTCTGGTCACCAGTCCTTTGAAATGATGTGCTGGAGCTGGACAGAGTCCAAAAAAGGGCAACAAAACTAATAAGGGGACTGGAGGACCTCAATTACGAGGAGTGGCTGCAAACACTACATTTATTCTCGCTGGAGAAAAGACGATTGAGAGGAGATATGATAGGAATCTACAGATATCGCGATGGGGATCCCAGCATAGGAAATAAACTATTCAGTCATAGGGAGTAGGAATGAGCTTCGCATTCGATACGAACGTATGTTCGACTCGAACATTGTCTGTTCGTACGTTCGACGAAATTCTAACAAAACGGGTCGTTCGCGCCAAATTCGAGTGACGCGCAACGGCCGATAATTCACTGCGGCATTGCGCGCTGATGATTGGCCAAACATGCACTATGACCCTGCATGCTTGGCCAATCACAGCGCGCAAAAAAACGGAGAGCCATAATTGGCAAAAGCCTGGGTGGCTTTGGCCAATTATGGCTCAGGGCTTTAGCACACGCCCCACACTATATAAGGCTGCCTGCTGGGCGGCCTCGTGTAGTGTGTTGCGGTTGTTAATGAGAGCAGTCAGAGAGACGGAGAAATAGTCTTTTTATATAGCTAGATAGAGCAGGCAGGCTAGTCAGTTTAGCTTAATTTACAGTGTGTAGAGGATATATATACATCCCTAGGAGTTGTACATATATTTATACACTGTATAGCTTAGCTAAATTAGCTATTCCTAATTTACTGGCAGGCAGGTGATTGTGCTATTTAAAGACGTTATCACTGGTATAGACACCCAGCAGGTACAATATTTAAAGGAATTTTTAATTTTTTTATTTTTTATTTAAGCATCATTAAAATCACTGCTCCTGGAGCAGTGATTTTAATAATGTTTAAATAAAAAAATAAAAAAATCCTTTAAATGTTGTACCTCCTGGGTGTCTATAGTTTGCCTGTAAATACGTCTTTGAGAACCCGGGTCTTGCCCGACGGAACATGTATCAGTGGAAAAAAGTTTTAAAAACTGTCTTTTTCAGGAGTCCTGCTCCTGAAAAATTACAGTTTTTTTAAACTTTTTTTCATTGATACATGTTCCCTGGGGCAAGACCCGGGTTCTCAAAGATGTTTTCCAACAATAACTTGAATATTGGTCTTTAAAATTATAGTTTTTGAATTCGAACGTTCGAGTCCCATAGACTTCAATGGGGTTCTAAATGTTCGCGCGAACGGTTGGTCTGTTCGACGGTTCTGGTGCGAACCGAATGCAGGGGTGTTCGGCTCATTCCTAATAGGGAGTGTAAAAGGACACGGGGCCACACAATAAGACTGGAGAAGAAGTGTTTTTTTTATATAATTTCTTTATTTTTCAACTTTTTTCCCCCCTTATACAGGGAAAGGAATAAAGAAAACAGACACAAAAAATAAATCGTCTTTACATATTTTAGCATATCCTCCTTCGATATAGACAACAAAAAGTAAATTGGTACATCTGATTCCCCCTAGTCCCACCTACTCCTCTAGGGTAATATCCACTAGGGGTAGGGAGGACAAAGTCAAGCATTTAATCTAAACCATAGTAAGGTGAGAAAAGAAACAACAAATGAAAGAATGAATGAATGTTGCATGTGGAAATGTCCTCAGCTAGTGGGTGGATCTAGAGATTTAAGTAAACTCTTGCATAAAAAAAAAGAAAAACTTCTTCAAGTACGTTAATGACATAATGTGCTAGTATGCATCTTTAATTATGCTCTGTAAAATACATTTTATTTTAGCATTGCATGCAGAAGCAACATAAGAATTCAAATGTATTATCTTTTATTCAGTTAAATGGAAAGGATTAGAAATTAAATATTTGCTGCTTTTATTAAAACTATTATACATTGCCAACAAACCTTTTCCACATATTTTTTTTAAATAAACTGTTTTGAAATAAAAATTTACAGTTTGAATGAAAATTGTATTCAGATTTGCTTCCATTTATTTAGGCCTCTAATTATAATCTGACCTGCTATCAAGAATCTTTTGTCAATATGACTAAGCGTCTTCAAAATTACACTAAATACCCTCGACAATTTCTAAAGAATACATTTCCTAACTTGGTTAATTCATGTGTAAGTTTTTTTATATTTTTTATTGTAGCTGCTATATGCTGAACTAGATTTTTTTTGGTTTATATTATTATTACTTGTATTATGACTCTTGTTCTTGCTGTTGTTATATTTTCCATGCACACTTGAAAAACAATAAATAGTTCTAACAAATACCGTAAATCCAAAGTCTGAAACACCAATATGGATAGAATAAATGTAAAATTACATTATAAGGTTGATTTTTTACTTTAAATTTCAGACAGGTACCCTGCAGGGATTAATTAATTGCATTCTGCTTCATATAAATATTATAACCTCATCAGAGAAAATTAGATAAATCATACAATAAGTTTATCATTTTGTATCTTTATCTTTGACAGAAAATTTTAATGTGAAAGCCAGAAATACACTATATTACAAAAAGTATTGGGATGCCTGCCTTTGCACGCACATGAACTTTAATGGCATCCAGTCTTAGTCCATAGGGTTCAATATTAAGTTGGCCCACCAGTTTGCAGCATAGATCACCTTTAGAATGAATAAGAGCGAAAACTGCGAGCCAGGCCTTCTCGTCCACATCAGTGCTTGCCCTCATAAATTTGCTTCTAGAAGAATGATCAAACATTCCCACAGACACACTCTTAAAATTTGTGGACAGTCTTCCTAGAAGAGTTGAAGCTGTTATAGATGCAAAGGGTGGGCCTACTCAATATTGAACCCTACGGACTAAGACTATATGTAATACAGTGTATATAAAAATGCCAGGTACATACATGAATCAAAATGTTAAATGTATTATTAAATGCTAGTATAAGTAGCAGTGTAGTAAACTATTTAGTTTTATTTTTTTTGTAAGGCCTCATTCACACTCAGGGTCAGATTCCCGACAAGGCCACAGAAGCCAGGCCTCAGGAGGGGCAGTATGTGCAGGGGCGGCGCCGGTTGTAACACACAGCGGGAGACTGCTGTGTCACGGAGCTCACTATGAAAAGTTTGGGTGCACTGTGATAAAAGTCCCGCCCTCCTCCTAGACCAGCTCGTGTGATAAAGGCAGTGTTTTGTCTATCACACAGGCTGGTCTAGGAGGAGGGCGGGTCTTTTATCACAGCGCGTCCAAACTTTTCACAGTGAGCTCCGTGATACAGCAGGAGCAGGAGATGTCCGATGTGCGTAAGGCACACACTGACTGGTGAGGCTATATTGTTTGGCACAGTAAGGCTGCAATGATGGTGAGGGGAGCTGCAATGATGGTGAGGGGGGCTGTAATGATGGTGAGGGGGGCTGCAATGATGGCACAGTAAGGCAGCAATATTGGTGAGGGAGGCTGCAATGAGGGAACAGTAAGGCGGCAGTGATGGTGATGCTGCAATAAAGGGAACAGTGAGGCAGCAATGATGGGCACGAGTTGGGGGACTTTCAGTTTTTTTTGGCGAGGGGCGGCATTGAATGACCCGGCCTTGGGGTTTCAAAGGGAGTAAATCCGGGCCTGTTCACACTTTGGTGTTTCATGAACAATTGTAAAAAAGCATGATTCCACTTTTACAAAATGTAACAAAAATGCCTGTTACACTGGCATTGCAATTAATGGTTAATGGCACCCCAAACATGGCAAAAAAAGATGCACGTTTGTTGTGCTCATTGTTCAAAAAAGGACATTCGCTACTTTGCTGTGTTTGTTCCACGTAGGGCAGCCCATTGAAATCAATAGGCTGCCATATGCCTCTGGCGTAAAGACGAGCACAAACACGTTCACAGAAACTCAAAATGTGTATGCAGCCGAATCCTCAGAAGAGTATAATTCTGAGCCCTGCAGATTTACTTAGGCTATGTTGCTTTGCAAAGTCCTTTCGGAACATGTTTATAGGGTAGGGAGGCAAAGAAACTGCCTCATCAATTCAGTGTTACGCTTTTCTTGGTCACACATTCATTCACAAATGTCTTTTAGCTCTGTGTAAAGATCTGTATAATAAAAGTACTATTTAACTGACAAGTTTTTTTCTTACCTCATACTTTAATTCTTTATTATGATTTTTGTATTGGTTATTTTTTTAAATTCTAACACTGTATAAAGAAAAAATATAGAATACAATTTAGTTTGTCATTGGCTGTTTCATCAGGGGTGTGGAGAGGGTTATGTCCTTTGTCAAAATATTTTGTGCTAAAGGTGTCCATCTCTCTTATTTCGAAAGGTTGGAAAGATATGTTTCACTTTTTAATTAGCAGGCAGATGTATGTGCTAGAACAATATATTTCGCACAACTGCAGTTTAGATAGGAAAGGTCCTGGCTAGACCATCTGCTAGGAGTTCCGGGATAACAAAAAGGCTGCACAGAAATAAAAAATCCTATAAAATGCAAAACATATCACATATACAGAATTATTTCAACTACGTATTTACTGTAGCTGCTTGCCTGGCATTCAATCATAAAAGTAACATGTCAAGCAGTTATATTTAATATATATGTATTATGTAATCAGAATTTTTTTTCATTTCAAGATAACATTTCTATACTGTTTTTTACTTCTAGAAATCTGCATACCAGCCCTGTGGACAAATGATAAAAGTGAATGCGACTGTGTTCTGGGACAGACTGACAGATATTTTCCAATACTTTAATTCCTTATGAAAAAGATTAAATCCCATATAAATATTATATATACAGATATATATATATATATATATATATATATATATATATATATATATATCTGTATATACATACAGATATATATATATATATATATATATATATATATATATGTGTGTGTGTGTGTTATTTATATCTTTTGCACAGTATTTATTTATACGTATATGTATCTATTTTTTTAAATGTTATATTTATTAAAAATGTGATATGAATGATAAACAAGTCCTTCTGCAGTTGGTCTTTAAGCCTTTTGCCTATGCATAATATTTTTATTATCATAATATTTTTTTGTTAACCACATAAGTGCCAGAACCTTTTTCCTGTTTCCACAATATACTTTTTCAGATGTATTACATGTATTTTTTGGGGTAACAATTGGGTTTTTAATTGGTAGCAAATTTAAATGTATGTATTTTAATTAACTAGGTTTTAATTAGTTAGAAATAGAGCATTTTATTGTAGTTTTCCAAAACTCACACATCCCCAAAACAGAATCAATATCCAGTGTATCCAACTTATTTGTAGGGACCTGGGGGGTTTATGGCGAGAGGGAATATTTATTCAGGGATTTATTGATTTACAGTATATTTACATTTTTTAACCATTTTTCTCTACTGAGGCCTGGATTAGCACTGGTGAGCCAATCTGACAAGATTCAAATCCCCAAAAATGGGCAGACACCCAACAAAAATTATTGGAATTGGAATTTCAAGACAATTGCATTGCAGTCAACAATACTGATTGTCAATTATGTCCATTTATAGGGCTATAATTAACAAAAAAAAAAGGTTTGGGAGACACTATCATTGTTAACCCAAAAAAGTAGAGCAAAGAGAGGGTTTTCTTATGAATTTGAGAGGGACCTATAAAAAGGTATGGAGGATGACTTAAAGGATCACTAAAGGAATTTTTTTTTTTTAGCTAAATAGCTTCCTTTACCTTACTGCAGTACTGGTTTCATGTCCTTATTGTTAGTTTTTGCTTTGAAGTTGCTGTAATCCTGCTCTGTTCTCTACACTTCCTGGTTGTCTGTTTCCTTGTTCTCACAATGGTTTAAGCTGTCATTACTGTGTGTCTAAAACTTCCCAGAACCAATCAGATTCATTTTAAAAACAAAACACTGCCCTGGATTTGTTTGTTTTTGTTCTGTGTGTCTATTTCTACTTTGCAGAAACATGAAGCCAGTTCAAAAGTGAAACTAACCTGCAGACACATTATATGATTGATTTTTATCTATTTTTAATCATTTTGAAAAGGAATCAGTTAACTTTTATGTCTCTATACCCTGTAAACAGTCATTTCAGCAAAAAAAAATGTTTCCTTTAGTGACCCTTTAATGCTTGATGTAATGTTATACTTTGACCTCCTGGGTTGGAGTCTCAACAAACCTAAATGTAAAGTGGAATATACCATTAGGCTGTGTTCACACTAATCTGACATGCAAATCACACGACTTTCGTTTATCGACTTTGCCCTGCAACTTCAGGTCCGACTTCAATGAATGGAACCCTTTGCTCTGAAATGTCCTGTTAGAAATATTATTGTAACTGGGAAAATGGGGTGTAGTGCACAGTGTGCCACATGTATACAACAATAGAGCAACAGCTCCAGGATGGATACCTCTGCAACAGATGTGACCAGGTTGCCCTTCTAGAAGCTCGCACTAGAGATCTGGAGGAGAAAATTCCAACACTGGGCAGAACTGACAGCCCTGAAAGGGGTCCTCTGCTCGCTGAGAAGGTGGCTAGTGGGGTTAATGGGAAGGGTGGAGGGGGTAAGTCAGAATTATCAGGTGGGAAGATTGGTTAATACAGTTAGAGGGCTCACAGAAAATGACCAGCCCTGGATTTGAGCACCCAAACAGATTTGTGAATTTGGGTGAAGATGTGGGGGTATGAAGCTCAGAGATGGCAGCCCTAGAGGTTACTGCTGCCCCTAACAGCTGGGAGAGCAGCCTATCTAGTAGGGGTGCAGTTAGGACTAGACAGTTGGTGGTAATAAGGGATTCTGTAATGAATAATTTGTCGCCAGGATCACCATAACCGAATGGATTGCTGTCTCCCTAGTGCCAGGGTTCAGTATGTGGTGGACCGGGTTGTAAATTACTTGGAGGGGCTGGGAATGACCCAGCTGTCTTGATCCACGTTGGAACCGATGACAGAATATTTGAAGGTGAAGGCTCCCTTATGAACCAATTTAAAGAACTAGGCTGCAGGGTAGGACCTCCAAGGTGATATTCTCTGAAATACTGCCTGTGCCATGCGCAACACAGGAAAGGCCGGGAGTGATTAGAGAGCAGAATGCACGCTAAAGACCTAGTGTAAAGAGGAGGGATTTGGATTTTTAGAGCACTGGGCTGACTTTTTATTGGGGTGCAACCTATATACTAAAGATGCTTTGCATCTAAATAAAAGGGGTCTACTGTGCTGGGGTAGAGGTTTTTGGGAAGGCTGGAGGAGTATTTAAACTAGGATTGTAGAGGAGGGTGAATTAGATTATAATGGGGCAGACATGTCAGACAGGGGTCAGCTCCTATTCGTGGGTGGAATTGGGCAAAGATGGGGAGGGCTATGGCAGATGATATGAATGTTACAAACAACCATTGGGAATGGCACTAAAATAAAAAATATGCACCATACGTTTTTAAAATGAATTAAAGTGTTTGTTCACCAATGCCAGAAGTCTTCCAAGCAAAATAGGCGAGTTTGAAGCTCTGGTGCACAAGAAGAACTATGATCTAATTGGAATTGCTGAATCTTGGCGTAATTCTTCTCATGACTGGGGTATTAATATTCCTGGCTATGCTCTCTTTCAGAAAGACATGGTAAAACAGGGGGGTGGTGGTGTCTGTGAAGTGATCTCAAAGCGAGTGTGAAAGAGGACCCAGTTGAGAGTGTGATGAGTCTGAAGCATCATGGGTGGAACTGTACATGGGTGTGCATACTACAAAGGTTGTCCTTGGAGTTTGTTATAGGCCACCCAGTGTTAGTGAGGAGGTGGAGAATCAGCTCCTTGCACAAATTGAAAGGGCTGCAAGGGCTTGGACAGTTAAAGGGCAAAAATGTATAAACCTATTACAAGACAATTTTATGGTCCAGTTTATTGAGGCCTCAACTAGGAATGACGCTCTGCTGGACCTGGCAATCTCAAAACATGCAGAGCTTATTACCAATATTAATATACAAGAACATCTGGGTAGCAGTGATCATTACATGATTCCATTTAATGTTAGCTGTAAGCAACAAACACATACAGGTACAATAAAAACACTTAAAGGATCAGTAAAGGAATTTTTTTTAATGCTAAATAGCTTGCTTTACCTTTTAGCAGTCCTGCTTTCATGTCCTCCATGTCCGTTGTTGCTTAGAAGTTGCTGTAATCCCTTGCTGAACTCCACACTTCCTGCTTGTCTGGCTCCTTATGAAACAACTCATTGTAGCTTTTTATTGTGGTCCATGATCGAGAAGATGTGATTACTATGTGTCCAAAACTCCTCAGAACCAATCAGATTCATTTTAAAAACAAACACTGCCCTGTGTTTGTTTTTGTTCTGTGTGTCTCTGTACACACAGAACAAACTGAAACTAGTCTAAAAACGAAACTAAACTTCAGGCACAATATATGATTGATTTTTATCTATTTTTAATAATTTTTAAAAGGAATCAGTTAACTATTATGTCTCTATACCCTGTAAACAGTAATTTCAGCAAAAAAAAAAAAAAAATATTCCTTTACTACTCCTTTAACTTTAAGAGAGCAAATTTTCCAAGGATGAGGGCTGCTCTCCAGGACTTTTGGCATCAATGGACGCAGAACAGAAATGGGAATTCTTCAAATTGACTGTATGTTAACTCACTGCAAAATATATTCCTATGGGCAATAAGTTTAAAAGGCTAAAAATAAAGCCTATAAAATAAATTAATTAATTAAAAAGGAGCCTTTCAAAAATACAAAAATAAAAGGAACCCTATCAAAATTTAAATGTTACAATGAATATAACAGAATATGTAACAAATACATCAAGGACGCAAAAATTCATAACGAATGAAAGATTGCAAAAGATAGTAGGACAAACCCCCAAAAATTCTTCAAATATATTAATAGTAAAAAGGTCAGGTCTCAGCATGTAGGCCCCTTGCAAAATAATCTAGAATGGGTGAGGTGGGACAAAGAAGAGAAATGTATGAATTACTTTCTTCAGCTCTGTGTATACGAAGTAGCATGGGGGAGCTCATGTCCATAATGGGGGTGGTAGTAACAAAGCCCCAAATGACCCACAATGGCTCAAAAGTGATATGGTCCAGAAATATTTAGACAGGATAAAGGTGGATAAAGCACCTGGTCCAGATCAGGGCTGTATCCTGGCCTAGGCCAACAAGGCCCAGGCCTAGGGCAGCACTTTGCAGGGGGGCAGCACGGAAAGAGTCCCCACCGGCTTGCGCTACACTGTTAGTGTAGCGCCAGTCTTATGGGGCAGACTGAGTTGAGAGGCAAATTAGTCTAGCGCCCCTATAAAGCGGCCGCACTGCTTCTGTTATGCAGATGGCCAGCATTCTGCAACTGTGGTGGGGGGGGGGGGGGGGTTCTGCTGCACCATTGGCATGGTTATATCTTCTTAGTCCTCTCCATAATATTATCAGAAATTTGTGCTTGAAGTAGAACTCTAGGCAACACTTTATTTGTCATTTTGGATAGAGTAAGGGAGGGTTATAGCCCCTGTCAGTTTATTTTTTACCATCCCTGTCCCATTGCAGAGATTTTCCTTCACTTCCTGCCCCACAGCCAAACAGGAAGTGAGAGGAAATCTATGCAAATTGAGGGAATCTATCCCCCCCCCCACCCGGCCCTCAGAACTAGTTTCCCCACTCAAATTTTTTAAGGCAGGTCTTAAACAGAAAGGGGCATGGCCTTAACAGGAAGGGGTGTGTCGTATTTAAATTAGGGGGTGCACGAGTTTAGTCAGGCCTAGGGCAGCACAAAACCTAAATACACCTCTGGTCCAGAAGGCATCCACCCACGGATCCTAAAAGAATTGAGCTCTGTCATTTCAAGGTCATTGTTTCTAATATTTAGGGACTTGTTAATGATTGGAATGGTACCACTGGATTGGCGCAGGGGCAATGTAGTTCCCATATTTTAAAAGGGATCAAAGTCTTTACCAAGTAACTTTACCAAGTAAGTTTCCAAGTAACTGTCAGGGCACCAATTCTGCGGACTTTGATCGTGCGCACATGCGCAGTAGAACAACGCGACCGCACGTCTCTATTCAGCGCATGCGCGCGCACGTACACGGGCACGGTCTGGCGGCGCGACGTGTGCGGGAGCGCGCGCGTGGCGCGAACTCACGCGATTCCGTCAGAGCCAATCACAGGGCTCACCACCCTATTTAAACCGGCCCCTGACACATGGCAGGTTGCTGGTTTGTCATCAGCTCCTGTATGTGTCTAGTTGCTGTGAACCTGTTTATCCTGAAAACCTTCCGGCTTACCTGTTTGAATCATGATCTCAGCCTGCCTTGGACTCTGCTGACCTCTCCAACTCTTGACCCCGGCTTGCACTCCTGGACTCTGCTAACCTCTCCAATCCTCTGATCTCGGCCCGTATCCTTGGACTTCCGCTGACCTCTCCGATCCTTTGACCCCGGCTTGTATTATTGGACTTCCTTGATCTCTTTGACCCGTGATCCACAACCTGTACCTTGAACTAGTTTTGCCTGTTTGGTCCTCTGTTTCCTGTTGGTGCCACGGACTGTCTCCTCGGCCTGTCTGCAGATCCGGTGCCTTCCTCGATCTACACCTTGACCCAGTTTCCTGTTTCCGGTACCGGTGCCTCCTGGTGCTGTCATCTCCCTTCTCTCGGATGAGCCCCAGGCCTGGGCCCATGGCTTAATGGAACAAAGAAGCCCTGTTCTGGACACCATTGACGCCTTCTTCACTCACATGGCCAAGCTCTACGACGACCCGCTGCGCTCTGCCACCGCAGAAGCTACCCTCCACAATTTGAGTCAGGGCCGGCGGCCCATAGAGGACTATACTGCTGAGTTCAGGAAGTGGTCAGCAGACACAGGTTGGAACGAAGTGGCTTTAAAGTACCAGTACCGTCAGGGTCTCTCCGAGGCCCTCAAAGATGAACTTGCACGCTCTGAAACCCCCGCTTCACTGGAAGGCCTGATCCAAGCTGCCACCAAACTGGACCGTCGCCTGCGGGAGCGGCGTTCTGAGCGGTTCCAGACCACCCGTCTCAGTTGGGCTCCACCAAGACAGCCTTCAGTACCCATTCCTCCACCTGCCTCATCCAGTCCCTCATTGCCGGATCCAGAGCCTATGCAGCTTGGTGTAGTTCGAGCACCACTCACCTCAGAGGAACGACTGCGCAGGCGACGGGAGAATCTTTGCCTCTACTGTGGCGCGGGTAACCACTTCCTCCTCAACTGCCCTGTCAGGCCTAGTAAGTCGAAACTTTCACCGGTGTTTAATTACCATACCTCCCAATTACCACAGACTTACATCGTGCTTTTTCTTTCTCTTCAGCTTCCGGACGGGGAGACCCGCCTGCCGGCAATCGTTGATTCTGGAGCTTGCAGCAGCTTCTTGGACTCTACTACGGCCCGGAAGTTGCATGTCCCCTGCCGTACTAAAGACGTTAGGTCTTCAGGTCCTCTTGGCTGACGGTTCCCGTCCTTGCTCTGGTCTGGTCACCCAGAAAACTCTCCCTCTGCTTGCTACCACGGATTCAGGTCACCAAGAGCACCTGCGTCTGGACCTCATCTCATCCCCTTTGTATCCCATTATCCTGGGTCTTCCGTGGTTGCAGCTTCACCAACCCTGTATCAATTGGCTCACGAAAGAACCTTACCTACTCATAGTGCTCCCAGCACTGCCTTCCACTTCCTCCGGTCTCCTGCTCTACCATTCTAAAACCACCAGAAAGTCTTCCGCACGTCCCGGTCTACCTGGAATTCAAAGACGTTTTCGATAAACAACAGGCCGATTGTCTGCCCCCACATCGACCTTACGACTGCCCCATCGATCTCCTGCCGGGCGCCAAGATCCCTTTTGGCCGTGTCTTCCCTCTCTCCGAGACCGAGTTAGCAGCTCTCAAAACCTACATCAACGAAAACTTAGAGAAGAAGTTCATTCGACCTTCCTCCTCTCCCGCGGGGGCCGGGATCTTTTTTGTCGAAAAGAAGGACGGCTCCCTTTGACCTTGCATCGACTACAGAGAGCTAAACAAGATCACCATTAAAAATAGGTACCCATTACCACTCATCTCGGAGTTATTTCAACGATTTCGCTCAGCACAAATTTTCTCCAAGCTCGACCTTCGGGGCGCCTACAATCTAGTCCGGATCAGGGAAGGGGACGAGTGGTAGACGGCGTTTAGGTCTAGATTCGGACATTTCGAATACTTAGTCATGCCCTTCGGACTCTGCAACGCCCCGTCCACTTTTCAACATCTGGTCAATGATATATTTCGCCAACACCTGGACGACTTTCTTGTCGTATACTTAGATGACATCCTCATCTTCTCGGCCACGTTGGAACTTCACCGAGATCACGTCAAACAGGTCCTCATGATCCTCAGAAAACACCGGTTATATCTCAAAGCAGAGAAGTGCGAGTTTGAGAGATATTCAGTACAGTTCCTGGGTTTCATAATATCTACAAATGGGATTGCCATGGACCCCCAGAAGGTCAAGGCCATTCAAGATTGGCCGGCCCCGACAGATAAAAAAGGCGTTCAACGCTTTACTGGCTTCGCCAACTTCTACAGAAGATTCATCGTCGGGTTCTCCGCCATCGTTTCTCCCATCACCCAGCTCACAAGGCAAGGAAACCATTTTCAATGGTCCCAGGAAGCCCAGGAGGCTTTTTCCAAACTAAAGATAGCATTTTCCTCTGCTCCTGTCCTACACCATCCTGATCCTGCACTACCGTTCATCTTAGAAGTTGATGCCTCCGAGTCCGCTACGGGCGCTGTCCTATCCCAGAGGCAGGGACCCAAATCTCTTCTGCACCCTGTTGCCTATGCCTCCCGGAAACTCTCTTCGTCTGAAAAGAACTATGACGTGGGCGATAGGGAGTTGCTCGCCATCAAATTCGCGCTAGAAGAATGGAGGTACCTGCTGGAGGGGGCAAGCCATCCCATCCTAATCTTCACAGACCACAGGAATTTAGAGTACTTATGTTCCGCGAAGCGTCTTCGACCCAGACAGGCCCGCTGGGCACTCTTCTTCACTCGCTTCAACTTCCACATTACGTATAGACCCGGATCAAAGAACGGTAAAGCAGATGCCCTTTCAAGGATGTTTCCCGAAACTCCCAACTCATCAGAACCCAGTACTATTCTGAAACCTCAAAATTTTTTCTTGATTTCTCAGTCAGACCTTTTCAGTTCTCTTAAGGAGGCATCGCACCAATGCTCCGACCCAGAAGTCTCGTCCCTGGTTAAACAAGAGGACTTATGGTGGTCCCGAGACAAGATCTTCGTGCCAAGAGAGGTAAGACAGTTACTTCTTAGCACCTTCCACGACCTTAAGCTTGCAGGACATTTTGGGACACGCAAGACCTCTGAACTGATCTCTCGGTCCTTTTGGTGGCCTAATTGGAAACGGGACTGTAAGACCTATGTGGCCTCCTGCACTTGTTGCCAGCGCAACAAGGGATCCAATACTAAAACCTGGGGCCTACTCAAGCCATTACCCATCCCGGAGCGTCCTTGGGCAGACATATCAATGGACTTTATCGTGGACCTGCCACCTTCTGAGGGGTTCACCACGATCTTAGTCGTGGTCGACCGCTTGTCCAAGATGGCGCATTTCCTGCCCATGATCGGCACACCCTCAGCCTCTGACACAGCAAAGATGTTCTTTAATGAAATCATCAGACTTCACGGGGTCCCTAAGAGCGTCGTATCCGATAGGGGTACACAATTTACATCTAAGTTTTGGAAGGAACTCTGTAAGTCCCTGGAAGTGAAAGTCTGCCTGTCCTCGGCCTACCATCCTTGGAGCAATGGCCAAACCGAGAGAACCAATCAGACTTTAGAGCAGTACCTCCGCTGTTTTTGTTCAGCCTCCCAGGATGATTGGCGATCCCTACTAGCCTCTGCTGAGTTTGCATACAATAATTCGGTTCATGCAACTACCAACCAAACCCCATTCTGGGCCAACTGTGGCTTCCATCCCTCCTTCCTGCCAGACCTCATTCCTGATACACCTGTTCCGGCCGTCCAGGAACGTGTAACTGCCATTAAACAGAACTTCCAGTTACTACAAAAAGTAATGTGACAAGCTCAGGAGGACTATAAAAAATTCTTCGACAGACGAAGGAAGGACTGTCCTACATTTCAGGTCGGCGAGGAGGTTTGGCTATCCGCTTCACATTTTAAACTACCTATTTCCTCACAAAAATTGGGCCCAAGATTTATTGGCCCATTCAAAATTAAACGCAGGATCAACTCTGTGGCCTTTGAACTGGTGCTACCCGAGTCTTATAGAATCCATCCGGTATTCCATGCTTCCCTGCTTAAACCTCTGGTTCCGGATCCTTTTCCAGGCAGGGAGGAACCTCCACCTCCGCCAGTAGATGTTGAAGGGGAAAGAGAATTTGAAGTGGAGACTATTCTGAACTGCAGGAAGAGAGGGAGACAACTCCAATACCTCATTAAATGGAAGGGCTATCCTCCGGAGGACAATTCTTGGGAACCTTCCAGGAACATATATGCCCCTCGATTGATCCGGACCTTTCATCGAGAACATCCAGAACTAATGGCCAGTTTGGGCGTCCGGAGTTCGCCCCTTGGGGGGGGGCACTGTCAGGGCACCAATTCTGCGGACTTTGATCGCGCGCACATGCGCAGTAGAACAACGCGACCGCACGTCTCTATTCAGCGCATGCGCGCGCACGTACGCGGGCACGGTCTGGCGGCGCGACGTGTGCGGGAGCGCGCGCGTGGCGCGAACTCACGCGATTCCGTCGGAGCCAATCACAGGGCTCACCACCCTATTTAAACCGGCCCCTGACACATGGCAGGTTGCTGGTTTGTCATCAGCTCCTGTATGTGTCTAGTTGCTGTGAACCTGTTTATCCTGAAAACCTTCCGGCTTACCTGTTTGAATCCTGATCTCGGCCTGCCTTGGACTCTGCTGACCTCTCCAACCCTTGACCCCGGCTTGCACTCCTGGACTCTGCTAACCTCTCCAATCCTCTGATCTCGGCCCGTATCCTTGGACTTCCGCTGACCTCTCCGATCCTTTGACCCCGGCTTGTATTATTGGACTTCCTTGATCTCTTTGACCCGTGATCCACAACCTGTACCTTGAACTAGTTTTGCCTGTTTGGTCCTCTGTTTCCTGTTTGTGCCACGGACTGTCTCCTCGGCCTGTCTGCAGATCCGGTGCCTTCCTCGATCTACACCTTGACCCAGTTTCCTGTTTCCAGTACTGGTGCCTCCTGGTGCTGTCACCTCTCTGTCTCCATCACCAGAGGGCGGTCAGCACTGGTTCGCAAAGGTGAGCCGCCCGCAGCATCTTGGCCTCGGTAAGTTCTTTAGACTCTGACAGTAACCTGTTAGTTTAACTTCTAAAGTTGGGAAGATACTGGAAAGTTTAATAAAATGCCACAAATATTTTAAGCAACAGACAGCATGGTTTCATGAAAGACAGAAGTTGTCAGACACACCTGATTTATTTTTTTGACAAGATAAGTAAAACCTTGGACAGAGGGGTGGCGTGGACGTGGTATACTTGGATTTTGCAAAACGTTTGACACAGTTCCCCACACACATGTGTAAGATAAAGTCTACAGACTTGGAAAGATCAATTTGTAAATTAATAGCAAACTGGCTAAAATAATTCTGAGAGTAGTGGTTAATGATTCTTACTCTGAATGGTCTAAGGCAGAGGTGGCAAACACAAGGCCCGCGGGCCGAATCCAGCCCACCAAGCCTTGCTAAGTGGCCCGCACAGTGGCCTCCTGGCTCACACCTGTTCGTTTTCTCACTGCCAAGTCTCCCAAGAGTTAACATCCTCCCCCTCAGTCCCGCGAGCGTTGCCAGCATGCGACAGCGCATGCGTGCCCGTCGGTCTCCAAAAAGACAAGAATAAACAACTTCTGCTCTCTCCTCTTCAGTCCCTTCAACGTGAAATCAGCTGTTGTGCAGTTACGTACGGTGCATGTTCTGTGCGGCTGGCACTATCCAACAGAACATCCGATTTTTTGTGAGCTGAGCCCCACAGGAAACTCCACCACTGACAGCTATGCTGAGCCAGCCGGATATGTTTTTTTTTTTTCCCCATCCAGCAGGCTGATGAAGAGAGGCAGTGTTGTGCTGGCGATTTTTTTTTTGATTGTACAAAGGGAAAGCACCACAAATTAAACTCAAAATACAGTACTGGCCCCAAATATCCACCTGTGACAATTCTTGAATACGGGTAAGGAATTTATTACATTTACTATTAGTGAGGGCACCACAATCTTCATCACTTAGGGCGCCAAGTGCGCTGGCGGTAAAAAAAAGGTTTTATCAATTTTTAGCAGCACTTTACCTTCACTTTAGTGGCGCTATTCGGCCGCTAGTGGGCGCTTTTAATAGTGGTCGAAAAAGGGTTAAAACCGCCAATGGGCAGGGGCACTTTAGGAGTGATGAGTTTACCTCTCCTACAGCGCCTCAAAGATGCGGCTAGCAAGACTTTTTTTTATTGTCCTGCTAGCGCACTGCTCCAGTGTGTACCCTGCACTCTGTACGTAACACGCTCCTGTACCCTGCACTCTGTACGTAACGCACGCTCCAGACCCCTGCATCTGTACATAGCGCGACCCTAGAGTGGATACATAGTCCTACAGATACAACCAGCCCTTTGAGGGCAACCATACTGCTAATGCGGCCCCCGATGAAAGGCCTGTGTGGGATTACAGAAGATCCCAAGAGGAATTCCATCATTACTTATTTTCTGCCCCCCCTCTGTTTTTCTGAGTAAATACCAAATAGGACAAGGACTACTGTTGGAGATGTGTTTTGTTACCTGCAGTTCCATAAATACTAACAAAGTAATACTTGAGATAAATTCCCCCTTTTCCGCAAACTCCAAAACTGACTAGGACCTTTCACTCTCTCTTTGTCGATTAATTAATTAAATAATCAATCTTGTTCATTGCTTAATATAATTTTTCTTGGGCGTATAAATTGTACCATTATTGTCAATTATTGTTTCTATCTCTAATATACTGTAATGACTTTTTCAAAAAAGTCAGCTACTGCTGTATGCATGCATTTGCATGTGATTGTATTTAAATGCTCTGTCATTTACTTATATGCTGTGCTATCTGTGTCCCACGTTTTGATAACCCGACTGCAGTACACTAATCCCACCACATCACCCTGCGCCACTGAGTTCAGCACCAGCACGGCCACGTAAGCCATCAATGGGCCCAGTCTATTGCTTGGAAGTGAGCAATGACCTTTTGGACCTGCTGATGGCAATACTTGGATCCCCCCTCTTTCTCCAACTAGGGGATCCTCCCATTAAGTGAGCTGACCTTTGAGCTCACGAGCCGCTCTCGCAGCTCATCTACGCATGCGCGATTCGCGCATGCGCACCGTGGGATGTTTAGGCCGGCCGGAATGACGCAATTCCATCCGACGTCATTTCCGAGGAGGGTATATTAGGCTAGTTCGGCCCCCTCAGTCCTCAGGTGTTGGGAGGGTGCACACACCCAATGCTATCATCAGCCTGTCTGCGACTGTCTGTTCGTCCGGGATTCCCATTCTAAGGTATGCCAAGTTTATCTCTTACCTCCTGTAGCGCCTACAAGCATCCTACTAATGACTTTTAGTTCCAATACTGTTGAAGCATTGGATACGTTTTTCTTTTTTTTTTTGATTTTCTTACATTGGGGTGTTTTTCAGACCAGTGTTTAGCTTGTATATTGGGCGCTCGTCTATCGCCATCTACAGCCCATTTTTGAGAAGACCTTCTTCTTCAACAACAATACCTAATCCATAGGCTATTTGTAAGACAATACTAAAAAACAAAAGGTAAAGATCATAATAACTTTTGCTAATTTAAGCAGAAACTTGTTCTCCTTTTTTCTGTTCTATTTTATTTATTTATTTAAAAAAAAAAATTATCTTTTCGGCCTCGTACACACGATCAAATCTGTCCGCTGGAAACGGTCCGCTGGACTGTTTCAGCAGACAGATTCGATCGTGTGTACGGCCGATCCGACGGATTTGGCCACCCGACAGATTTCAAAGCATGCTTTGAAATCTATCGGGTGGGAATCCGTCCGCCCGACATGTCTGCTGGTTAGTACACTTACCAGCAGACATGTCGTCCCGAACCGCCGCCGAATGGATTCAGCGCATGCGCGGAAGTGTTTTACTTCCTGGTGCGGTGACGTTGCGGCGTCAACGTCACCGCCACGTCAGCGCGCCGTCTGCTGGCGGGGATTTGAACAAATCTGTCTGCTCGTGTGTATGAGGCCTTCGAAGGCTACCAATGAGCAATCCTAGCGAACTACAGTAAATGCACCCTGAAGTCTTGATGGTGTGATCAAATAGCTGATTTTTAAGAACCTGATTTTTTTAAGGTAGTTTACCTTTAATTTTCTACCTATATCTATAGAAGCGGTTATGGTTCATGGTCAACTACTTTTTGGCTTATCATTATACATTTTTATTATTTCATCAGAATTTTTCCTTTTTGCCTCTACTGGTTGTTGCTGTGACGCACGGTGAGGGATTTAGGCTGCATCATCAGTTCTCGCCCCCGACAGTGTTGTGTGCGATCTGATAGTCGGGCTCTGATTGTGGGACACAGTACGCCAGCATTCTTTTCTCTTTCTAAAATAAATAAAAAACACCGGTGTCTCGGTGAGTACATCACATATACATGCATGCATTTTTAATCACTGTTCTGCCTATTATTTAGGCCAGTATGTAAATACAAATATATTTCTTATTTAATTTTCATATGTATATGTCTTTTGATATCTAGAAGCTCCTGAAGAAGCGACACCAATATTGTCGCGAAACATGTAGAGCAGCTCTTATATCGCCTAAGAACCAACCAAGGGTCCTCATCTGAATTCATCTCTCCACCCAGCGCATATACTGTTTGAATTACATATAGCCCTGTGGCTAACAAGTGAATGCTTTTCAGAGTGACCGATGTGGTTCTTATTATTTATATGTTTTCTACTTTATTCTAATGCATAGTCCAGTGTAAATGTTATGTTGTAATTGTTGTGTCTTTTTCTATCAAATACATTTTTTTTTAATTCTGTGCCTATAAAGTCCAAATTTTTCCTAGTTAGAGGCATGTTCTCATGCCTTTTTCAAAAAATCCACACTATAAAAGGCTGCCTCCTGGGCGGCCTCGTGTAGTGTGTTCCGGCTTGCTTAGAGAAGTGAGACAGACAGAAAGAGAGAGAGAGAGAGAGAGAGAGAGAGAGAGAGAGAGAGATAGAGACACAGGCCCAGATTCACAGAGCGATTACGCCTGCGCAACTGCTGTTGCGCGTGCGTAAGTGTAAATGTGCGCGTGCGTATAGTTGCACGCGATTCACAAAACAATATACGCCAGAAATCTACGTTTTTTGGTCCGGCGTAATTGAGTTAGACCTTCGCGCAAAACTGCGCTAGACACACCATTGATTTGCTAGTCAAATATGCTAATGAGGGAGTTACGGGGATTCACAAAAAAACGCAGTTGCTGCGCAGGCTACGCGATGTGCGCAACAGCAAAATGTCCTGTCTAAAGTTAGAGGACCTAAAAGCTGGTCTAAATTTTGAAAAAAAGTCTACTTGTCAGATAAAGCAACACTGTTAGTGAGGAGTTCAGCAGTCACACGTGTTGCCCAACAATCTGTATGCCAACATGCCAGGGGCATCGTCGCGCATAGCTATACTACTGACTTTAGATGAACAAAGAAGGATGAGGGCACGGAGGATGGCACTAAGGAGGGCACGGGAGATGTTTTTTTTTGTTTTTTTTTGCTTATATAAAATTTACAATTTAATCTAATCTAATACAATATTCTTATCTGATACAAGCCCCTCACTCTTCACTTGATATATCACACACGCATAGACATCTTTGGCATGAGTGATTCTGAGGTGTCTCGCATCTTCAGATTCACCCCTCATGCCATCATGGAATTACCACAACCTTGCAGGAGGACATCAGCAGCCCAACACATGGCACCACCCATGACACCCATGACAGCTACATATACAATCAGAGCCCCATCCCCACAGATTTCAAACAGAACATGTATGGGGACAGCTGGCTGGTTGGTGAGTGACATGGGTGGCAGGCATGACTATCCCCTCCCGTGATGCACACCTCACAAGTGGCACATGCATGACTAACATCCTCCTGTCTTTTCCCTTCAAGGTGACTCTGCATATGCACTGGTACCCCATCTCATGACCCCATCTCATGCCAGCTCACATTATGCATCTTTGCACGGTAAACACACACATTAATCATGGCACAATGAGAATGCATGCATGCACACCACTATGGTCCCTAGCACACACACCCCACATCCTCATCAAATTGGATTGGCACCAGTCCACCATGCAAGACTGGTGAGCAGTAACGCCACGTCAAGGCTCCAATTATGTCACTGTACATTCATACACCATTCACACGGACCTGGGAATCACTTCTCCCTGGTCCTGGGGAACCCTTCTCCACCCAAATTGAGGATGACACCCCTTTTCCAGCAGGAATGTCACCCCCACATTCAAACATCATTCACAACCCAAAATATGCCAAAAATGTCAGCAAAAAATAAAAAAATGCATAGAAAAAAAAAAATGCAGAGAACAAAAATAAAAATGCTTTCAAAACAAAAAAAGGGGAAAAAAAAAATTAATGCCCTCTGCCTGAGCCACGCCTGGGGCGCCCCCGGCCACGGCCCCGGACCCTCAGGGGAGACACATGGGGGAGGGGAAAAGCCGGGGAAGGAGGAGCAGCCCCTGAGATCTGCCCACCTGGCGGCCTGCCCTCCAAGGCCACGGCTATTCTGTCCAGGGCAGCACCAAGTGTTGCCGTGTTGCCCTGGATAGCCTGGGTAAGGGCCCTCACATCCTGCCCAACGCCTGCTGCTGTAGTTTGCAGGTCATTTAGGCAGGTTGTGGAGGCCCGGGAGTGGGAGTCCAGGTTACCCAGCCTATCGTTGATGGAGGACAGGCTCTGATCCACCCGCCCCATAGTCTGGCCGGGGAGAAGGGGAGGCCCTTGTGAGGGGAGCCATGTTGGGGGAGGAGGGGGGGGGGCTCACCCTTAGGGAGGGCAGGCTTCTTGCAGCCAGAGGGGAAGAGTTCGCAGAAACCAAACGGCCAGTGCCTGCCATGGACTCCTCCTCCTCATGATTCTCCTCCTCCACATGATCGTCCTCCGCATGATCCTCCTCCTCCTCTTGTTCCTCCTCCGCGGACTCTGGCCTTGTTGGGGGGGCCTCATTAGGCTGCTGTCCTGGCGTTGGAGCAGTCAGGCCAGATGGCCCTGCACCCTCCTGCACATCTGTGGATGACACAAACCATTCACAGGTTGGAGGATCCACACACTTGCCACATATTCCCTTTCACCCCCTCCCCCACACATGCTACACACCTGAGAGAAATAAAAACCTTACCTGGCACCGCGGGGACCGGACTTGTGTCAAAGCCTGGCAGGCCCTCCACTTCATGACGGTGAAAGGTCAGGGCCACCACATGCTCCGTCGCTGTAAATCTAACCCGGCATGGTGGGCCCCCTCCTGTGCCCCTGGCATGGGCATTTATTGCGGCCAGTTTTTTTTTCACCTCACGCCGGAGGTCATTTATTTTCTTTTCAATCCCAGACCGGGTCCGTGTCTCCCCCTCCCCCGATGAATTGACCTGCTCCGTGATCATATCCAATATCTCCCTCCTCCTGGCCGGGGTGGTGGTGGCACTCTGCGGGCCGTGGAGGTAACGCCCATAGTCGGTAATGGCCCGGGCAAGAATTCTTTTTTCCCCCACTGTAAAATTAAGCTTTCTTTTTCTCTCAGTCATACTTCCAAACAAACTCACTAGCAGTCACCAAAAATCTGTCACAAATACAAGCACAACCAATCAGACAAGAACACACACAAAGAGAAAAAGAACACCCAAAAATCACACTAGCACTCAGCAAGAAACAGACACAAAAAAATCAGATGAAAAAATAAAGCAAGAAAACAAACGCTCAGAAATCTATCAATCAAACAAACAGTCTCAAACACTTATCAAAACTCACTTTCACAAAACTACCAACAAGCACTAGATCACACAGAACACTAATCTGACAACTACAAAACACACTCTAACGAACAACAGAGCAAAAGCACTTGATTCAATGGGAAGGGACACAAAGGGATGTACTTTTGCAATGGAAGTGCGTTTGTGTGTGTCTATTTATGCTGTCTGCGTAGTTCACAACGTTGCCCTAGTCCATTTCCAATTTCACTGATTGCGACGCTCCCGAGTTGTGAGCATGCGCACAACGGAGCTGACATGGTTTCCTTCACGCGCGCATGCGCGAGTCGGCCGGCCCTTCATTTGCATGGGGTCACGGCTCATTTCAATGTAACACGCCCACGTCCCTCCCAATTTGTATTACTCCTCCTTACGCCTCCGGAAAAAACCTTACGCTTGCGCAATCTCTTGCGTAAAAGCTACGTGAATCGCGGGATTACGCGTCTAGATTGCGCAAGTCTAACGGAAAAGTGGTGCGCTACGCCGGACCGATAATGCGCCGATCTACGTGAATCTGGGCCACAGTGTCTTTTCAGATAGATAGATAGATAGATAGATAGATAGATAGATAGATAGATAGATAGATAGATAGATAGATAGATAAGGGAGGCTACTAGTTAGTATAGTTAAATGTACAGTTTGTAGAGAATATATTGACATCCCTAGGAGTTGTCAATATATTTATAAACTGTATAGCTTAGCTAGTTCTGCTATTAGTATCTGTCAGGCAGGAGATTGTGCTTGATGCTCTAACGTGTTAGTGTACACGTGTTAGTTAATTGCACATAGACGCATTAACTGTTACTGCACGTGTGCTATTTATTTGCACAGAAAGGTAGTTGCTGTTAATGCAAGTGGGCTATTGAATTGCACAGAAACGCAGTCGCTCTGACTGCGCGTGTGCTGTTTAATACCACCTGAGCGCATTTGGGGTCACCGCACGTGTGCTGTTACATATCACCTGAGCGCATTTGGGGTCACCGCACGTGTGCTGTTACATACCACCTTAGCGCATTTGGTCTCACCGCACGTGTGCTGTTACATATCACCTGAGCGCATTTGGGGTCACCGCACGTGTGCTGTTACATATCACCTGAGCGCATTTGGGGTCACCGCACATGTGTTGTTACATACCACCTGAGCGCATTTGGTGTGACTCCGCTTGTGCTGTTACATACCACCTGAACGCAGTTGGTGTCACTGCGCTTGTGCTGTTACATACCACCTGAGCGCAGTTAGTGTCACTGTACTGTGCTGTTATATACCACCTGAGCGCAGTTAGTGTCACTGTACGTGTGCTGTTACATACCACCTGAGCGCATTTGGGGTCACCGCACGTGTGCTGTTACATACCACCTTAGCGCATTTGGTCTCACCACACGTGTGCTGTTACATATCACCTGAGCGCATTTGGGGTCACCGCACATGTGTTGTTACATACCACCTGAGCGCATTTGGTGTGACTCCGCTTGTGCTGTTACATACCACCTGAACGCAGTTGGTGCCACTGCGCTTGTGCTGTTACATACCACCTGAACGCATAAACATGTCTGGAAGGACAACAAAGAGAGGCAGAGAGTCATGAGGGCAAGCAGGCTCTGCATGTAGAGGTAACGCTGGTAGTAGATGTGGTGCATCCTCTTCAGCACGTGGCCGTGGCCGTGGCCGCTCGTCCTTCTTTTCGGGAGCTGGCCGTGTTGAGCCTCAACATGCAGAGAAATTAGTAGAGTGGATGACCAAGCCATCCTCATCCTCCTCATCCTCTCTCACACAGACTGATCAAATTTTATCTGGCAAAGCAGCTGCCAAGGCGTCCTCTTCCCTCTGCACAATGGCTTCCTACAATACTTCCCTAGTACCACCATGTCCTCCTGAGGAGTCCCCCGAACTGTTTCAACACAGTGTTGGGTACATGCTGCAGGAAGATGCGCAGCGTTTTGAAGACTCCGATGATGGAACACTGATAGAGGAAGGCATTGATGTGAGCCCAGGGAGAGGGGGTGGCCGAGAGGGACAGCAATTTGTCAGTGATGATGTTCCCCCAGCTGGAGCATGCTGCCAGGTTGTTGACAGTGATGAGGAGGGAGGGGATGATGAGTTCACTGACTCTACCTGGGCGCCTGATAGGAGAGAGGAGGAGGAGGAGGATAAGGAGGAGTAGGAGGAGGAGGACGAGGCACAGGCACATCTCCAAAGAGGCAGGATGTCCTCCAGGGGTCAGCTTAAGGTCACACCCACTGCATTACAGCGCACATCTACGGCGCTTGTGCATGGCGCTGCTGTGTCTGACCGGTACAGCAAAAGTTCTTTGGTGTGGGCCTTTTTTGAAACATGTGCACAAGATCGTACCTTTGCTATTTGCAACTTATGTCGCAAGCGTATCTCGCGTGGCCAAAACATCAACCGCCTGGGTACCACATGCTTGTCCAGACATATGTCGACCTGCCATGCAGCTCGTTGGCAAACCCCCCCTTGCCCTTCTGGGACCTCCAACCCCAGTAGACCCCCAGTCCTCTCTGAAGCCTGCAGTGAAGGTGTAGAAATAGGTGTGTCACAAGCTAGTAGTAGCGGTCAATCTACTGATAGTACCAGGCAAATTTCCCTGCCCCAGCTGCTGCAGCGTCGAAAGAAGTACAATCCCAGCCATCCACATGCCCAGCAGTTGAATGCTAGCTTAGCGAAATTGCTAGCACTTCAACTGCTACCTTTTCAGTTGGTAGATTCTGCCCCCTTCCGTGAGTTTGTGCAATGTGCAGTACCTCAGTGGCAAGTACCAAAACGCCACTTTTTCTCACAGAAGGCTATTCCGGCTCTCTACCAGCATGTGGAAGGCAATGTCCATGCCTCGCTGGACAGGGCGGTCAGTGGTAAGGTGCATCTTACCGCTGACTCATGGTCCAGGAGGCATGGACAGGGATGTTACCTGTCTTTTATGGCGCATTGGGTGACTCTGCTGGCAGCTGGGAAGGACGCAGGGCAAGGTCCAGTAGTTTTGGAGGTTGTTCCACCACCACGCCTCCAAAACACTACTACTGCTTGTGACACACCTCTCTCCTCCACCCCCTCCTCTTCTTCTTCCTCTGTGGCCTCTTCCTGTGGTGAGGTTTTCTCCGAACCAGCCGTGTTCCGTAGGCGTACGAGGGGCTACGCAGGAATGCAGGCCAAGAGATGCCATGCGGTGCTAGAGCTGGTGTGCTTGGGAGACAGGAGCCACACTGGGGAAGAGGTTTTGTCAGCTCTGCAGGGTCAGGCTGAGAGGTGGTTGACGCCACGCCAGCTGAAGCCTGGAATGGTGGTCAGCGATAATGGCACCCACCTCCTCTCTGCCCTGCGACAGGGAAAACTCACCCACGTGCCCTGTTTTGCGCATGTTCTCAATTTGGTGGTGCAGCGGTTCTTGGGCAGGTACCCGGGATTGCAGGATGTCCTGAAGCAGGCCAGGAAAGTCTGTGTGCATTTCCGGAGGTCATATAATGCCACTGCTCGGCTGACTGACCTCCAAAGGGAATACAACCTGCCCAAGAACCGCCTAATTTGTGACATGCCCACCAGATGGAACTCAATGTTGGCCATGCTTCAGCGGCTGCACACGCAGCAACGGGCCATCAATGAGTATCTGTGCCAATATGGCAGCAGAACTGGGTCAGGGGAGCTAGGTTTTTTTTCCCCACGCCAGTGGGCCTTGATCAGGGATGCATGCACTGTCCTGTCACCATTTGAGGAGGCCACGAGGATGGTGAGCAGTGACAGTGCATGCATCAGTGAGACTGTCCCTCTTATTCACATGTTGGAGCACACGCTACGTGGAATAATGGACAGGGCCCTTGAGGCAGAACAGAGGGTGGAAGAGGAGGACTTCCTTACCTCTCAAGGCCCCCTTTACCCAGACAGTGGTCCTGCTTGCCCACCTAGCACACAGGAAGAGGATGAGGAGGAGGAGGAGGAGGAGGATTGTATCAGCAGCATGGAGGTGGAGCCTAGCACTCAGCAGCAGCAGTCTTCAAGGGATCATTTACAGTCCCAAGGAACACGTGGAGTTTTACGTGGCTGGGATGAGGTGCCTGTGGATCCTGTTGTCCTCAGTGACCCAGAGGACTGTGGCCCGAATGCCTCAGCAAACCTACGCTGCATGGCCTCCCTAATTCTGCAAAGCCTGCGTAAGGATCCTCGTGTACGTGCTATTAATGAGAGGGATCATTACTGGCTGGCGACTCTCCTTGATCCACATTACAAGAGTAAGGTTGCGGACCTTATGTTGCCATCGCAGAGGGAGCAGAAGATGAAACTTCTGCGGGAGGCCTTGCAGAAGGGTCTGTGCAATGCGTTCCCAGAACCGGGGGGATTACCAAAACCTGGCTCTGGACAACGTCTTGCTGAGGCTTCGGTGAGTCACAGAAGGGGCGGTGGAGAAGGTGGTCGTCTGACCGATGCATTCAGGCAGTTTTTTTGTCCGCAGCCCCAAGGTCTGACCGGTTCCAGCAACCATCGCCAGCGTCTGGTTTACATGGTGGGAATACCTAGGGGCAAGATCCGACTTAGACACCTTCCCCACCGATAATCCTCTGGCTTACTGGGTCTTGAGGATGGATCACTTGCCAGAGCTTGCCCAGTACGCAATTGAGCTACTGGCTTGCCCTGCATCCAGTGTTCTTTCAGACCGGACATTCAGTGCTGCTGGAGGCTTTGTCACTGATCACAGGGTGCGCCTCTCCACCGGCTCTGTTGATTGACTGACCTTCATCAAAATGAATCAGGCTTGGATCAACACCAGCTACCAAGCACCTGATGCTGATATTAATGAATAATATCTTTTTGTTGAAAAGTCGGATCCCTTTTAGACTGCTGATGCTGAGTGACTGTCCTCTTATGCTGCTGATAGAATATCCTTCTCCTCCTCACTTTTCTTGCTGATAGCTAGTAAGAAATGTTGTGTTTCTGGGCTCCGCCACCAGTGCCTAAGGCACAATTTTTCAGCCCCTGTTTAACAGGGGCGCCTAATAATTTTTGATGCAATACGTTGCACGTGGCTCCTTGTTGCGCTCCAATTGGAGTTATTGTGAGGGGTTGCAGTGTTGTGTTGTGCCCAAGGCCCAATTTTTCTGCCCCTGTTTAACAGGGGCGCCTAATAACAATTTTTGATGCAATACTTTGCACGTGGCTCGTTGCTGCGCTCCAATTATAGTTATTGGGAGGGGTTGCAGTGTTGTGTTGTGCCCAAGGCACAATTTTTCAGCCCCTGTTTAACAGGGGCGCCTAATAACAATTTTTGATGCAATACTTTGCACGTGGCTCCTTGCTGCGCTCCAATTATAGTTATTGGGAGGGGTTGCAGTGTTGTGTTGTGCCCAAGGCACAATTTTTCAGCCCCTGTTTAACAGGGGCGCCTAATAACAATTTTTGATGCAATACTTTGCACGTGGCTCCTTGCTGCGCTCCAATTGGAGTTATTGTGAGGGGTTGCAGTGTTGTGTTGTGCCCAAGGCCCAATTTTTCTGCCCCTGTTTAACAGGGGCGCCTAATAACAATTTTTGATGCAATACTTTGCACGTGGCTCCTTGTTGCGCTCCAATTGGAGTTATTGGAAGGGGTTGCAGTGTTGTGTTGTGCCCAAGGCCCAATTTTTCTGCCCCTGTTTAACAGGGGCGCCTAATAACAATTTTTGTGGCTATACTTTGCATGTGGCTCCTTGTTGCGCTCCAATTGGAGTTATTGGGAGGGGTTGCAGTGTTGTGTTGTGCCCAAGGCACAATTTTTCAGCCCCTGTTTAACAGGGGCGCCTAATAACAATTTTTGATGCAATACTTTGCACGTGGCTCCTTGTTGTGCTCCAATTACAGTATGTTTGAGGGGTGCCCTTTTTTCTAAAAAAAAAAATTAACAAAATATTAATGGCCCCCCACCACCGCTAAAATAATCGACATATTGTTGCCACACAGAACGTGCGCAAGTAGCATTAATTACTTTTTTTTTATAGTCCTCTCATGTTGTGCAGGGACATTTCTAAACACGTGCCACTACTATAGACATCCAGCAGGTGTGATATTTAAAGGATTTTTTTTTTTTACTTTAAGCATCATTAAAATGGCTGCTCCGCAAAAAACGGCCGTTTTAAAAAAAAAAATTTCCATTGATACATGTTCCCTGGGTCAAGACCCGGGTTCTGAAGGACGTTTTCCAACATTTGATTGAATTTTGGTCTTTAAAACGACCGTTTTTGAATTCGAACGTTCGGGTCCCATAGACTTTAATGGGGTTCGAAATGTTCGCGTGAACCCGCGGTGTGTTCGAACGTTCTGGTGCGAACCGAACCCGGGGGTGTTCGGCTCATCCATAATCACAAGCTCAATAATAGCTGTGGCTTCCAAAGTGAGCAAAGTCCTTTCTTGTATTAAGAGAGGTATGAACTCTAGAGAGAGAGAGAGAGAGAGAGAGATAATTTTGCCCCTGTACACTCCTTCTTTGATGCTGGATCCCACTATTCTGTCAGCTCTGGTGTCTGACAGTTCTCATATAACATTGGGGCACGTCCCCTTGTGACATCATGGACCCATCATGTACAAGGGGCAGGGTCTCTGGGTTACATCACTGCATTGTCACACCCTATAGCCATATAAGATCTGTCAGACATGGGAGCTGTAAGAATGGCAATAGCCATAAAGGGGGCTTCCAGATTCTGCCTGCAGACCCCCCGAACAACTGCCCAGGGTTGTGGGGAAGAAACCCTTGTCCCCATCTACACTGGGGAAAAGGTGCTTTTGGGTGGGGGGGGGGGCAGCCCAAAGCACTCATCCCCCATGTTGAGGGCATATGGCCTTGGTTCAGCCGGTGGCATTATCTTGCAAGGAAGCCATTGTTTAATTTTTGCATAGGGACAAGGTGGTATTAAGTACAGTAATTTATAGTTAGTCAGGTTGAAAAAAGTCCATCCAGTTCAACCATAAAATAATAATAGTAATATCATAAAATCCCATATACCCAATACTTTCATTGGTATATTCATTAGCAAAATCTGGATATAGTCCTTTATCAGCCCCTCTATTAACTTACTTTACCTACTATCGACGTTAGGCTAACTGGCCTGTAGTTTCCAGAGATATATATACCTCAGCCCTTTTTTAATATTGGTACTACGTTGGCTTTTCTCCAATCAGCTGATACCATTCCAGTCAGTAAACTGTCCATAAAAATTCAGAAAAATGGTCTGGCTACCACCTAAATTAGTTTCTTAAGGACCCTTAGGTGTAAGTCATCTGATCCCAGTGACTTATTTGGGTTAAGTTTTCTGATACTGGCTTTTGTTAGCCATGCGGGTACATTCTGTGATGTGTGTTATTGATATTACAGTCTTGATTACTACATCCCCCCTGTTTTCTTTGTGAAAACTGGGGAGAATAATGAATTTTAAACCTTTAATTTATCTTTTGTATCCAAATTCCCTTGATCATCTTTGTTCTGGCATCACTTTTTTTACTGTTAGTATAATTTTAAACATTCTTGGGATTTCTGTTACTCTCCTCCACTATGCGCCTTTCATGGTCTATTTTAGCCACTCTGATTGCACTCTTACACTTCTTATTGCTTTCGTTATATTCTTGGAATGCTGACACAGACCCTTCAGCCTTATAATTTTTAAAGGCCTTTTTTTCACTCGTATATGCATTTTCTATGCACGTTATAGTTTAGCCACCCAGGTTTAATCTTAGCTCTTTTATATGTATTGCTCATTGGAATACACTGGCCAATACCTTTATTTAGTATGCTCTTAAAACACTCCTATTTTTTTGCTGTGTTCCATGTTCCTCGGATTTTACTCCATTTAATATCATGTAGCATTGAGCATAGTTTATGGAAGTTGGCTCTTTTACAATTTAGTGTACTTGTATTAACTTTGTATTTCCTTTTCTTGTGGTTTATACTGCATGTACTTAACCTGTGATTGCTGTTTGCTAAGTTGCCCTATATTTCCACATCCGTGATCAGTTCTATGTTGTTTGTAACTGTGGACGGCTATACTGCATGTACTTAACCTGTGATTGTTGTTTGCTAAGTTGCCCTATATTTCCACATCCGTGATCAGTTCTATGTTGTTTGTAACTGCGGACGGCAGGCGGGCACCTCACACGGGCGGGTGAAGGGCCCCCGGACTTGCTGGAATTACAGGGCCCAGTCGCCATGGTGACTGCTGCGACCCTGATAATTCCGCCATTGGTTAAAGGTGTGTTACGTACAGAGTTCAAGGTGTGCTACGTACAGAGTCCGGGGTGTGCTACGTACAGAGTCTGGGGTGTGCTACGTATAGAGTCTGGGGTGTGCTACGTATAGAGTCTGGGGTGTGCTATGTATAGAGTCCGGGGTGTGCTACGTATAGAGTCCGGGGTGTGCTACGTATAGAGTCCGGGGTGTGCTACATATAGAGTCCGGGGTGTGCTACGTACAGAGTCCGGGGTGTGTTAGGTACAGTGTCCGGGGTGTGCTACTTACAGAGTGCAGATGTCAGAAGTGAATTAAGAACTTGCATAAATGACAGCAGAGTAGAACTGCCCAGAGGTAATAAAGGTAAACAAACATATCTATAAAAGCAGCTCTATATTATTAGCAGGAAAATCAATACGAGAATAGGTAACTCAATATTTAGCAACACAACTGTAATCTAAACGTGTCTAAAGGAATAGCAGTTTCCTAGTGGTTTTTGAGTGCACTCGAAAAAATGAGAGAAGGTGGGGTCCCCTTTTAAATGGCAACAACAAACTGCGCAGGGCCAGTGCAAGGATTTTTGTTTACTTATCCCTGGTCCAAGAAGTGACGACATACAGGGGAGGGCTGGCAGCCTGTCCAGTCAAGTGGCCCATTGAACCACCCAATCAGCACATCCATGCCAACCTGGTTTTTCAATGCAGCCTTACCAGTGCAGCCTCCCCAGTGCCCATTAATGCAGCCTCCCCAGTGCAGCCTCCCCAGTGCCCATTAATGCAGCCTCCCCAGTGCCCATCAATGCAGCCTCACCAATGCCCATCAATGCAATCTCACCAGTGTCCATAAATGCATGCTCACCAGAGTTGTAGTTTCCCCTGCCCTGCTCAGGAACTTAAGCACGGACTACAACTCCTGGAATAAAACAGTGGCTGGCTGGGTCATCCGCCCAACTTCCTACAGAAAAAAAAAGTCAGCGGGCAATGGTGCCCATAAAAATGGTGAAGGGGGTTGCACATTGTGGCAGTGGTGAAAGATTAGACAGCACAAGCACTAGGTTTAAATGGGCTGAAATCACACTGCACCACAACAAAAGTAGTGCATGCGCAATTTAAAAAAAAAAAAAACAGTTCAACCAGATCACAAGATACTTCTGTACCACTTGATCCAGTGCAGTCAAAAGCACTGAGTTTGCAACCTGCATTTGGGGTGTCTTTAGCATTGCACTGACGCCCGCTGCAGATCACAATGACAGTGGGAAACGCGCATAAGTGAAAAAGATATTCAGCGCTGGAAAATAAATTATTAAACTAGAACCTAAACTATGCAAGCCAGCACTGGAGATAATTCATAAAAAATCCCAATAGCAAATATATATAGAAAAAGTGCAGTGCAAATATAAACAAATATAAATACTGTGACCAGTATCCACTTTGCAACCGCCCTATGCCGAAAGTACGGCTACAGGGCGATTGCTTGATTCTAAGTGGCCGTTAATTAACGGCCTCTCAGAATCGCGCTCCCGCGCGCCTCCTGAGGCGCGCACACGGGAACATCCGTGACCGCCGGGTCCGGCATCACGGATCACGGTAAATCGCCGCTGATAGCGGCGGTTTACCACGTGATCGCTCCGTCCAATGACGGAGCGATCACTTGTCAACAAAGCGGCGTCATGTGATGACGCCGGTTCCTCCCTCCTCTCTCTGTACCGATCGGTACAGTGTGAGAGGAGAGGGGAGGGAGCGGATGGCAGCGGCAGTGCTGCGGGCTGGATCTGTGACAAATGTAGTCACAGATCCATCCATCCCTCCCTCCCTGCTCAGCCATCCCTGCTGCAATACTCTGCAATACTGGGCAATAGTCACCTGGGCATACTCTGCAATACTCAGGCATACTCTGGCAATACTGTGGGCATACTCTGGGCATACTCTGGGCATACTCTGCAATACCCTGGGCATACTCTGGCAATACTCTGGGCATACTCTGGCAATACTCTGGGCAATACTCTGGGCAATACTCTGGGAAATACTCTGGGCAATACTCTGGGCAATACTCTGGGCATACTCTGGCCATACTCTGGCAATACTCTGGCCATACTCTGGCAATACTCTGGCAATACTCTGGCAATACTCTGGGCATACTCCGCAATACTCTGGGCATACTCCGCAATACTCTGGGCATACTCTGGCAATACTCTGGGCATACTCTGGGCATACTCTGGCAATACTCTGGGCATACTCTGGCAATACTCTGGGCATACTCTGGGCATACTCCGCAATACTCTGGGCATACTCCGCAATACTCTGGGCAATACTCTGGGCAATACTCTGGCAATACTCTGGCAATACTCTGGCAATACTCTGGGCATACTCCGCAATACTCTGGGCATACTCCGCAATACTCTGGGCATACTTAGCAATACTCTGGGCATACAGCGCCCCTGTCCCCGCGAGCTCGCATGCAGAAGCGAACGCATACGCAAGTCCCGCCCACATATAAAAACGGTGTTCAAACCACACATGTGAGGTATCTTTATATAATGTTTTGATGTTCTATGTATTTTTCTAGCAAATAAATGATGATTTTTACATGTAGGAGAGAAATGTCAGAATTGGCCTGGGTGCTCCCTGCATGTTGGGCCTCTGTATGTGGCCGCACTGTGTAAAAGTCTCACACATGGGGTATCGCCATACTCGGGAGGAATAGCAGAATGTGTTTTGGGGTGTAATTTGTGGTATGCATATGCTGTGTGTGAAAAATAACCTAATAATATGAAAATTTGATGAAAAAAAAAAAATCTTGATTTTGCAAAGAATTGTGGGAAAAAATTACAACTTTAAAAAACTCACCAGGCCTCTTTATAAATACCTTGGAATGTCTTATTTCCAAAAAGGGGTCATTTGGGGGGTATTTGTACTTTTCTGGCATGTTAGGGTCCCAAGAAATGAGAGAGGCTGTCAGTACATCAGGTGTGATGAAATTGATCAATTTTCAGTAATTGGTACCATAGCTTGTAGACCCTATGACTTTCACCCAGACTAAATAATATCCAACATTTTTTATTTTTTTTACCAAAGATATGTAGCAGTATACATTTTAGGCCAAATTTATGAAGAAAAATTACTTTTTTGCAAAATTTTATAATAGAAATGAAGAAAAATTATTATTTTTTGCAAAATTTTGTTCTTTTTTCATTTATAGCAAAAAAAATAAAAACCGCAGAGGTGATGAAATACCACCAAAAGAAAGCTCTATTTGTGGGAAAAAAAGGACAAAAATTTCATTTGGTTATAGTGTTGTATGACTGAGTTATTGTCATTCAAACTGTGAGAGCACCGAAAGCTGAAAATTGGTCTGGTTATTAAGGGTGTTTAAGTGCCCAGTAGTCAAGTGGGTATATAAACTAAAAAGTGCATAGAAAATAAATAATCGTGATAATAAGTTCCATGTGTGAAAAAAAAAAAAAAAAAGTCCATAAACCAATCAATCCGCAGCCAGACCCAGCAGACAAAGGATTCCAGAATGGAAGTGAAAAAGATGACACCAAAAGATATCCTCCACCAGTGACAGATGGACTCTCACCTCTGTACTTTGACCCGTATGGATCTCAAAGCTTAATCTGTGTAATCAGAGCTTCAGCTGCCAGCTCCCATAGGAAACGAGTGGATGGAAATGACACCTTAGATCCGGACCCAATGGCTTAAACCGATCATAACATCATATGGAAAAAGAAAGGGAAAAATCTAGTGCTCTCCGGTTGAAAAAGACTTTTAATCAAGCAATAAAAAGTTGCACTCACATGTAAGGACACTCTGTAAGCCGAGTGTCAGCATAACAGCATGTAACAGCATGTGTACAGGACCGTCTCTCTGTACTCTGCAGCGATCGTGGGAGACGTTCTGCGTGGCTCCTTCCCCTGTACGCGTTACATCCCGTGGGGGGACTTCCTCAGCGTGGGTTAATGGAAACGCGCATAAAACATGGGTTACACACACAGCGTTCTGGTGTGAACGGTAATGCAGAATATCAGAAACATTATGCACTTTTTTTTAAGTATAATTCTTTATTCAAGGTTTTTTTTTCTCAATTTTAACAAACGTGTAAACATTATAAACAATGTCAAGTGTCAACATAAGATGTGTAATAATGTCCCCGGCGGTTTCTTACAATGCCAACATAGGTTTGAGATTTGCGGATAGAGTATATTGAGTAGGGCCGGGACTCTATACCACCTAACTAGCAGCTTGTAACCCTGTTAATGAAAGCGACTTGCTATAGAAGATTTATGTGTTTAATTAGGAATGAGCTGAACGGGGTTCGGTTCGGTTGGCAGCATAACAGCAAACAAGCAAAAAATTTGTTCGAACACCATTAACACCTATGAGACACGAACATGAAAAATCAAAAGTGCTAATTTTACGGACTAATATGCAAGTTATTGTCATGAAAAATATTTGGGGACCTGGGTCCTGCCTCAGGGTACATGTATCAATGCAAAGAAAAGTTTTAAAAACTGATGTTGTTTCGTGAGCAGTGATTTTAATAATGCTTAAAGGAAAACAATAAAAGTCAAATATTCCTTTAAATTTCATACCTGGGGGTGTCTATAGTATGCCTGTAAAGTAGCACATGTTTCCCGTGCATAGAAAAATCCCTGCACAAAATTACATTTCTAAAGGAAAAAATTTAAAACTACTCGCGGCTATAATGAATTGTCGGGTCTTGGCAATACAAATAAGTCATTGAAAAAAAACAGCATAGGTTCCCCCCTTAGTCCATTACCATGCCATTTGGATCTGGTATGATTATTAAGGGGAACCCGGAACCAAAACAAAAAATAAGCGTGGGGTCGCCCCCAAATTCATATCAGGCCCTTCAGGTCTTGTATGGATATTGGAAAACCTGCGCCATATTTTTTTAAATGGTGTAGGGTTCCCCCAAAAAATCTATACCAGACCCTTATCCAAGCACACAACCTGGCAAGCTACAGGAAAAGAGGGGGAAGAGAGAGACCCCCCTCCTGAACCATACCAGGCCACATGCCCTCAACATGAGGATGTCCCCATGTTGATTGGGACAGGGGCCTCATCCCCACAACCCTGCCCGGTGGTTGTGGGGGTCTGCGAGCGGGAGGCTTATCAGAATCTGGAACATGAGTTTGACTCGAACAGATAGCCCATCCATACTTTTAATTTGCGTGCTTGTTAGAGAGATTTGGAGGTCCTCCTCCCAGCATTGTATGTACAAAGGGACGTGACCTTCTAGAGGCTAAATAATCAATTTATACAAGAAAGACAACAAATGTGGTACATATTTTCCCTCTGCACATAGGCACTCGAAGGGTGTCAATGGCCTAACATACAATTCCACATCTGGTATAGACCTTAAATAATATGCCAGTTAAAATGCTGGCCAGGTGTTTAAAGGGGGCAGTACGAGGATAGATAGTTCTTGCGTAGACTTCTATCCCTGCAGGGTAGCAAAGTGCATACATCTAGTTATGCCCTTTAATACCAAACCCCCGCAGCTTTTTGCTGTCGAGCCCCGGCATGAAATCTGGATTCTGGATCACTGGTGTTAAAGGGGATGGATAGGGAGAGAGGCCCTTTATCAAGAATGTTTGAGTAAGAACTGCAATAGTAGCCCCAATTGTAGGATGCTTCTTTAAACCCCCGACTGTATTTATGTGCGACCCAAGGAAGCACAGACAAAGCGATCGTGAAGCTTGTTGTTCTACTTGTACCCAGGGTTTGGTCTGCGAGGTAATACACCATGACACCACTCTAGACAAATGTAGAGCCTGATAATATGAAATCAAGTCTGGTAGGCCGATGCCCCCCTGGGATTTAGGCAAAACTAACAATGAGTAACAGAGTCTGGTGACTTTATTATTCCAAAGAAATTTAGGTAACAATGTCCGACACGAACAAAAAAAAGCTTGAGGTAATTTAATAATAGGTATTGCTTGCATTAGATATAAAATCTGTGGGAGCAATGTCATCTTGAAAGCATTACACCTCTTGAACCACGTAAAGGCTGTGTAGCTTTTTAATACACTCTTTAGGGAGGAGGATACTCATCGCCTCATTTTTAAGATCATTTATAGAAAAATTAGAAAGATCTTTATACTGGGCAAAGCATTCAAATAAATGTGGTAGCGAAACCTTCGAATCAGTGAGAAAAAATAAAAGATCATCTGCACACGCCACGATTTTATGCTTCCTACTTGATACCTGTATTTCACTGATCAAGGGGTCTGATCTAACTTTGCACAGAAAAGGTTTGAGGGTTAACACGAAGATTAATGGGGAAAGGGGGCAGCCCTGTCGCGTCCCATTGGACAGAGTACTCTGATCGGGTCCCATTCACCAACACATCGGCTGTAGGGCCAGTATATAATGCTTGAATCCAAGTCTGCATTTGTAGCCCCAGACCTATATGTCTAAGGATGGATCGTAGGAACTGCCAGTCTACCCGATCAAAGGCCTTTTTGGCATCTGTTGATAAAAGCAAACAATTCTAATTTCTTGTGTCTTTATTGAAAACATCCATTAAACGTCAACAGTGGTGGAGGAAAAGTAAGTGAACCAGTGAACCCATAGACAAATTACTTATTACTTCAAGAAAAGCTTGCACACTGGCAGTCCAATTAATGAAATTAGTTTGGAGGTGTTGTTTAGAGCTACTTTTCTTGATAAAAGACACTCTAGCATTTTAAGATTGCTGTTAATAAGTAGCCTCAGCTAATGTGAACCATGTCTTACAAAAAGGAGCTCTCTGAAGATATAAGATCAAGATCAAGAATAGTTGGTCTGCATGAGGCTGGAAAGGGATACAAAGTCATTTGAAGTGTTTACGCATTCATCAGTCATCAGTTAGACAAACTGTCTACAAATGGATACAGTTTAGTACTAACCCTAGCCAAGGAAACTCCCAAGACACAATGCAGAATGATCAATGAGATAAAAATAACCCACGAGTGACAGCCAGGGCCGGCGCTACCAATAGGCAAGTTAGGCGTTTGCGGACGGACTGCCTAAGGGGACACAGAGAACACCCATCCCCTCCCCTGCCTCCCCCCCATAAGAAGCTTGCCATTCGATTGGGACTCTGGAGAAGGAACAGCCGCTTCCAAGAGGACTGCGCCCGACCTTCTGTTCAGGTATATGAGGAGGTGGCGGCGGCGGCGGCGGCGGCGGCGCTCTAGTGCAGACTGAGCTCTCTTCACTGCTCGTTCTGGCTGCTGAGTATCGCTGCTGGAGAGGGGGAAGGAGTGAGTGGGAAGCGGGGGAAGTACATGTACAGGTGACAACAACCTGCAAAGATTTCCTCTCCTCTCCCGTGTGACTTCTTCCCCCGCCTCCGCTGTCATCTAGCAAAGGGATCTCCAAACTATGGCCCTCCAGCTGCAGTGGAACTACACTTCCCATGAGGCATTGTAAAGCTCTGACATTCGTAGACATGACTAGGCATGATGGGAATTGTAGTTCCTGAACACCTGGAGGGCCATAGTTTGGAGACTCCTGATCTAGCAGGTAGAAGACAAGACAGAATGTCCGAGCAGAGAGCTGGTCAAATTTTCAAGTTAAAAAGTTTGTGATTGGTTGCTAGGGGCAGTCCTAGCAACCAATTGTCTGTCTGTTAAATGGAAAGTTGAACAGCTCCCGCCCTCTGCTCCAGCATGCCACATCCTCTGTATTCTACCTGCCGTGTAAGGTAAGGCGGAAGTGACAGATTGAAGTGTGTTACAAAGAAAGAAGGTGGCTGTGTGTACAGGGGGGGGACAGTGACTTGTATACAGGGAGGGGGGGACAGGGACTTGTATACAGGGAGGGGGGGACAGGGACTTGTATACAGGGAGGGGGGGACAGGGACTTGTATACAGGGAAGGGGGACAGGGACTTGTATACAGGGAGGGGGGACAGGGACTTGTATACAGGGAGAGGGACAGGGACTTGTATACAGGGAGGGGGGACAGGGACTTGTATACAGGGAGGGGGGGCAGGGACTTGTATACAGGGAGGGGGGGACAGGGACTTGTATACAGGGAGGGGGGACAGGGACTTGTATACAGGGAGGGGGGACAGGGACTTGTATACAGGGAGGGGGGACAGGGACTTGTATACAGGGAGGGGGGACAGGGACTTGTATACAGGGAGGGGGGGACAGGGACTTGTATACAGGGAGAGGGACAGGGACTTGTATACAGGGAGGGGGACAGGGACTTGTATACAGGGAGGGGGGCAGGGACTTGTATACAGGGAGGGGGGACAGGGACTTGTATACAGGGAGGGGGGACAGGGACTTGTATACAGGGAGGGGGGACAGGGACTTGTATACAGGGAGGGGGGACAGGGACTTGTATACAGGGAGGGGGGACAGGGACTTGTATACAGGGAGGGGGGACAGGGACTTGTATACAGGGAGGGGGGACAGGGACTTGTATACAGGGAGGGGGGACAGGGACTTGTATACAGGGAGGGGGGACAGGGACTTGTATACAGGGAGGGGGGGACAGGGACTTGTATACAGGGAGGGGGGACAGGGACTTGTATACAGGGAGGGGGGGACAGGGACTTGTATACAGGGAGGGGGGGACAGGGACTTTTATACAGGGACTTGTGGACAGGGACTTGTATATGGGGGGGCAGGGACTTGTATACAGGGAGGGGGGACAGGGACTTGTATACAGGGAGGGGGGACAGGGACTTGTATACAGGGAGGGGGGGACAGGGACTTGTATACAGGGAGGGGGGACAGGGACTTTTATACAGGGACTTGTGGACAGGGACTTGTATATGGGGGGGCAGGGACTTGTGGACGGGGACTTGTATACAGGGGGGGGCAGGGACTTGTATACAGGGAGGGGCTCAGGGACTTGTATACAGGGGGGGGGCAGGGACTTGTATACAGGGAGGGGGGACAGGGACTTGTATACAGGGAGGGGGGACAGGGAACTTGTGGACAGGGGACTTGTGGACAGGGACTTGTATAAAGGGGGGACATGGACTTGTGGACAGGGGGGGGCAAGGACTTGTATACAGGGGGGGACAGGGACTTGTATACAGGGGGGGACAGGGACTTGTATACAGGGGGGGCAGGGACTTGTATACAGGGACTTGTGGACAGGGGACTTGCGGACGGGGGGGGACAGGGACTTGTATACAGGGGACTTGGGGACAGGGACTGGGGGGGACTTGTATACAGGGAGGGGGGACTGTGGAGGAGACTTGTATACAGGAAGGGGGGCTTGGGAAACTGATGTAATGGGGGAAGGTCTATGATGTGAGGAGGGGGGCTGTGATGTAAATTGGGAAACTTGAATGGAAAGAGGTCTGTGATGTAAAGCAGGCACTGTATTGTAAAGGGGTGCTGTATTGCCACTATTTGTCTCAGGCTGGGTCCAGAGACGCAGGTGGAGACCACGGCTGAAGGAATAGGTGTAGAGGTGCTGCAAAAAAAAAACTCCATCCCTGACACCTCCACCATATACATGGGCAGGGCAAAGGGGGTAGGGTCAGGAGCGGAGCCAGGGGGCGGCAAAATTAGGTTACGCCTAGGGTGTCAAAAATACTTGCACCAGCCCTGGTGACAGCTAAAGGTTTGAAGACATCCCTGTTCATGAGTCTACCATATGTAAGTCTTTGAGCAGGCAGGGTGTCCATGGCAGAACACCTCTGCAAATAAAATATTTCAGCATGCCTGAGAAAATATTTTGTGGACTGAAGAAACAAAAGTGAAATCATTCGGGAACAACACTCAGCACTTTGTATGATGTAAAAAGGGCACAGCTTACCAATATCAAAGCATCATCTCAACGATGAAGTATGGTAGAGGGAACATCGTAATTTGGGCTTGCTTTGCTGCCTCAGGGCGTGGACCACTTGCCATCATTGAAATGAAGTTTAATTCCCAAATTTAACAAAATTTCCTACTGGATAATGTCAGGGTGGCTCTCTGCTAGCTGAATCTTAGTAGAAGTTGGTTGATGCAGCAAGACAATGAACCTTAACCATTGAAGTAAATCCATCACAAACTGGCTTCAGAGAAAGAAAATGCACATTTTGGAGTTGCCCAGTCAGAGCCCAGGCATCTTCTCTGATTGCCAGTAGGGTAAGGTGACCAGATTTTTAAAATGAATTTCAGGGACATATTTTTACTTTACTAGTAATGGCAACAATCAGCGACTCTCTGCCCATCGCCGCCCGCCTCACAGCCTCTCAAGCATAGGCGTGCGCACAGGGTGTGCCAGGTGTGCCCAGGCACACCCTAATCACCCTGTGCAGCACAGATTCCCCCTACTGCCCTGGCTCCCATCTTTCCCCCTGCAGCTTCCCTCCTCTCCTATAGGCTGTTGCTGCTGGGATGTTTTAGGAGTGGGGAAGGGGCCATTAAATATGTAATTTAACGGACCCTTTCCTATCTGAATGAACACCGTGAGCGATCGGTAGTGTGTGTTTGGGGTGCACACCCTAATGCAATAGGCTGCGCACACCTATGCTCTCAAGTCTTAGGGCTCTTTCATACGGAGTGGTCCATTTTTCGGTCCGCTCCATGTGTCCGTCGGCTCAGCAGGGGGTCTCCGCTGAGCTGTCGGGCAGACAGGGCGGTCCCCGCACACTGTGCAGGGACCGCCCTGTCTCTCCTCCGCTATCCCCTATGGAGAATCGGATGGAAACTAACCGTCTGTCCGTTTGCATCCGATCCGTTTGGCCGGACGGAAGAAAAATAGGACATTCTTCCGTCCGAAAAAACGGATGCGGATCTGGCGGACGTTAGCGGATGCATCATCCGCTAACGGATCCGCTCCCATAGGGAAGCATTGAGGTCCATTACCGGACGTCCAAAAAACGGACGAACGGAACGGACGTGTGAAAGAGCCCTTACTCTCCGGGCCCCGGCTACTACTGGATGGGGAGCGGAGGAAGATCACTCCGCCAGGGAAGGCAAGGAGATCGGCATGTGGCTGGCCAGGATTTGAGCCAAGGCAGAAGAACATGCAAGCGAAGCTGAAGAAATATTCCCTCCGCTCCGACCAGCACATGATCATCAGAAAGGGGCACAGCTAATGGGAAAAATACAACCCCCCTATGCTAGTAGGCACGGCGGAGCGGGGGTGTGTAATTCATTTTTTTTTATTTTAATTCTGCACTGACTGTCTTTGAAATTGCCCCTGCCGCCTATTAAATCCAATCTGGGGACAAAACCAGGGACAGACTTGGTCCGGGGACAGTGTCCTCAATCAGGGGACTGTCCCCTGAAACTGGGGATGTCTGGTCACCCTACAGTAGGGATGAGCCGAACACCCCCGCGTTCGGTTCGCACCAGAACGTTCGAACAGACTGACCGTTCGCGCAAACATTTGGAACCCCATTGAAGTCTATGGGACTCAAACGTTCAAATTCAAAAGTGCTCATTTTAAAGCCCAATATTCAAGTTATTGTTCTTCTTTCTCTTGTCCTTAGTTGCAGCAGCCGCCATCGCTTTGCAAAAGTACCTTCCCTAAGGGGGGGAAAAAGCAGGATGTACTTTTGAGCCGGTTGGCCGGCGTTTCTCAGGAAGTTGGGCTGGCGTAGTTGTGAGCATGCGCACAGGGGACCGCACATACTGCGCATGCTCCATTCATGATACGCCGGGCGTAAATCACTACTCCACGTTCAGAACAACATTTGTATAAGGTCACACCCACTTACACTTACGCCAACTAAATTAAGTTATGCCGGCGCAACGTTAGGAGCAAGTGCTTTGTGACTACTGTACTTGCCTCTCTGAGTTATGTTGGCATAGCGCAAATGAGATGCGCTACGCCGTTATAAATATGCGCCGATCTACCTGAATCTAGCCCATTGTGTTTGTCTATTGCTGTGACTTAGATGAGGAGCAGGTCTCAGATTATAGCGAATTACTGCAGAAAGCCAGTTAATTTCAAAAGAATTACATACTTTTCCAAGGGATTTACATACATTTTCTTGCAACGGTACCTTCTGAAAAATAATGACATTAACATTTGATTTCCATGCAACTGCTTCATTATGGGATCTTTAGTGAATGAAGCTAGAAATGTTAGCCTCAAATGTATATAATGTGCTGTTTCATTTATACGTTTCATTTATACATAGTCACCACAAGATGGCAATCAATACATCTTTGACTGTATTCCTTTTAATGATTTTTAGGTATACAACTCATTGGGATCACCTGACAATGCTATTGTATGTTAGTATCCTTAAATTGGTTGTAAAGGCAGAAAGATTTTTTTATCTTAATGCAAATAGAACTATTTAGTTATGATTGCCTCTATTTGGTTATGATTGACAGCCAGCCTTTAAAGGAAACCTGTATGGAAGCAGCCACTAAATTCTTGAACTGCTCATATAAAAGAGAACATGCAACCACTGCAAGTCTAATGTATGCTGCAACCCTAATGCTTTGGGGCCATGGCAAAAATTACACCCAATGTAGAGAGTGAAGCCGAGGTTCTCGGCAGAAACCAGCGAGAACCTCACTGGGAGCCGCATTCTGCCGAGAACCTCGGCCGGGTGTACGCTCTCGGCGAGCCCCGCCCGTCGGGAAACCCGTCGAGCAAATAGAGACCAGGTTCTCTATTTGCTCGACAGCCCGTCGGGATGAATGGCTGGTTGCCTTTCCCGACGGGCGGGTCGCCGATTGTGACGGCCGGCAGAGAACCTCGACGAGCGGAACGATGTGTTTTCCGCCCGTCGAGGTTCTCTGCCGTGTGTACGGGGCCTGAATGGAACTTAGCTGCAACCATGAGCCAAACTTCAAAGCACCTCTGATACAGCTTGAGAGCTTTGAACAGTTTAAAGTATGTTTTGTCTTTACAAAATGTTACGTATAGACACAACTAGTGGCGGCTCGCGGTATATTTTTTTTAAGGGGGGGTCCTTGGTTAGTAGCCTCGCACTTACCCATCTATGGTGTGGGCAGCACTTCCCTCCGGGCGACGGGCTGCAGCATCGCCTACGTCTTCTCCTTGGCATTATGGTGGCCATTCATCTCCCTTCTCCTCCTAGGCCAGTGATGGCGAACTTTGGCACCCCAGATGTTTTGGAACTAATTTCCCATCATATTAAACTACACTGCAAAGTGCACGAGCAGGGCCGATCCTAGGGTCACAGACGCCTGGGTGCAGAAATATTTCTGGGGCCCCCACATGGGTGTGGTCATCTTGCTAACTCCTCCCCTTTACACATGTTTCTATTGCTATGACTCAAACACAGAGATGCTCCCCTAAGAAGTCTTCATTAGTGTCCCCCATCAGAGCCCCCCAGCAGGTGTCCCCCATCAGAGCCCCCCACAGCAGGTGTCCCCCATCAGAGCCTCCCAGCAGGTGTCCCCCCATCAGGGCCCCACCAGCAGTTGCCCCCATCAGAGACCCCCCACATCAGGTGTCCCATAGATTAGTACTTGTCCAATAGATTATTGTAGCTCGGGCAAACTGGGAGCAGAAGCACAATACAGGGGACAGGGTGTGATAGATTATTCTAAAATTCCTATTTCTTTCCCATATTCCTTATACTGTTTATCTGTTTTTATATGCATTATGCATGTATGGGTATGTGTTGAATGCAGATATTAAGTGTATGTCACAATACTGCTTATTTTCCTTGATGACTTTATATCAGATACGTTTTGAAGAAATGATGACTCAGAAAGGGACAAACAAGAGTTGTTCGGTTGCCACTGTCTTTCCCCATGCTCCAGATGTGTTCAACCTCTTCCCTTCCCCCCCACTACATTCCTAAATGGCTTCAATTTCAAACCTTCCTCCCTTGACTTTGGATCTGAAGAAACATTGAAGCTCTTCCCAAATCTGGACTTTCATCCTTTGCTTCTAACTAGCTCCTCCCACAGCCCCCTCCACCGTCTGTAATCAAAATGGCCCCTGAAGGAGATTGGAATGTGCCATGTGCGATAGTACAGACATCACAGGGAGGGTTTAGTGGGTAAATGGGAGTGGATATATATAATGTGAACCAATCAAATATATGAATTTGAAATGTCATGTACTTAACCACTTGCTTACTGGACACATATACCCCCCTCCTGCCCAGGTGAAATTTCAGCTTCCGGCACTGAGTCGATTTAACTGACAATTGCGCGGTCGGGCAACGTGGCTCCCAAACAAAATTTACGTCCTTTTTTCCCCACAAGTAGAGCTTTCCTTTGGTGGTATTTGATCGCCTGTGCGGTTTTTATTTTTTGCTCTATAAACAAAAAAGAGCGACAATTTTGAAAAAAAATACAATCTTTTTTACTTGTTGCTATAATAAATATCCCAATTTAATAACAATTTTTTTTTTTTTTCTCAGATTAGGGCGATACGTGTTCTTCTACATATTTTTGGTAAAAAAATGTCAATAAGCGACTGGTTTGGCAATCTGCGAATTTTATTGGTACTGCGACGTTATGGCGGACTCATCGGACACTTTTGACACATTTTTGGCGCCATTCACATTTATACTGCGATCAGTGCTATAAATATGCACTAATTACTGTATAAATGTGACTGGCATTGAAGGGGTTAACACTAGGGGGTGAGGAAGGGGTTAAATGTGTATCCTAGGTGTGTTCTAACTGTGGGGGGAGGGGGGTGACCGATCTGTGTCCCTATGTACAAGGAACACAGATCGGTCTCCTCCTCTCCAGAGACAGGACGCTGTCTCTGTGTAAAACGGCAATGAGAGATGATCTCATATGTTTACATATGAGATCATCTCTCATTCGCCGTACAGATCGCATCGCAAACGGCCACTCTGATTGGCCGTTCGCCGCGATCTGTGATTGGTTGTGTCCAAGGGACACGGCCAACGCAGAGCTTCCCCGCAGCGTGCTCTGGAGTGCGCGCTGGGAACGCCCAGAGGGGCAACCGTCAAAAGACGGCGGCTTGGATATTCAGACCCTGGTCTGAAGTGGTTAATAAAAAGGACTGTGAAAGCTCCACCCTGATTCTTTTGGCACGGGACTTTGAAGTGAGAAGTGGTCTGACATTTCTTTCATTCATTAATTAGGCCTCAGCAGGCAGACTAGCAATAATCTAGAAATGTCAGCCTAGAAATTTCCATAACAATTATTGGCGTCCTAACGTGCATTTTGTTTATTTTACCAGTCAACAGCAGAATCGAGAGTTGGAAGGAGCGAGAGTCGGAGGGAGCAACCCTGTTTGAACGGACACACAGTGAGGCCCCGTACACACGGCAGAGAACCTCGACCGGCAGAACACATCGTTCCGCCCTTCGAGGTTCTCTGCCGGCCGTCAGAATCGGCGACCCGCCCGTCGGGAAAGGCAACCAGCCATTCATCCCGACGGGCCGTCGAGCAAATGGAGAACCTGTTCTCTATTTGCTCGACGGGTTTCCCGACGGGCGGGGCTCGCCGAGAGCGTACACACGGCCGAGGTTCTCGACAGAATGCGGCTCCCAGCGAGGTTCTCGCTGGTTTCTGCCGAGAACCCTCGGCCGTGTGTACGGGGCTTAAGAGGAACTTTATTTTTGTGTTGCTCTCGCCGTGTTCTAGACCGTTTGCAGTCTCTCTCTCTCTCTCTCTCTCTCTCTCTCTCTCTCTCTCTCTCTCTCTCTCTCGCCCACGTTTTTTTTTCCTCACACTCCATTCTGCTGATCCGGGTATAATCCTCGAACAAAGTTTCTTTTTGAAAGAGAACCCATTGTGCTACTCTGCCTGCTGAAATAATAATATATGTGTACTGTGTTCTTTGTTCTATGCTGCCTTGAATGTGTCTTTTTCGGTGATTGTCTGTATGAGGAGGGACTGGCACAGTTTCCTTATCTTAAAAAAGTGGGGTAGCGAGGGTAAACCGCGAAGTGTCACAGATGCCCTACTATGCTGAGTGTGTATAATCAATTCACCCAGAGTTATAGATGGTGCGCAATCTATTATACATACATATGTGTGATGTGGATGTCGGTTTTTCTTTGCTCAGATCGATTTAAGGCCCAATGCACACGGGACGCCGGTGCAAACTCTACTAAACACACGTTTTTAAAGGCTAAAACCAGCGTTTAAAACACCCGTTATGCCGCGATTTTACCGTGTTTGCGTTTATGAGCGTTTGGTTAAGAAACATCATAAGACCCTCCCTAAGCTCAAAAAACTGTATTATTTAACCATTTCAGCCATTTTGTGAGACCAGAGTGAGTAGCAGCTGAGTGAGCAGCAGTTTACTTGTATTTAGCGTGTCACTTGCCACATCACCTGCCACAAGCTGCGGATTGTCCACTTGCCACATTTCCTGGCCACGTGACCTGCCACAAGTTGTGAATTGTCCACTTGTCACATTACCTGGCCACGTGACCTGCCACAAGTTGTGAATGTCCACTTGCCAAGTCACCTGGCCACGCCAACTGCCGCAAGTTGTGGATTGTCCACTTGCCATGTCACCTGGCCACGTCACCTGGCCACGTCACCTGGCCACGTCACCTGTCCACGTCACTTCTTCACGTCACCTGGCCATGTCACCTGCCACAAGTTGTGGATTGTCCACTTGCCACATCACTTGACCACGACACCTACCACAAGTTGTGGATTGTCGACTTGTCACGTCACCTGGCCATGTCACCTGGCCACATTACCTGCCACAAATTGTGGATTATCCACTCGCCAAATCACCTGGCCACATCACCTGCCACAAGTTGTGGATTAACCACTTGCCACGTCACCTGGCCACAAGTTGTGGATTTTCCACTTGCCACAAGTTGTGGATTATCCACTTGCCACGTCACCTGTCCACATCATCTGGCCACGTCACCTGGCACATCACCTGGCCACAAGTTGTGGATTGTCCACTGGCCACTTCACCTGCCACAAGTTGTGGATTGTCCACTGGCCACTTCACCTGCCACAAGTTGTGGATTTTCCACTGGCCACATCACCTGCCACAAGTTGTGCATTGTCCACTTGCCACATCACCTGGTCACGTCACCTGCCATGTCACCTGGCCACGTCACCTGCCGCAAGTTGTGGATTGTCCACTTGCCATGTCACCTGTCCACGTAACCTGGCCATATCACCTGGCCATGTCACCTGCCACAAGTTGTGAATTGTCCACTTTCCACGTCACTTGACCACAACACCTGCCACAAGTTGTGGATAGTCAACTTTCCACGTCACCTGGCCATGTCACCTGGCCACATCACCTGCCACAAGTTGTGGATTATCCACTTGCCAAATCACCTGGCCACATCACCTGCCACAAGTTGTGGATTGTCCACTGGCCACGTCACCTGGCCACAAGTTGTGGATTGTCCACTTATTTATTTATTAAAATTCTTAAAAGTACAAAATAGTACAAATGCAGTCAGTTACCCGTAGGCCTCGATTCGCCACTTGCCATGTCACCTGCTACAAGTTGTGGATTGTCCACTTGCCACGTCACCTGGCCACATCACCTGGCCATGTCACCGGGCACATCACCTGGCCACAAGTTGTGGATTGTCCACTGGCCACTTCACCTGCCACAAGTTGTGGATTTTCCACCGGCCACATCACCTGCCACAAGTTGTGGATTGTCCACTTGCTACGTCACCTGCCACAAGTTGTGGATTGTCCACTTGCCATGTCACCTGGCCACAAGTTGTGGATTGTCCACTGGCCAGGTCATCTGCCACATCAACTGACCATGTCACCTGCCACAAGTTGTGGATTGTCCACTGGCCAGGTCACCTGGCCACATCACCGGCCATGTCACCTGGCCCCAAGTTGTGGATTGTCCACTTGCCACATCACCTGCTACGTCACCTGGCCACATCACCTGCCACGTCATCTGTCCACAAGTTGTGGATTGTCCACTTGCCACATCACCTGGCCACGTCACTTGACACATCAACTGGCCACAAGTTGTGGATTGTCCACTTGCCAAATCACCTGGCCACAAGTTGTGGATTATCCACTTGCCAAATCACCTGGCCATGTCACCTCCCAAAAGTTGTGGATTGTCCACTGGCCATGTCACCTGGCCACATCACCTGCCACAAGTTGTGGATTGTCCACTTGCCACGTCACCTGGTCACATCACCTGCCACGTCACCTTGCTACATCACCTGCCACAAGTTGTGGATTATCCACTTGCAAAATAACCTGGCCACGTCACCTGCCACAAGTTGTGGATTGTCCACTTGCCACGTCACCAGGCCACATCACCTGCCACAAGTTGTGGATTGTCCACTTGCCACATGACCTGGCCACGTCACCTGCCACAAGTTGAGGATTGTCTACTTGCTACGTCACCTGGCTATGTCACCTGCCACAGGTTGTGGATTGTCCACTGGCCACGTCACCTGCCACGAGTTGTGGATTGTCCACAATGCAATGCAAGCAATTACAGTATTTTACGTTTTTTTATGGTTTTTCATCATTTGCCATTATTTTTGAGATTTCTAATGTAAAAAAAATAGGTCACCTTTAAAAACACCTATAAACGAAATCTAAAACGCAAAAACGTTTGCGTCTGAACCCATTTGTTTGCTTCTGGAAAAACGAGGATAAACGCAACTGCCTAAAAACGTCAATAAACGAGACTGTGTGCATGGACACATAGGATAACATTGAATGTGTTCAGGGGCAGTTGAAAAAAGTGTCCAACTGCCTCTGAACACGCGTTTATCAGCGTCTCGTGTGCATGGGGCCTTTATAATGTATATTAAAAAATTGTACATCCACTTGACCTAAGCTGTTGGCATGGGCTTGCACAAGGTGCACTACTGTGCTGTGTACTGATCCGCATACCTGTGCCAGGAAAGTTCTGAGAGGACAATACTTGTAGTGTAAGGCCGCGTACACACGATCGAACATGTTCGCTGAAACTGGTCCGCAGACCAGTTTCAGCGGACATGTTCGATCGTGTGTAAGGCCTATCGGACCGTTTTCCAGCGGACCAAAGTTTCAAAACATGCTTTAAAACCTGTCCACTGGAAACCTGTCCGTCGGACAGGTTCGGTGGTTAGTACACAAAAACATCGGGCCAAAAACCCGCGCATTCTCAGAATCAAGTGGACGCATGCTTGGAAGCATTGAACTTCGTTTTTTCATCACATCGTTGAGTTCTACGTCACCGTGTTCTGGTCAGATGGGATTTTGGTCCGATGGTGTGTACGCACATCAGACCAACAGACCACTTCAGCCTGGTCCGATAAAAACGGTATGCCGGACAAGTTTCATCGGACATGTCTGATCGTGTGTACGCGGCCTAAGAGCCTTCGTCTCTCAGCATCACCATCAGTAGTGTATCGCGGGTGGCAATGTGTCAGCATCTTCTCTCTAAATGAATGACCTCACCGCCCTCTCTAAACTTTCACTTTACGGAGAACGATACAAAATAAAAATGATTAGTCAAATCCACAAGTGTTTATTTTTATCACTACTATTCCTTTATTTTAGCTTTTTGAAATATACAAATGCAGCAATTTAGAAAGTAGAGAAAAGGTTTAGCACTGGGAAACACTTTTTTAATGAAACAAAGTCCATTTTATATACAACTATATAGATCAGACCAAAATGAGGGACAAATGAGGAGGAAAGAGGGACAGAGGGTTCCAAAGTAGGGACAGTCCCTGGAATTCAGGGACTGTTGGGATCTATGCCAATGGAACATTTGTCTAATGGCCATTTATTTAAATAGGGCATTTACACAGACCCCTATTGTAAAGGAGGCATTTATACTGACGAACATTTTCATTTTCAATGACCACCAATGTAAGGGGACATTGACACTAACTATCAGGGAACCTTTATTAGGGAGGAGCTCTTCACTGAGCATTTTTGTGAAGAGGTGACTGGGGGGCTCAACAAAATAGGAAATAAATAAATGAAAAGTAAGTTAGCAATATCCTAAGCAAAATGCAATTCCCTGTTATTTTCATGTGGACTGCTTTCAAATTGTATTTTAAAGTGGAATTCCACCAAAAAGTGGAACTTCCGCTTTAAGGACTCTTCTCCAGCTCCTGATGATGAATCTGAGCTTTTGGGCAGGAGGGGGGGAGTGGGCACCTGATTTTGACAGGTACCTGCAGCAACTTCCGTTCCGGTCACCTTAGGCAATTAGAAGTGGGAATTCTCCTTCCACCTCCCTCCCGAAGTCTTCTGGACACAAGACAGGTCCTAGAAGACTTTGGGAGGTATCACAGAGCTAAGCCCCGCTTGTGCATGCGCAGTGGGCACCCGGCTGTGAAGCCACAAGCTGTCACAGCTGGGTGCCTATAGTAGAGATTAGACTTGTGCACAACGGAAACATTTGTTTAGGTTCTTTTCCGTCCTGTTGATTTGTAATCATCCGTAATTTTGCTAAATGGTATTTTTCGTGTTCGGACTAATTCGTATTTTCGCAAGTGTAATTTTTTGTTGAATCGGAATGATTCGTATTAATGTAAGCCTTATTTTTAGTTGATTTATAATTCGTACTTTCAGTAGAGTAAACATTTTTTTCGTTGATTCGTAACTTTTTTCTGTTCATTGATTCGTAATTTTCCATGTCTCTCTCACAATGGCGCTGCCTAACGTGCTTCTAATGGATTTCTACTTTTCTAAATACATTGCGGTTATTTGTAACAATTCAAATTCTCGTATTTTACTTTAATTTTTGACATTAGGCTATAGCCTCCGCCCCCGTATACCATTTTGAGAGGTAGTTCAGCATGGTGAGGGAGGAGCACAGAGCAAAACAGAGCAGAGCAGAGAGTGTTATTGTTGGATGTGTGGTTGGGATCACAGCAAGTCGACTTGCTGTTGAATTAGGCTGCATTAACGCAACAACGAATTATGCCAAAGGCATTCAGGCATTCGCTATTTGCGATTATAGATGTCCCGAACTATTCGCCGGCGAATAGTTCCCGGCAAACATAGCTTGTTCGCGTTCGCCGTGGTGGGCAAACATATGCGATGTTCGGTCCGCCCCCTATTCGTCATCATTGAGCAAACTTTGACGCTGTACCTCACAGTCAGCAGACACATTCCAGCCAATCAGCAGCATACCCTCTCTCCCAGACCCTCCCACCTCCTAGACAGCATCAATTTTAGATTAAGGCCTCTTACACACAGATCAGTTTTTCTTCAGCTTTTTCTTTTCAGTTTACCAAATCCATCTAATATGAGGTCAAACCTCAAGAGTCTCAATTTGTATGCAATCAGGCAGGCCCTTGTACTACATAGTTTTGGTAAACTGAAAAGAAAAACCTGAAGAAAAACTGATCTGTGTGTAAGAGGCCTCATTCTGAAGCTGCAGTCTTAGTAAGAGGAGGGACAGTGTAGCTGCTGCTGATTTAATAGGGAAATCAATAGCTAGGCCAGTGTATTCAGTGTCCACTCCAGTCCTAAAATATTAATCAGATTTTTAGGGCTAGTACATCAGTCTGTTTTTTTTCCCTCTAATCTAATTGCAGTTGCCTGCCAGCGTGTGTGTCAGGCTCACAGCCAGGGCCAGTGCAAGGATTTTTGCCAACTAAGGCGAATGTGCATTTTAGCCCCCCCCCGGCGCGCACGCACGCACGCACATACCATACATTATATCTCTGCTCCATTAAGCTTTAATGGTTATGATGCTTAAATTGATCGTTTTAACATATTTATCTTTTACAGAGAAAGATAGCATAGATGGAGTTATTCTGCATTGCGTTGTATAATGTACTATTGCTGGGATTTGTTGTTCCTCTGTAACTGCTGGTATTCTGCATTGCGTTGTATATAATGTACTATTGCTGGGATTTGTAGTCCTCTATAGCTGGTGGTATTCTCCATTGCACTGTATAATGTTTATACTGTGCAATGCAGATTACCACTGACCAGTTATAGAGAAACTACAAATCCCAGCAATAATACATTATACAGCGCAATGGAGAATACCAGAAGCTATAGAGGAACAACAAATCCCAGCAATACATTATATAAAATGCAATGCAGAATACCAGCAGATACAGAGGACTACAAATCCCAGCAACACATTATTTAAAACGCAATGCAAAATACCAGCAGTTACAGAGAACTATATATCCTAGCAATAATACATTATATGAAACGCAATGCATAATACCAGCAGTTACAGAGAACTACAAATCCCAGCAATAATACATTATATAAAAGGCAATGCAGAATACCAGCAGTTACGGAGAACTACATATCCCAGCAATAATACATTATATAAAACTCAATGCAGAATATCAGCAGTTACAGAGAACTACATATCCCAGCAATAATACATTATATGAACGCAATGCAGAATACCAGCAGTTTCAGAGCACTACAAATCCCAGCAATATTACATTATACAGCGCAATGGAGAATACCAGCAGCTATAGAGGAACAACAAATCCCAGCAATACATTATATAAAATGCAATGCAGAATACCAGCAGATACAGAGGACTACAAATCCCAGCAATACATTATATAAAATGCAATGCAAAATACCAGCAGATACAGAGAACTACAAATCCCAGCAATACATTATATAAAATGCAATGCAGAATACCAGCAGATACAGAGGACTACAAATGCCAGCAATACATTATATAAAATGCAATGCAAAATACCAGCAGATACAGAGGACTACAAATCCCAGCAATACATTATTTAAAACGCAATGCAGAATACCAGCAGTTACAGAGAACTACAAATCCCAGCAAGAATACATTATACCGGCTGCTTAATATATTAATGCAGGAATTTGGTGTTTTTTTTTTAAACGGGAAACTTTAAAACAGGTCCCCCCTACCTGTTTTTGAACCCTTGTTAGTCGCGGTGGCGGCTCTGCGGGCGTGTGTCCGGCCTGTGTGGTGAGCTCAGAGAGTTTGGTCTGTCACTGTGAAGCGGGCGTAACCCTAAGGCCTCGTACACACGATCGGACATATCCGATGAAAACGGTCCGCGGACCATTTCCATCGGATATGTCCGATCGGGAGTTTGATCCGATGGCGTGTACACATTATTGGATCAAATTCCCCGCCGCCGGACGGCGCGGTGACGTGGCGGTGACGCGGCGGTGACGTTGACGCCGCCACGTCACCGCTACGTCACCGCACCAGGAAGTAAAACACTTCCGCGCATGCGCCGAATACATTCGGCGGCGGCGCGGCAGCGGTGCGGGACGACATGTCTGCTGGTAAGTGTACTAACCAGCAGACATGTCGGGCGGACAGATTCCCACCGGATAGATTTCAAAGCATGCTTTGAAATCTGTCGGGTGGAGAAATCTGTCCGCTAGCCCATACACACGAGCGGAGATGTCTGCTGAAACGGTCCATCGGACCGTTTTCAGCGGACATATCCCCTCGTGTGTACGAGGCCTTAGGCTCTATTCACATCTAGGCGACAAAACGCCTGTCGCCCGACGCTCGTGCCGCTGGAGGGGCGAATTCCCATTGATGTCTATAGAGATGGTTCACATCTCTGAAACGCCGTACGCCTGCCGCCTGAAAAAAAGTCCCGGACCCTTTTTTTCAGGCGACATTGGCGTTCGGCCATAGACATCAATGGAGATAATTTGATAAAAAAAATAAAAAATGAATCGAAACGCAGCAAGTAAAGCGGCGTACGCGGCGTTTACTTGTCGCCTAGATGTGAATGCAGCCTTACACTACCTGAACGATACAACATCATACCTGATGTTTTAAAGCACCTTATTCCAAACAGTTTAGGAATGTTAGGTGATTTATTACCTTTTATGGATTAAAACCCAACTCTGCGTCAACTATGTAATTTTCCATGGGAGTTTTGCCATGGATCCCCCTCCGGCATGCCACAGTCCAGGTGTTAGTCCCCTTGAAACAATTTTTCCATCACTATTGTGGCCAGAAAGAGTCCCTGTGAGTTTTAAAATTCACCTGCCTATTGAAGTCTATGGCGGTTCACCCGTTTTGCCCGTTCGCAAACATTTGCAGAAATTTGCGTTCTCCGTTCGCGAACGGAAAATGTTATGTTTGCGACATCTCTATTTACGATATAATTTATTTCGGATTCGGTTTTATTCCTAATTGCTTTGTTCGGAAATTCGAATGCTTCTGAACCTCCAAAAGTTGCTAAATTTGTCCGAATTTAGATTCGTTACGAAATGAATTGCTCAAGCCTAGTAGAGATGCCGCTGCTGAGAGAGGAGAAAGGAAGAAAACTTCTGGGGTGAGTACACCGCTGGACCGTGGGACAGCTAAGTGTGTGTTTGTTAAAAGTTTAATAAACACACAAATGACTGGAACTTCACTTTAAGTAAGATTTAAAAAAAGTGGTGTGTTTTGTATTTAATTTTTTTTTCTTTTTGTGTGTCTCTGCTTGAAAAATTCAATACAACACTGTAAAATCCTATAATGGGGAAATCTGCTGTTGGTTTATGATGACCATGTTGTCATTAGGATTGTGTAGCCAAATCAGACAAATCGTCATTAAAGTTCTTTTTTTAGAACTTCAATAATCTCTGCGTATAATATATGCCCCTTGTTTCTGGAAATAGGATGCTGAGGCTGCCTGCATATCTTTATAAAGCATGACACACTGACCTACTTTTAGCTGCCTAATGAAATTCATTCTTCAGACTGAGAGCTTGATCTGCTTCATTAGATTAACTGTGCTTTGTCATACTCCGTGGGAGTGCCCGCTCATGTAAATTAAGTCATTTTAATAAGAGCCTAGGCAGGAAAAAACTTGCTCTATACTTGCCTGGTTTCTATAATAAGGAGAAGAGCTATGTGCAAAGTGCACTAGTCCACAACATCACCAAGCTCAATCATCTTTAAATACCCTGGATGCTTGTCAAGTGATATGGGTGAAATCTGTGCAATGTTCTGTACATTGTAATCGTGACTCGTAGCAATCCGTCAAATGTTAGTACATTACATTCTAAGTGAAAGTGGGATTATAGTAAATTACTACAGGCTGCTTCACTTTCTACATCGACAATGCTATTTGGCTTGGTTGACAGTTTGCTAAAGCTTGCCATAGAAAATATTACCAAGTTGGATGGGCAGTGAGGCATCTTCCCAAACTAAATTGTGTTGCTGAGGCCCTAAGAGTACACTCACTCTGGTAGTTATCAATCCTTGGTCCAGTTCATTTGTGTAGTGTGCAGGGGCAGACTGACAACTCACGGGGTCCCGGGGCAACAGGAGATCATGGGTTCCCTGTGTCACTACCTACAGTCAAGCCACACCCACACAAAGCCCCACCCCTCAGCTTGCACTGCATGGACGCCTCAATTCTGGGTTGAACCTGAAATAAACAGTGTACAGGAGGCAGCAGGGCAGAGCATGGGGTAACCATGGCAAAGTATAGAAGTCAGCAGGTCATAGCACAGTGGGTCAGGAGGGCACACTACATGGAGCGCAGAAGGGCACATTATGGGGCACACCAGGGAACATTACAGGTTGGGGGGGGGGGGGCACAGTAGGATACATTACATGGAGGGGCAGCAGGGAACATTATAGAGCACATTACATGGAGGGAAGCAGAGGGACACAGCATGGAACATTACATGGGGCAGGAGGGCACATTATGGGGTACAGCAGAGTATATTACATAGGGGCATGAGGGCACATTATGGGGCACAACAAAGCACATTATGCAGGATTTTACATGGGGACAAGAGAGCACATAATGGGACACAGCAGGGCATATTACATGAAGGCACATTAAGGGGCACAGCAGAGCACATTAGGGGGGATAAAATCTCTTATTATGGAGCACATTATGAGGCATAACAGGGCATATTACATGGGGGCAAGAGGATACATTATGGGGTACAGCAGGGGATATTATATGGAGTAAACTAGTGTGAGTGCTATGAACCATGCCTAGAAATGACTAAGGCCCCGTACACACAAGCAGACAGATTTGTTCAAATCGGTCGGACAGACCGATTTGAACAAATCTGTCTGCTGGGATGTATTGGTTTGATCGTGTACACACGATCAAACCAAAATCCCCGCCGGCATACGGCGCGCTGACGTGTCGGTGACGTCACCGCACCAGGAAGTAAAACACTTCCGCGCATGTGTCGAAACCATTCGACGCGTGTGCGAGAAGACATGTCTGCTGGTTAGCATACTAACCAGCAGACATGTCGAGCGGATGGGTTCCCAGCCGACAGATTTGAAAGCATGCTTTCAAATCTGTCGGCTGGCCAAATCCGTCGGCTCGCCCGTACACACGATTGAATCTGTCTGCTGGGATGTATTGGTTTGATCGTGTACACACGATCAAACCAAAATCCCCGCCGGCAGACGGCGCGCTGACGCGTCGGTGACGTTAACGCCGCCACATCACCGCACTAGAAAGTAAAACACTTCCGCGCATGCGTCGAAACCATTCGACGCGTGTGCGAGAAGACATGTCTGCTGGTTAGCGTACTAACCAGCAGACATGTCGAGCGGACGGGTTCCCAGCCGACAGATTTGAAAGCATGCTTTCAAATCTGTCGGCTGGCCAAATCCGTCGGCTCGCCCGTACACACGATTGAATCTGTCTGCTGGGACGGTCGGGCCTCCGCAACGTATACAGGCAAGTGCTGTAAGTTGCGGCGGCGTAGCGTAAATGGGCCGGCGTATCCGCGTGTAATTCAAATTGGGCAGGTAGAGGGCATGTTGTATTTAACAAATGACGCGCCGAATGAACTGCGCATGCACGGGCCGTGAACGTATCCCAGTGCGCATGCTCCAAATCACGTCGCAAATAGTCATTGAAAACGACGTGAACGTAACTTACGCCCAGCCCCATTCTGAATCGGCTTACGCAAACAACGTAAACAACGCACAATACGATGCTGTCCCAACGTCCATACTTAACATTGGCTGCGCCTCATATAGCAGGGGTAACTTTACGCCGGTCCGAAGCCTTACATAAACGATGCAAATAGATACGCTGGCCGCAACTACGTTCGTGAATTGGCGTATCTACCTAATTTACATATTCGGCGCGTAAATCGACGGAAGCGCCACCTAGCGGCCAGCGTAAATATGCAACTAAGATACGACTGCGTGAGAGACTTAGGCCGCTTGTATCTTAGCTATATGCCGGCGTATCTGATTCTTTGAATCAGGCACCGAGATACGACGGCGCTCATTCGGACTTACGTCGGCGTATCTGGAGGTACGCCGTCGTAAGTCTTTCTGAATCTGGCCCTAAGTGGCAGATGAGGTTAAATGTTGATAAATGTAAAGTTATGCACTTAGGGGCTAAGAATATGCATTCATCATACAAACTAGGAGGAGTACAACTGGGGGGATCCATAGTGGAGAAGGATATGGGGGATTTAGTTGATCATAAGCTCAATAATGGCATGCAATGCCAAGCTACGGTTTCCCAAGCGAGCTAAGTCCTTTCTTGTATTAACCTCCCTGGCGGTATGATTCTGTCTGGAATTACGTACCAAAAGCGGTACAATTATTTTGCATGGAAATTCTGCGTTTTATACTGTAGGCCTGCAATTTTTAGGAATAACTCACTTAAATTTGTCCAAACCAGAGTCTAGTAGACATCCCGGGTATGATAAAGTTTGAAACACAAAATCATAAAATTATAATATAATAAATAACTATGAATAATTATAACAAATAATAATGTAATTATAATAAAAATTATTCACTAATGTAATCAAATCAAAATCACTGAAATTTGCTCAGTTGCAGAATTGTCGCTGTCATTACTTTTATTTTTTTATGACGAATTTCCCCACAAATCGCTATCGCTCAATTCTGCAAGTGATTATCATTTATTATCGCTGTTTTCTAGCTGCTCTAAAATCACTTTTGACATAAAGGGACACTTTTGGTTGCTATGGACAATCTACAGTTTGCAGGCACAAAAAATATGTTTTTATTATGTAAAAGTACATGTAGGACACAGGGCAGACCACTAGGGACGGGGGGGTGTGTACTTTTTACATACAGTACTGTAATCTATAAGATTACAGTATTCTGTATGTAATGTGTTTGTTTACTTTTTTGAATTTGCCGCCGGTCTCCGCCCCCGTGCGTCGTTACGTCGCAGGGAACGGAGATCGGCGGCGCGCGGGCACTGTGTGAGTCGAATGGAGGACGCCACTCGCTCACACAGCGGGGATGCATCGCTGGATCCAGGGACAAGGTAAGTACAGTATACCCAGCCTGGATACAAGGTAAGCCAGCGGGCTGCAAGCTCTGCATATTCACCCCGAGCGCGACTCGGGGATATTGATTTTTACATAAAAAATCCACCCCGAGTCGCGCTCAGGGATACCGGCAGGGGGGTTAAGAGAGGTATGCACTCCAGAGAGAGTTATATTTTTTTGCCCCTGTACAAATCATTAGTAAGACCTCATCTGGAATATGCAGTCCAGTTTTGGGCACCAGTTCTCAAAAAGGATATCAGGGAACTGGAGAAAGTGCAGAGAAGGGCAACCAAACTGATAAGAGGCATAGAGGAGCTCAGCTATGAGGAAAGATTAGAAGAACTAAATGTATTCACTCTGGAGAAGAGGAGAATAAGGGGGGATATGATCCACATGTACAAATATATAAGGGGTCCATATAGTGAACTTGGTGTTGAGTTATTCACGTTATGGTCAACACTGAGGACAAGGGAGCACTCTTTACGTCAAGAGGAAAAGAGATTTCATCTCCAAATACGGAAAGGTTTCTTCACAGTAAGAGCTGTGAAAATGTGGAACAGACTCCCTCCAGAGGTGGTTCTGGCCAGCTCAGTAGATTGCTTTAAGAAAGGTCTGGATACTTTCCCAAAAGTACATAATATAACTGAGTACTAAGATTTGTAGGTAAAGTTGATCCGGGGTAAATCTGATTGCCTCTCAGGGGATCAGGAAGGAATGTTTTCCCCTGCTGTAGCAAATTGGATCATGCTCTGCTGTTTTTATTTGCCTTCCTCTGGATTAACAGTGGGTATGGAGTTTTGTGTATGGGATTGTACTATGTTTTTTATTTTGTTTGTTTATTTTTTTATGGTTGAACTGGATGGACTTGTGTCTTTTTTCAACCTGACTAACTATGTAACTATGTAGGTATGAGCGATTTAGCCACACTCAAAAGGTGCGGAGTGATTGACTTTTTATAATCGGCCTACTGATTCGCCTGTACAACTGAATAACACAACCCATGGATCATTAACAACAGATGAACCTTGCATCACTTCAATTCAATATAATACAGATGACCAATAGGGGCGAATCAGTTGACATTGCTACTAAATATGTGCATGAGTGGCTACCGCACCGCAAGCTCTCCAACATAGAGCAGAGGTGTCTGGAAAAGCTTTATGAAGAGCAGTAGGTGTATGCCATCTGGTCATAAGTTTATAATTGATCTCTGTAACTTTAGAGGAGATGGAGGAAGTACGAGCTAGTAAGGATGATGGAACATTGGTTATCCGTTAAAGGATGTTGTAGATCCTTTTTCTAGCTTGTTAGAAAAGAAGGCTAAGATTTAGGCTTTAGCAGTAGTAAAGCTTTGTAGAGTAGAGAGATGATTTTCTGCAGGGATTGTGTGTAGGCACAGTATGCTTTCCACTGGAGTTAGATCTGCGATAGTGCGCAGTGGTTTCGGTAGAAACTTAATGAACATGACAAGTTGTTGGTATCTTCATTGGTCCATAGCAGTAATTTTATTAATTCGATTTTAGTAGGGAGGTTATTGGAAGAAGTCAGCTAGCTGATAAGACACGATGAAAAAGAATAGGGTTTTGGGGGATCCAAGTACAGAATTGTGGATCTAGCTCCCCCGGTGGAAGAAAAGCGTGACCTGTTAGGTGCACCAAGGGTGGGCACCAATGTGTTATTATGTAACAATATTGCTTAATCTGGTTATTATATAAGTCATACAAATTAAAAATGTGTAATTTATTAATTGCAGGTATGCCAACAATGTACGCAGTAAAATACATATACAGTATATTGTACATTCACGTCAGTCCCTGCCCTCCAGGAGCTTACAATCAAAAGGTCCCTAACTCACATTCATGCATTCGCATACTAGGGCCAATTTACAAAGGAGTCGGTTAACCTACCAGCATGTCTTTGGAGTGTGGGAGGGAATCAAGGTATCCAGAGGAATCCCACACAGGCACAAGGAGAACATGCAATCTCTAGGCAGCTAGTGCCATGGTTGGCATTTTAACCACTGACCTTAGCTCTACCAGGCGGACGCGCTAACCAATTAGCCACTGTGCTGCTGCAATAGTCTATAACTTATATTTAAGCTGAAAAACATAGGAATTCATAGAGTTTTTTAGCGCATGTGCACAAGTAGGACCAGAAAAGAGAGTTTATTTTTTGTGGCAATACCTCGTATGTGTATATGTGTTCTTTGTACCTGTAGTATGGTCGAGAAATAGTGATTTGTTTTATTTTTTATTTTCATTCTACCCTGCATCCAGGGCTGATCCTTAGCGGGTAATTGCTGCTCACATAATTTGTAACACAAAACATCTTTGCCATTCTGAAGCTTCCCTCCAAACATTTTGCATATTACTTTATATATACTGTGATTCTGTACTTGCTAAATATGCTGCAGAAACCTCCCTCCACTGAGTCTGGCTGCATCTGCATTTAACTGTGGGCAGCTGAAGCTGTTACCTGTTCACTTCCTGGATTTACACAGCTCTGCAGTGTAATGATATAATAAAAGTATAGTGTATAGTATAGTCCTCTGTAGTCCGGTTAGATAATTGATGTTTAGATGTTAGTATGATGAATTTAAATTACGTTGTTTCGCAGCAACACACCAGGGCCTCCAGAGAAAGCAAATTTAATTCAACTGACTTCCAATACAGAATAAAGTCCAAAGTCCACAGATGTTACAAAGTCCAACAGAGTATATAATTCAAATCTCTACCTGTGCCTCCATACTCATACAGAGAGAATACATTCTCTGAATGACAAGACTGACTCACAGATTATACTTACTATCCACTGAATAGCTGAGCAATTTGATTGGCCGTCTCTGATTTGAAAGACAGGATCTACGTCCTGTCTTCCAGAGTGCCAGGTAATTGTCACTCCCAGCAGGAGTCACTAATTTAGTATTAGGGAGCTAACTAGTATACATCCTTGCATACCAATTAGCTATTTTTTAATAAGTAATTAGATTACATGTGGCCTAAGTAATGGTTTGATGTGTAAAATCGACTCCATCCTGTCTCTCTATCCATTGACAACTGACAAGTGTCTTTTAACTTGTAACATGTAATTACTTCCTATCTCTTTATCTATTGACCATTCTCAAGTGTGCCAGTTGCAAAGCTAGTAATCAGTAGCCACTGCTTCCTCCAGACAAAGCCAACTTCGTGAGACAGCACCTCTCAGGATTGGATCCCTGGCAGTGTGGTTCTGAGTAAAGTCCATTTACTTCTGAAGCATCTGAGGCCTCGCAAAACAGCTGTACAATGCATGGGCTACTTGACAGCAGCAGCACTTGCACCTCTGCAACCCGTCCTGTGGAGGAGGATGTTCTTCAGTATCTCAGATTATTCATCTCCATGCCAGCCCCCTTCTGGATTATCCTCCCCAGGCATTGGGTGGAACCTGATAAATATTCAGGCTGGTTTACTAAAATGTCCTGCCCTGAGCTTTGTAAACCTTTTCTAGAATCAGGAAGTAATGGAAGGTTCAGCCTATAAGACCCTTGATTGCAGAAACCAAAAACGAATGTAGCACTACCCCCCGAGGAGCTGCTGGTTGTTTTGGGTCTACGCTCTGTGATTAAACCCTTAAAGTGGCTCAAAACTCTACCTTGACACACCTGGTAATATTGGAGTTGTGGACCCCAGTAGCTTGTGGGGAAGCACAATATCCCGTTATACTACAACAGATTATGCAAATAAAAGAGATTACCTTAAATGAAAGGGGTCTTGCAGTATGAAAGATAGGCTGCACGCAGACTTTAAGATAACCAAAGTAATGCTTTACTTAACCACTTAAGACCCGGACCAAAATGTAGGTAAAGGACCTTGCCCCTTTTTGCGATTCGGCACTGCTTCGTTTTAACTGACAATTGCGCGGTCGTGCGACGTGGCTCCCAAACAAAATTGGCGTCCTTTTTTTCCCACAAATAGAGCTTTCTTTTGGTGGTATTTGATCACCTCTGCGGTTTTTATTTTTTGCGCTATTAACAAAAATAGAGCGACAATTTTAAAAAAAATGCAATATTTTTTACTTTTTGCTATAATAAATATCCCCCAAAAATATATAAAAAAACATTTTTTTTCCTCAGTTTAGGCCGATACATATTCTTCTACGTATTTTTGGTAAAAAAAATCGCAATAAGCGTTTATCGGTCGGTTTTCGCAAAATTTATAGCGTTTACAAAATAAGGGATAGTTTTATTGCATTTTTATTAATAATTTTTTTTTTACTACTAATAGCGGCGATCAGCGATTTTTTTCGTGACTGCGACAATATGGCGGACACTTCGGACAATTTTGACACATTTTTGGGACAATTGTCATTTTCACAGCAGAAAATGCATTTAAATTGCATTGTTTACTGTGGAAATGACAGCTGCAGTTTGGGAGTTAACCACAGGTGGCGCTGTAGGGGATGTGTGACCTAGTGTGTTTGTTTACAACTGTAGGGGGGTGTGGCTGTGGGTGTGACGTCATCGATCGCGTCCCCCTATTACAGGGATGACGCGATCGATGCTGCGGCCACAGAGAAGCACGGGGAAGCCGTGTGTACACACGGCTCTCCCCGTTCTTCCGCTCCAGGGACGGATCGCCGCACTCCAGCGGCGATCGGGTCCGCGAATCCCGCGGTCCCGGTCCTGGAGCTTCGGACCGGGTCGCGGGCGCGCGCCCGTGACCCACGGCTGGGTACTAAAATCAACGTATATATACGTTGATGTGCCCAGCCGTGCCATTCTGCCGACGTAAATGTGCAGTAGGCGGTCCTTAAGTGGTTAAAGAGGAAACAAAGGAACATGAGTAAAACAGTATGGGCCAGATTCAAATAGTATTTACGTTGGCGTATCAATAGATACGCCGCGTAAATACTAAGAATAGCCAGCGTATCTTTTTTTGCTATTCAGAAAAGAAGATACGCTGGAATTCTGCTAATATACGAGTGGTATAATTCTGTTACACCGTCGTATATTAGTTGCAGTTTTACGCTGTCCACTGGGTGGCGCTTCCGTCGTTTTACACGTCGAATATGTAAATTAGGGAGTTACGGCGATTCCCGAACGTACTTGCGGCCGGCAGTCGTAGTTTACGTTGTTTGCGTAAGCGTTATTCCGGCGTAAGGTTACCCCTGCTATAGCAGGCGCAGCCAATGTTAAGTATGGACATCGGGACATCGTTGAATTGTACGTCGGTTACGTCGTTTGCGTAAATCGTTCGGGAATGGGGCTCGACGTAAGTTACGTTCATGTCGTTTACATTGACAACTAGCGACGTGATTTCGCACATGCGCACTTGGATACGTCCACGGACGGCGCATGCGCCGTTCAGAAAAAACGTCACTAACGTGGGGTCATGATTCATTTACATGAATCACACCCCCATCTTCCACATTTGAATTGTGTGGCCTTGCACCGCCACAGTTACACTACGCCGCTGTAACTTACGGCGTAAGTAGTTTCTGACACGAGTTCTTCACACACTCCATGTCTTGAAAGGATTGTTTCGAAAGCCCATATGACTGTTGCTGCTTTTAAGTTTCTCAGCTGCACTAGCTCAAAGTATTTGCTGTAGTAATCTACTACTATCAGGTAATGTTTGTCCTCAAAATGAAAAATATCTGTAGCCAGTCTCTGCCATGCCCGTGAAGGAGCATTCCACGGTGTAAGCGGTTCTTTTGCATTGTGTTTCTGAAATGTCTGACAGGTTGAATTATAACATAAAGCATACACATCATTACAAGGGGATTGTGATTGGTGATCACCGTGAAGTGGCATCCTTTAAGGTACATTTGCAACTTCTGGAGAATCCACATGATCACAAGACACTTCTCTTTTTCGATCGTGACATTCTCCTGCATCATCCGCCTGGCTCAGGACTGCACCAAATCTATAGGCAGAGGCATCAGTCTGCACTAGGAATTGGTGGGTGAAGTCTGTAGCCTGTAGTACAGTGGCACTGGCCAGAGCCTCCTTCAAGGCCTAAAATGCCCTCTCACATTCTGGTGTCCAACCAACTTGGGCAGTTTCTTTTTGGTTAAGTCAGTCAGAGGTTTTGCCAAGCTTCAGGAGTTACACACAAACTTCCTATAGTAGCCAGCTGTCTCCAAGAATGACATAACCATCTTTTTTTGTTTAAGGGGCAGGCCAGGCCAGGATGGCTTCAACTTTGCCCGTCTCTGGTCTTAGGGTGCCTCCTCCTACCTGGGGTCCCAAGTACTGGACATCAGTCATGCCAATCAAACACTTACTGGGTTTGACAGTCAGATTGGCTGCTGTCAGTTTGTTCAGGACCTCTGGCAGATGCATCAGGTGTTCTTCCCTCTGACAGGTGCATCAGGTGTTCTTCCCAGGTAGGCTACTGCAAAGGTTTCCTGCCCTTACAGTAAGTCATTCATGACTCTCTGGAAGGTAGCTGGGGAAATCTTCATCCCAAACGATATGACAGTAAATTTGAACAAGCCAAATGGGGTGATAAATGAAGACTCTTCCCGAGCCACAGGTGCCAGTGGAATTTGCCAGTTCCCTCTGCTCAGATCCATAATTGTGATATAGCAGGAACCCGCCAGCCTATCCATCAACTCATCAGTCTGGGGCATGGATTAGGCGTCTGCAGTGGTGATTAGAGATGGCCTGGTGGTTCACCCGACGGTCGTTTTGATTTGATTGAGAAGATCTTTGACCCATGACACATCCATCAGGTGGTACAGGACAGCCAATTGAGACATTTCAGCACATGGACATACCCCCTACCTTATAAATACACATGATCTGGTGGCCATTTTACATTCTGCTGTTTGTCAGTGTAGCGCTACCCCCGCAGGAGCCACTGGATAGATTTGGGTCGGCCTGTTACCTGTATGAATGTCTAGGGGTATGATGATGATGATGAGAATAGCTGGTGTCTATGCTTTTATTCTTGCCCAACAAGGCAAACAGTGAACTTGAAGGATAGAATAAAGAGGTGTGGAAAGGAGAATTTGCAGATTCAGGCCTAAGAATGACGGAATCCTGCTTCCATTAATCAGAAAAAAATGTTTTATTGTGCCAACAAAAGAAAATACAAAGTACAGGCCATCAGAAAGAAAATCACATAAAAGCATAACATGTATAACCTGTGTAACACACAGAAGTGGCACCAAGATTCAGAACAAGATACATGTATTCAGAAGAGAAACAATAAACAGTGCCGGGAAGGCAGAAACAACTGCACCCCCCAACACAACCACACATGAGGCCAACGGGCCACAACAGAAACTCCTGCACCCCACAGTCTGCCCACCTAGTCCAAACCACATCCTACCATCAATCAAGGTCTAATGCCCAGAATACGGTACACATGTAATATAAACATTAAACAAAGCCAGGCATTTCTTCTAGATATATACTGCCTCTCACACCTGCAACAACCGAGTCAAAACCAGTCTTGGAGGTGCCAACCCAGGGGTCTCCAACCAGGGCTGCCAAATGGAGTTAAATTTCCGAGCTGCATTTCTATGCTGATATGTATGGTGCTCCCTTATGAGGATGAGATTAACCTGCTCAATCCACTGTTTTTTACTCGGAACATGCGGGGATAACCAAAATCCCCCAAGTACAACAGCGTGTTGTCCGCGTAAAGAGAGACCTTCTCCATACTCAGACCCCTATGAAAACCAATGATCGATGTGGACGATCTTATCAAAGCTGCCAATGGTTCAAGGGCCAACGCAAACAGGGGTGACAACGGACACCCCTGCCTTGTGCCTCTAAACAAAGGAAAAGAGTCAGAGAGGTCACCATTCACGCGGATCCTGGCTGTGGGGGCAGCATAGAGCAAAGGCACCCACCTGATGAAAGTGTCCCCCAGCCCAAAGCGACCCAAGGCCTCCCACAAATAGGGCCATTCGACACTGTCAAAAGCTTTGGCAGCATCCAATGAAAGAATCGCTCTCTGACCTGCATTATCAGCAGGTATCTGGAGGTTTAGAAAGAGACACCAGATGTAAAAGGGGTGTTCCAGCCAAATGTAATGTTTATTAAGAGTCAGCAGCTACAAAAAGTGTAGCTGCTGGCTTTTAATAAACATTCACTTACCTTCTCCACGTTCCAGCGACGCACCGACCGGGGCTCCGCTCCTCTCCCCCCCTCCCCGGCCGGCGTCTTCATTCCGACTGTGGGCACCCAGCCGTGACAGCCTTCGGCTTCACGGCCGGGCACCCACTGTGCATGCGCGAGCCGCACTGCGCATGCGCATGCAGCCGCTGATTGCACAGGCGATCGTCTAGGACCTGTCAGTGTCCTAGGCGATCACCTACAGGGAGGGGCTGCTGTAGGCGATTAAGCTTAATCGCCTAACCAGCCCCTCGGCGGAAGGAGGAAGTGGGACAGGAAGTCCCACTCCTCCTGAAGCCCCCACTCCCCCCCCAAAAAAATTACATGCCAAATGTGGCATGTAAGGGGGTGTGGAGTGGATTAAGCAGAAATTCCATTTTTGGGTGGAACTCCGCTTTAAGAGCCGTCGACCGGATGGGAATGAACCCTGACTGATCTCCATGCACTAGTTTATGAATAACTTTAGCCAGCCTGGTAGCCAACACCCTTGCCAATAATTTGACATCAGTCATCAATAAAGAAATGGGCCTATAAGAGTCTGGAACATGGGCCTCTTTACCGGGTTTTAACAGCAGCACAATTATGGCTTAATTTATGGACTGAGGTAGCGTACCCTTTTCCAGTGCATCCACAAACACTTCCCTCAACAGAGGCACCAGTACGTCCGAATACCGCCTGTATACCTCTGCCGGCAAGCCGTCCGAGCCCAGAGACTTACCAGGAGCGGAAAGCACCAACGCCTCCAACATCTCATCCGCCGTGAACGGGGCATTCAACTGCTCCACGTCCAGGGCCGACAGACAAGGAATATGACATTGATCTAAAAAAGAGGAGGAGATCTCCCCCACTGTAGGCGACACCTTAGAAGAATACACATCAGCATAGAAATCCTTGAAAGTGAATAAAATGTCTGCATGAGATGACACCAAAGTCCCAGAGGGAGTGGTAACCGCCTCGATATGGGTGGAGCCCCTCTGTGACCGCACCATCATGACCAGCATGTGACCAGTGCCCTCCCCCTCCTCAAAGTATTTTTGTTGAAGAAAAAAAACGTTACTTTAACTTTAACAGACTTTAACTTTGTCGCCACTCCAACCGGAGTGGGTACAGCATACCTGGACAGTCTCTCTCACAGAACTGGCAGCCAGAATATCACTGAGAATCTTGAGAAGGAAAACAAGTCTCTGACACAGACTTGACTGAAATAGAAATAGGAGTGAGACCTCTGCCACAGGCCTTTTGCTTTAGAACACAATTCATGAGGTGAATCCTTCTCAAGATTATTGATGCCTGAATCTCCCTCAGGTAGTTTTCTTCAAATAGTCACCGACTGACAGGTTGCCATTAGACAAACTCCCAGTGTCCGGTCACCTCGATCCCTGATGGTTCGTCTAGGCCCTATTGGATTGCCTGCCTCCGAGCTTTCCTCAGACTGACTCCCCACCGAACAGCACAACTCGCTTGGGATCTTCTTTCCCGAGATAGGGGACCCAATAAGTCACTGGGTCCCATCCCAGCTTCAGTTGGCCCGGGCCCTAAAGGTGGGTACCGCACCCGGATCCAGTCACGAACTCCCCCGCCAAAGAGGCGTCCACTCAAGAAGTACCCTCCCCTAACATGCCCCGCGAGGGAAAAAACCCTCCGATTGGCCGCTGGGAAGAAGGCGCTCTGACCCGAACTCCACTGCCGCCACCCGCTGCCCCGGGGTGGAAAGGCACCCCAGGAACACAGAATGAACTGACAGCACAGCCCAGCTAGAACGGATGCTGAATTTGTGTAAATCACCTGGATGAGAGCTACATAACTCTCTCACCCCCCTCGAAATTTGAAAAAGCACCTGGACTGAAAGTACACAGGCGCTACATCAGTGTAGAGAGAGGTTGCTGTGCTGTGTGGAGCAGGGACAGGCTGTAGTACTAGTGACACAAATTGTTAGCTAACAGGTCCACAAAAGTGCTTTTAAGGAGTGGTAAAGGTGTACTATTTGGTGTGCAGTATATAGGGGTGTAATTCACTTATATACTTTTTGTCAGTGTAGGGACAGGTTGCTGTGTGTGGAGCAGGGACAGACTGAAGTGACTCAAATTTTTACCTAACAGGTCCACAAAAGTCCTTTCAAGGACTGGTATATGTGTACTATTGTTTGGTGTGCAGTATATAGGGTTGTAATACATGCAGCGCCTGTGTACTTCCAAGTACCGGTGCTATTAAAATTTAAGGGATAATCAGAGTGTACGTGACTCTGATTCTAATTGCAATCATTTGAGTAGGGTCTCTGTTTCAGCTTGGCTGTGCTGTGGGCTCATTCTGTTGTTGCTGGGGTGTTGTTCCACCCCAGGACGATAGGTGGCAGCAGTAGAAGCTGAGGTTTGGGTGTTCTCTCACAGCGACCAATCAGGAGGCTTGGGCCTCGCTGGGCATGCTGGGAGAGGGTACTTATGGAACAGACGCCATTGGTCTGGTTCATTCTTCTTCGAGTGTGGCACCCACCTTTAGGGTGGCCACATCACCGTGCCCCTAGCGTTTAATTTTTTATGTTGTATTTGAAAATGTAGTTTTAAAAAATGATCGTGTGTGGGCTAAAACGACGTTAAAAACAAAGTTTTAAACCCGCGCATGCTCAGAAGCAAGTTATGAGACGGGAGCGCTCGTTCTGGTAAAACTACCATTCATAATGGAGTAAGCACATTCATCACGCTGTAACAGACAAAAAAGCGCAAATCGTCTTTTAATAACAAGGAATCAGCTAAAAGCAGCCCAAAGGCGAATAGAACTTCCCCTTGAGAGTTCCGTCGTACGTGTTGTACATCACCGTGCTTTGTTCATCATTTTTCAAAAACGATGGTGTGTGGGCAACAGTGATCGTGTGTACGCGGCATAACACACAGTCAATTCAAACTCCTACTCCTTGTAAACACAGCAGCAAAACAATCTGTTTCAAAAGCATGGAAAACATCCACACTATGCATAGTGTTGGTTAAACAATGAGGCAATCTTACTAGATAAACTATCCAAATTCGAATCACTGTAGCTCCCATGGATCGGACACCACCTACCACCGGGCTTTGATTGCTTACTTCTATTACCCTGAGGGTGCATACCACCAACCACATCATTAGCCATATACCATACCTGGTTCGCTGAACCACTGATCCCCTCTGGAGACGCCACCTTTCCTCCAACTTCCCTCCAAACCTCACCCCCCCTTTTTTTTTCCTCCCCACCCTCCTGTTATAACTTTTTGTTCTTAAACCTCACACTACCTGTGACCTCACACTACCTGTGACCTATCGGTTCCCCTGCACATAAGAACCCAAGACAGTAAAGGTCCCAAACACATAGTTTAATGATAAACCTACAGAACACAAACTTATGCTCGCCCAACAATATATGCCACGAAAAATTAAGGCCATTCTGAAGTACATGTATAGAGGACATGGACATGTTGACGTCGATTGCCAGCCATAGCTTTACACATTTTCTAAACTATGTACTTCCAAATGTAAGTGCAACATTGGTTTTACACTATGGCAAGCCTTTGTTCTTTTGGTTATCCCTGTGAGCGCATCCACTTTAAGTGATTGCAGGTCCTTCGGATCCCTGGAAGAGCTTGGACCATCCAGATATTTCTACTACATGTGATGCTTTACGGTACGAGTGACCATTGGTTCCTATCTTGAGGACAAAGGCCCTGGCTTGGTATATACAGTGCTGTGAAAAAGTATATATTTTGCATATTTCTCCCATTTAAATGATTCAGATCAAACAAATTTTAATATTACACAAAGATAACCAGAGTAAATCCAATATGCCGTTTTTTAATTATTATTTTATTTATTAAGAAAAATGTATTGTGAAAAAGTAATTGCCCCCTCCATGCTGAATCATAAATGAACTGTGATTAACCACAAGTTAAATTTCACTTGCCACACCCAGGCCTGGTTACTGCCAGACCTGTTGATTTAAGAAATCACATAAACAGAAGCTGTCTGACAAAGTGAAGCACGCTAACAGATCACAAAAAAACAAACAAACACGTATTGGTCTAGGAAGGGTTTCAAAACCATTTATAAGGCTGTGGAACACTAGAGAACCACGGAGAGAGCCATTATTCACAAATGGAGATAACTTGGAACAGTGGTGAACCTAGTGGCTGGCGTACAAAATGACTCCAAGAGCATGACAACGACTCATCCAGAAGGTCATAAAAGAACCCAGAACATCTACAGTAAATAACTTCAGGCCTCACTTGCCTAAGTGTCCATGATTCAACAATAAGAAAGAGACTGGGCAAAAATGGCATCCATGGGAGAGTTCCAAGGCCAAAGGCACTGTTGACCAAAAAGAACACAAAGGCTCATCTCCCATTTACCAAAAAATGTCTTCATTATCCCCAAGACTTTTAGACAAATATTCTGTGGATTGACTAAAGAATTTAACTTTTTGGAAGGTGTGTGACCCGTTACATCTTGCATAAAACTAATGCCGTGTACACACAATCGGTCCATCTGATGAGAACGGTCTGATGGACCGTTTTCATCTGTTAACCGATGAAGCTGACTGATGGTCCGTCGTGCCTACACACCATCGGTTAAAAAAACCATTGTGTCAGAACGCGGTGACGTAAAACACGACGTGCTGAAAAAAAATAAGTCAACTTGATTCTAAGCATGCGGGATTATTAACCGATGGTCATGCCTACTAATGATCGGTTTTGTTCTGTCGGTTAGGAATCCATCGGTTAAATTTTAAAAAAGTTGGATTTTTTTTAACCGATGGTTAAATAACAGATGGCGCCCACACACACGATCGGTTTTGACCAATGAAAACGGCCCATCAGACCATTTTCATCGGTTTAACCGATTGTGTGTACACGGCATGATACAGCATTTCATAACAAGAACATCACATCGTACCAACAGTCAGACCTGGTGGTGGTAGCGTGATTTGCAGCTTCAGGACCTGGACGACTTGCCATAATTGATGGAACCATTAATTCTGAGCTCTACCAGAAAATGCTAAAGGAGAATGTGCGGCCATCAGTTTATGACCTCAAGCTCAAGTGCACTTATGCAGCAGGACAATTATCTGAAATACAACAGCAAGTCCACCTCAAAATGGTTCAAAGAAAGCAAAATGTAAGTTTTGGAGTGGCCTTGTCAAAGCTTGGACTTAAATCCAATTGAGATGCTTTACCATGACCTTACACAGGCTGTTTATGCCAAAAAACCCTCCAGTGTGGCTGAATTAAAACAATTTTGCAAAGAAGAATGGACCAAAATTGCTCAACAGCAATGCGAAAGGCTCATTGCCAGTTAAGCAAACTCTTGATTGCAGTTGTTGTTGCCAAGGGTGACACAACCAGTTAGGTTTGGGGGGCAATTGCTTTTTTGCATGAAGCCAGGCAGGCTTGGACAGCTTTTTTGCCTTAATAAATGAAACCATTTAAAAACTGCATTTTGGTATTAACCCGGGTTTTCTTTGTGTAATATGTAGCATTACCCCCGGAGGAGCTGCTGGTTGTTTTGGGTGGCACATTTATCTCATGGCTCCCCCAAATTCCTAGGGGTGGATGATGCGTATTGCATTTGGTAGAAGTAAAGGAATGTCTGCAACAGGTGCTCTTTGCTGTGCTCTTTATTACCCAGCCAGGTAAAAACTATAAACTTGTGGTGAGGAAAGTAAAGTTAAAGAAGAAAGATGAACAGCAGATTAAGGCGTAATGATAGGGAAACAGTCCTGCTCCCAAGCATAACACTTTCTTTGCACCACTTCTATGTTAGTGGGTTTAGTATACCCGGACAGGCCTCTCTCACTGACCTGGCAGCCGGAGTATCACTCGAACAATTGTAGGATAAAGTCTCTGCCACAGACCTTCCTTGGTGAAATTCAGAGAGACACCCCTGCCACAGGCTCTCTCTGATTTGTAGTTATGGAGATAATCCTTCTTAGGTGAAGTACGCCTGGATCTCCTTCAACTTGTCGCCCAGGTACCAACTGACAGGGGGATCAATCCTGCAGTGTCCGGTTACCTCGATCCCCGGTGGTTTGTCGAGGTCCTTTTTGAACCACCAGCCTCTCAATGGCGCTCCTCAGATAGACTCCCCACCAAACAGCAGTACAGCTTGGGATCCTCAAAGGTGGGAACCCAGTTGCTCACTGGGTCCAGTCGCTGTTCAGATGCTCCGGGCCAACATGGTCCTGGAAAAAGGAACACCACGTGGCATGCACGCCCCAGCCAGGTAGGCCATAACACTGGGGCGCCGTGATGTGGTCACCCTAAAGGTGGGTGCCACACTGGACAGAGGAGAACCCAAAACTAATGGCGTCTGCCCCATAAATACCCCTCCCCAGCATGCACAGCGAGGCCTAACCCTCCTGATTGGATGCTGGGAAAGAGCACCTAAACCTTGACTCCACTTCTGCCACCTGCAGCACCGGGGTTGGAAGAACACCCCAGCACAACAGAATAAGCCCACAGCACAGCCAAGCTGAGACAGAGACCCTGTTTTGCACATAACAATTTGGATCAGAGTTTAATTACATTCCGATCTCCCTCTAAATGTAACTAGTACCTAAAGTACACAGGCGCTACAAATAATACATTTTCTGATCCAAGTAATTTAAGTGTGACAAATATGCAAAAAAAAAACATAAAAAGGGGCAAATACTATTTCACACGACTGTAACCACAAACATTCGAACGCTTGCTATGTAGCTGGCCAGCTAGAACCTGTCCTAGGTAGCTAATATAACCTACATGTATATACAGCTAAGCCTGCTAAGAACCTAATGTAGTGCACATGTTTATATGTCAGAGACAAAGATTATTTACTGTGATTTTGTGCTTGGATGTCATATAACAGTTGTATGTTGTGTTCACAGAAGGAAAATAAAAAATATGCCTTTAAGAGTCATTTGTTTGTATGGCAGCAGGAGGTAAGGAATAACACAGTTGAGTTAAGCTGTTGTGACTCATTGGTAGCCTTGCCCAATCACAGCTAATCTCACATTGAGCAGAGTCTTGACCTATCATAGCCAGCTTTACATCCACTGTCTAGGAAGTTTCTAGCACATGGTCTGCAAATTATTAACTCCACCACAGAGACAGAGAGCCACATGGAGACAGAGAGCAGAGCAGAACAGACACAAGGCCAAAGTTGTGTTTTATGGAAGCCAGGGGCTAACAATAGGTATGTGACACAGTTATATATATATGTTCTTATTGTAAATAGTGTGGTTAGAACTGTATACTGATCTAGTTGTGTGTTTACTTGTAGTTTCACCTAACCTAATTCAGAAACCAAACCCAACTAAGCTAACCCTGCAAAAGCAACCTTGCAAACCAAATTGCAAACCACAGTTATACCTTTCATAGAAATCAGAGAATGCTTTGATAACTTGCAGAGAGAGAGAGTAAATACTGAAGAAAGAAATATATCCACCATCCTATGTTAAATGACAAAATTGAATATTTGAACCACCATTTTGTTATACATTATTCATCACGTGTTTTTGTACATGGACTGTCTGCTGCAAAGCAGCAGTATAATATATTAAGAAAAGTGAAGTTAATATTTTAAGCATTTGGTGTGCTCTTTAAACCTACTGCTTCCATAGAACAGCGCTAGAGGAATTTTGTTGGACAGAAAAGTCAGAGATATCACAATTCTTCTAATGCCACAGCGCATGAGGCAATTTATAGTGCTGCGCCTGCCACATGCTTTTTGGTAAGCGTGTATTTTATGTGGTGGTGTACTTTTTGTTATGTGTGAATCACTAACAACACAAAGAGGACTTTTAAAGTGTTATTATTTTCCAAATTTTCTTCCACATGTGGTGTCAATATTACTATGGACAAAAATAATTATTGCAACCCTATATATGTAGATGTGTAGCCCAGCTCTATTTTTTCTTTAAAGGAGTTGTAAAGGAAAAACATTGTTTTGCTGAAATGACTGTTTACAGGGTATAGAGCAATGATGGCGAACCTTGGCACCCCAGATGTTTTGGAACTACATTTCCCATGATGCTCCACTACACTGCAGCGATCATGAGCATCATGGGAAATTTCGTTCCAAAACATCTGGGGTGCCAAGGTTCACCATCACTGGTATAAGGACATAGGGCCAGATTCAGGTAGATGGGCGAATCTTTATTTTGGAGTAACGTTTCTCATTTACGTTACTCCGCCGAAACTTTAGGAGCAAGTACTGTATTCACAAAGCACTTGCTCCTAAAGTTGCGGCGGCGTAGCGAAAATGAGCCGGCGGAATTCAAATTGGGCGGGTAGGGGGCGTGTATTATTTAACCAATTGCTTACTGGGCACATATACCCCCTTCCTGCCCAGGCGAAATTTCAGCTTTCAGCACTGCATCGCTTTAAATTAAAATTGCGCGGTCGTGCGACGTGCCTTACAAACAAAATTGACGTCCTTTTTTTCCCCACAAATAGAGCTTTCTTTTGGTGGTATTTGATCGCCTCTGCGTTTTTTTTTTTTTGCGCTATAAACAAAAAAGAGCGACAATTTTGAAAAAAAACACAGAATATTTTTTACTTTTTGCTATAATAAAAATCCAATTTTTTAAAAAAAATATTTTTTTTTTCTCAGTTTAGGCCGATATGTATTCTACATATTTTTGGTAAAAAAAACAATCGAAATAAGCGTATAGTAATTGGTTTGCGCAAAGATTATAGTGGCTAGGAAATAAGGGATAGAATTCTGACAATTTTTTTTTTTTTTTTTTACTAGTAATACGGTGATCTGCGAATTTTTTCAGGACTGCGATATTGCGACGGACACATCGGACACTTTTGACAAATTTTTGGGACTATTCACATTTATACAGCGATCAGTGCTATAAAAACGCACTAATTACTGTATAAATGTGACTGGCCGTGAAGGGGTTAACACTAGGGGGTGAGGAAGGGGTTAAATGTGAGTCCTGGGTGTGTTCTAACTGTGTGGGGGGAGGGGGGTGACTGGGGGAGGTGACCGATGTGATCTATGTACAAGAGAAACAGCATCTGTCACCTATCCCTGACAGGACGTGGAGCTCTGTGTTTACACACAGAGCTTCACGTCCCTGCTCTAAAACTGCCGATCAGCGGGTACCTGGCAGACATCGCGACCGCCAGGCACGCGCATCGGCATCTCGGGGACGGGCCGGGTGCGCACGCGCGCCCCCCAGTGGCCGGAAAAAACTATGTCGTCAATTGACGGCAGCTTGGAAATTCAGATCCACTAAGCTGCCGTCAATTGAGCATATGCGGGGCCTCAAGTGGTTAAACTAGGCGCGATCCCGCGGCGAACGTACTGCGCATGCGTCGACTGTCAGTGCGCATGCTCCAAATTCTGTCAGTGAACGTCAATGACGTCAATCCCCATTCACGGACGTTTTACGCAAACGACGCAACATTTTTTAAATTCGACGCGATGACGACGGCCATACTTAACATAGGATACTCCACTAGGGGGCTGGTTTTTCTTTACGCCGCGTATCTCTTACGGAAACATCGGAAAGTCACTGCGTCGCGCCCGAATACGATCGTGAATTGCCGATTCTCGCTGATTAACATATTCTCTGCGTTAATCAGCGGGAACGCCCCAAACGACATTTTTAAAATTGCAGTTCCGATACGACGGCGAAATACAATTACGCCGCTCGTATAGGAACTCCGACCCGGCGTTTCTTGTTTTCTGCTTACAGAAAACAGAAACGCCGGCTCAAAGTGAGAGTTAGGCTGGAGTATCACTGATACTCCAGCCTAACTCTACCTGAATCTGGCCCATATTAGTTAACTGATTCCTTTTAAAAATGATTAAAAATAGATAAAAATCAATCATATAATGTACCTGCAGTTCTAGTTTTGTTTTTGCATGCTGTTTCCTGTCTCTCTGATGTACAGAGCCACAGAGCCAATACAGGGCAGTGATGGTTTGTAAAACGAAAGTGATTGGTGCTGAGGAGTTATAGACACACAGTAATCACACCTCCTCGATTAGTGACCACAGAGAGAAAGCTCCCAGTACTGTGGTGATCAAGAAACAGACAACCAGGAAGTGTGGAGATCAGAGAAGAATTACAGCAACTTGAGAGCAAAAACGAACAATGATGACATGAAAACAGCACTGCATTAATGTAAAGGAAGCTTTTAAGATAAAAAATGTTTTTCCTTTACAAACCCTTTAAGAGTATATTGCAATTCTGCAGGCTGCCGTGTTGAAGTTAGGTTTTTTTAATTTTGCATTGGAGGTCAATAAAAAGCCATGTTCTGTTTATGTTTTCATTTATTAAAGTGGATAATTGAAAACATTTAAAATTGTGTCTAGGTAAAATGTTTCCTTATTTTCAGCATGTACTAGTATCAACAAAGCTACTAGTTTGCTTTGTTGTAGTGATCTCTGTGCCTGTGTTGGCGCTTTGCCAGGCCTCCTCCTTCCCAGAACGCAGCTACACGGTGACCTACTTTCAAGGCAGAGAAACACAAGCAGGCTGGGGTGGGAGGGGGATAGACATAAAAGCTATACTTATCAAGTCACAAACACATAGACAGCTTACAGTCTACAGAGATATTAACAAGCATTGCAGTATCCTGAACGTTTCTGGCCAAGGAAGTTGGAGGTAAAAAAAAAATCCTTTTGATATTACTATTTTCAGTTTTTTCTGGGTGGAAATGTGCCATGTACAAGGTAGATTGAGTTTGGTTACTATTTAACTCACTGGCTCCCAGAGAGCAAGAAAACATATATTATGGCTTGACTGTTTGGCCTAGAATTCAGCCATAGACATTAAACAGCAGTTGACAGCAGTATTTACTGTATTTCTAAACCTACATGCTCATGAATAATATCCATGCTATAGAAGTATTGATCATGTACTCGTGGTACCAGCTTTGTATTGGGGCAACATTAGGTACTGATAAATCCAATCAAAAGGAGTTGGAGGTTTGTGCATCTGAAAGTTCTCATACATTGGTAGCAATGAGATCTGTTTTAACTTGTGGTGTCATTTGGTAAGGTCTTGGCTTAGTGAAAAGACTGTTTACAATCAGTTTTCCAACAGACTGGAAAAGCCATTAGAGATCAGACTGAATAATGCCAACACTATTGCAATTAAATCTAAAAACCATCACTTGTCCTACAAACCTCTTTACGCATTCTTAAGTTTTCCCTGAATAGTACTGTTATGCCGTGTACACACAACCTTTTTTCGAGTTGTAAAAAATTATGTTTTTTTTTTTAATGTCCATTAATGTACACGGCATAAGGATTTCGCTGAATTAAATTTATAACTGGCTGTATGTATTATAGTGCAAAGAATACCGGTAATAATGTGCAGGAACAGCATTAATCAGTATATTGTAAACATACTGTTGTAAGCTTGTTTATGATGGGTCTTTATATCATTGCAGTTTGCACCGTTTACTTAACCACTTAACCCCCGGACCATATTGCTGCCAAATGACCAGAGCACTTTTTGCGATTCGGCACTGTGTCGCTTTAACTGACAATTGCGCAGTCGTGCGACGTGGCTCCCAAACAAAATTGGCGTCCTTTTTTTCCCACAAATAGAGCTTTCTTTTGGTGGTATTTGATCATCTCTGCGGTTTTTATTTTTTGCGCTATAAACAAAAATAGAGCGACTATTTTTAAAAAAATTCAATATTTTTTACTTTTTGCTATAATAAATATCCCCCAAAAATATATATAAAAAAAAATTTTTCCTCAGTTTAGGCCGATACATTTTCTTCTACATATTTTTTGTTAAAAAAATATCGCAATAAGCGTTTATTGATTGGTTTTCGCAAAAGTAATAGCGTTTACAAAATAGGGGGTAGTTTTATGGCATTTTTATAAAAAAACATTTTTTACTAGTAATAGCGGCAATCTGTGTTTTTTTTCAGTACTGTGACATTATGGCAAACACTTTGGACACCTTTGACAAATTTTTGGGACCATTGGCATTTTTTTAGCGATCAATGCTATAAAAATGCATTGGATTACTATAAAAATACCATTGGCAGTGAAGGGGTTAACACTAGGGGGCAGGGAAGGGGTTAAGTGTGTTCCTGGGTGTGTTCTAACTGTATGGGGGGTGGACTCACTAGGAGAAATCACTATTCTTCCGTTTATACAATGTATGAACAGAAGATCAGCATTTCCCCCGCTGACAGGACCGGGAGCTGTGTGTTTACACACATAGCTCCCGGTCCCCGCTCTGTAACGAGCGATCGCATGTGCCCGGCGGCGATCGTGCCCGCCAGGCACACGCACAGGACTCGGGGGCAAGCGGGGGGCGCACGCGCGGGCCATCGGCGGCGCGAACACGCCCCCTAGTTGCCGCAGAAGAGCCGACGTAGAGCTATGGGCTCTCGCCCAGGAGAGCCGACCTGCTGCCGCCGTAGAATGACGGCGGCTGGTCGGCAAGCAGTTAAAGCAGTTGTATACCCGCTGAAATTCTTTATTTTTTTAGAACCATGTAAGGCAAAAGGCATAATGAGCTGGTATGCACAGCATACCAGCTCATTATGAAATACTTACCTTAGAACAAGGCTTCGGTAACTCACCTGGTCCACGCCGAGGTAACTGACATTGCCTCGTGAGTCTTCCGGGTATCAAGGCTTCAGCGATGTGAGTGGCTGGAGCCGCAATGTCGTAACTCCCGCGCATGCATGTGGGAGACTTCTTTCCGGCAAGGTCCAGCTTCTGCCGGGCCTTCAGCTGAGAATCCCCTTTGCACATGCAAGGGGAATATCTCCTAAAATGTAAAGGTTTAGGAGCTATTTTTTTTTTTTACAGGTTACAGGTAAGCCTTATAATTACGATACAACCACTTTAAAACAGAACTCCTAATATAAAAAAACTTTAATTAATATGTTTATTAAAGAATTTATATATATTCTTTATCTATTTTTTGGTTAGTTTTTAATTGAGTTTTCAAGGGGTAAAACCTGTCAGTATATTTTTTTGTCTGTGTCACTTTGGAGAGATTACCCTTCATTTTCTGTCCCATGTGACACCGGTTTTACTAACACTGGGACAAATAAAAAGCATGGATCTCCTTAAGGGTGACCAATACAGTAATAAAACAGTGAGAGGGTTCCACTTCCCTTTCCATGCTCTATCCAAACTGTACTGTATATTATAACATAAAGAATGTAAGGGTCAGCAGTACAGGTGCATCTCATAAAATTCAATTCAAAAAGTAAAACTCATATATTTTATATAGATGTGTTACACACAGAGTGATATACTTCAAGCATTTCTTTCTTTTAATTTTGATGAATATGGACTTACAGCTAGTAAAAACCCAATATTCAGTATCTGAAAATTTTTGAATATTACATAAGACCAATAAACAAAATCATTTTTAATACAGAAATGTTGACTTGCAGAAAAGTATGTTCATGTACAGTATAGTATGCACTTAATATTTGGTCGGGGGTCCTTTTGCATGAATTACTGCATCAATGCGGCGCGGCATGGAGGCAGTCAGCCTGTGTGGCACTGCTGATGTGTTATGGAAGTCAAAATTTCTTTGATAGCAGTGTTCAGCTCGTTTGCTTTGTTGGGTCTGGTGTCTCTCACCTTCCTCTTCACAATACCCCACAGATTCCCTATGGGGTTTAAGTCAGGCGAGTTTGCTGGTCAATCAAGTAAAGTGATATGATCATTAATCCAGGTATTGGTACTTTTGGCAGTGTAGGCAGGTACCAAGTCCTGCTGGAAAATGAAATCAGCATCTCCATAAAGCTGGTCAGCAGAGGGAAGCACTCTAGAGTTTCCTGTTAAAGGGATGCGCAAAAAAGAAATGCTGAAAAATATCACTCTGTGTGTAACGCATCTATTTAAAACGAGTTTCACTTTTTTAATTGAATTATTAAAATAAATGAGCTTTTTGATGATATTCTAATTTTATGAGATGCAGAGGTCTGAGTACAGGAGTCAAGAGTATGAAAAATACTTCCCACGAAGGTGAGGAGCATGCAACACACACAGCACAAGGGTCAGAAGGATGTAAGGCACAGGATTCAGCGGATAGGTGTATATATAGCATTGAGCACAGGGGTGAGGTGTATGTAATGCACAAGTGTAATGCCACGTACACACGGTCGTTTTTTGCGATGAAAAAAAACGGCGTTTTTTAAAACGTCATTTAAATTGATCGTGTGTGGGCAAAACGTTGTTTTTTGTCTTCAAAAAAACGACCAAAAAAAATTCCAACATGCTTGAATTTTTTGTGTCGTTTTTCAAAACGTCGTTTTTTGTTTCACAAAAAGTCACCGTGTGTAGCAAAAACGTCGTTTAAAACGACGTTTTTCAACCCGCGCATGCCCAGAAGCTAGTTATGAAGCGAGCTTCAATGGAAAAGAGTGGTGAACGTAACCTTGCTTTTTGTGATAGAAACGATGGTGTGTATGCAACATCGTCTTTGAAAGTGACGTTTCAAAAACGTCGTTTTTACTTCACAGAAAACGTCGTTTTTTTTTTCATCACAAAAAATGATCGTGTGTACGCGGCATAAGAGTGAGAAGTACTCAACACACACACAGCACAGGGGTCATGAATCCAGGTGTCAGAAGTACATAGGGCACACTGATCAGAACATAATGTAGAGAATGCAGGGGTTAAAAATGTGTAAGGAACAGAGAGCAGTTGTTATGAGTATGCAGGCCATAGAGTTCAGAGGTCAGGAGTATATAAATCAAAGAGCACAGGTGTCAGGAATCTGTAATGCACAAAGCACAAGAATGACGAGTAAGTAATGTACAAAGCATAGGGGTCAGGAGTACATAAGGCACTGAGTGAAGGTGTCAGCAGTATGTACAGTAGGGGACAGGGTGCAGGGGTCAGGACTATGTAACTCATAAAGTAAAGGGGTCATGAGTACTTAATGCACATGAGTACTTAAGGCACAGATTGTAGGGGACAGGACTGTGTAATGCACAAAGTGCAGGGATCAGGAGTATTTAAGGGACAGAATTCATAGGTAAGGTGTACAAAAAGCAGGGGTTAGGAATATACAGCACACAGCACAGCGTACAACTCACAGAGATCAAGTGTAATGAACATGCAACACACAGAGCACAGGGGTAATAAGTACTCCCCTTCATTATATGTGGGATGCTGAAATACCGCTTTAACCACCAGATTGCTGTTTACTTATATGTTCTTTATATATGATTTTTCTGTGAATGGTACCAGCGGATTGGAGAAAATCCAGTATAACATCAATAATAGGCAAGCTCTTGAAGGGGATGATAAGGGACTATATACAAGATTTTAGTAATGAAAACTGTATTATTAGCAGCAATCGGCATGGATTAATAAAGAATCGTTCTTGCCAAACCAATCTATCAACCTTCTATGAGAAGGTGAGTTGCCATCTAGATAAAGAAAGGCCCGTAGACGTGGTGTGCAAAAGCATTTGACACAGTTCCCCATAAACGTTTACTGTACAAAATAAGGTCCGTTGGCATGGTACTCACCGTACATGGATTGAAAACTAGCTACTAGGGTGAGTTCAGAGGGTGCGGATAAATGGGGAATTTTTGGAATGGTCAGGGGTGGGTAGTGGGGTCCCCCAGGCTTCTTTACTGGGACCAATCCTATTTAATTTGTTCATAAATGACCTGGAGTATGAGGTAAACAGTTAAATCTCTAAATTTGTGGACAATACTAAGCTAAGCAGGGCAATAACTTCTCCACAGGATGTGGAAATCTTGCAAGAAGATCTGAACAAATGAATGGGGTGGGCAACTACATGGCAAATGAGGTTTAATGTAGAAAAATGTAAAATAATGCATTTGGGTGGCAAAAATATGAATGAAATCTATACACTAGGGGTGAACCACTGGGGGGAATCTAGGATGGAAAAGGACCTGGGGGTCCTAGTAGATGATAGGCTCAGCAATGGCATGCAATACCAAGCTGCTGATAACAAAGCAAAAATAATATTGGTATGCTTTAAAAAAGGGATTAACTCCAGGGATAAAGTGATAATTCTCCCACTCTACAAGACTCTGGTCTGGCCGCACCTGGAGTATGCTGCCCAGTTCTGGGCATCAGTCCTCAGGAAGGATGTATTGGAAATAGTGCGAGTACAGAGAACGGCAACAAAGCTAATAAAACACTACTCAAAAAAATGATAGGAACACTTTGAAAGCATATCAGATCTCAACGGGCAAAAATCTCATGCTGGATATCTATACTGATAAGGACTGGGTAATGTGTAAGGAATGAAAGGATGGCACATCATTTGATAAAACTATCCACCTACAGAGGGCTGAATTCAAAGACACCCCGAAAATCAAAGTGAAAAAATTATGCAGCAAGCTAGTCCATTTTGCTGAAATTTTATTGCAACAACTCAAAATGGTCCTCAGTAGTTTGTATGGCCCCCAAGTGCTTGTATGCATGCCTGCCAACGTCAGATCTGGACCGTAGCATCACTGAGCTCCTGAACAGACTAAGGTGCAACCTGGCGGTACCTGATGGACCGAAACATAATGTCCCAGAGGTGTTCTTTCGGATTTAAGTCAGGTGAGCGTGGGGACCATTTAATGGTATCAATCTCTTCATCCTCCAGGAACTGGCTGCATGCTCTCGCCACATGAGGTCTTGCACCAGGAGGAACCCAGGACCCACTGCACCAGCGTAGGGTCTGACAATGGGTCCAAGGATTTCATCCTGATTCCTAATGGCAGCCAGGGTGCCATTGTGTAGCCTGTAGAGGTATGTGCGTCCCTCCATGAATATGCCTCCCCAGACCATCACTGACCCACCACCAAACCAGTCATGCTGAACCATGTTACAGGCAGCATAAAGTTCTCCGCGGCTTCTCCAGATCCTTTCACGTCTGTCACATATGCTTAGGGTGAACCTGCTCTCATCTGTAAAAAGCATGGGGCACCAGTGGTGGACCTGCCAATTCTGGTGTTCAATGGAAAATGCCAATCGAGCTTCATAGTGTCCAGCAGTGAGCACAGAGCACACTAGAGGACGTTGGGCCCTCAGGCCACCCCCTGTGAAATCTGTTTCTGATTGTTTGGTCAGAGACATTCACACCAGTGGCCTGCTGGAGGTCATTTTGTAGGACTCTGGCAGTGCTCATCCTGTTCCTCCTTGCACAGAGTAACTGCCTCTCTCCTGGAATCTGCTCCATGCTCTTGAGACTGTGCTGGGAGACACGGCAAACCTTCTGGCAATGACATGTATTGATGTGCCATCCTGGAGGAGTTGGACTGCCTGTACAACCTTTATAGGGTCCAAGTATCATCTCGTGCTACCAGTGACACTGACCCTAGCCAAATACAAAACTAGTGAAAAACAGAAAAGATGAGTAGGGAAAAAAAATGTCAGACACCTCCACCTGAAAAACTATTCCTGTTTTTGAGGTCTTCTCATTGTTGCCCATCCAGTGCACCTGTTGTTAATTTCAATTAACAGCAAAGCAGCTGAAACTGATTAACAGCCCCCTCTGTATACACACCTCTCCCTCTGCTACTTAAAGCGGTGTTTTTTTTTAAAGCCAGCAGCTACAAATACAGCAGCTGCTGACCTACCTGTCCAGGTCACCCAAAACGTTGGCAGCCAAAGCCAAGCGATAGCGATGCGGCTTCACTGCCGGTTCCCTACTGCACATGCGCAAGTTGCGCTGCGCCGTTCCCACTCGTCCCAGTTGTGTTCTGGGAGCCGAGTGTTTCCCAGAACACAACTGGGGGGGGGGTGACGCGGAGGGGCCGGACTCCCGCAGGAGTCTATACCAGTAAGTGGTGCAAATACCTGTTTTATACAGGTATCTGCAGCCCCTCCCCCTAAAAGGTGTCACATGTGTTCTTTTGGGTGAACTGACCAGATCAATATCCCAGGAGTTCTGATTCAAAAGTGTTACTTTTTTTTGACAGTGTATATAGTGTAATACTGGTGCAGACCCAGAACTTTGGCAGCTATTAGCTTCTGTGTCTGCCCACCACCTGTCATACGTGCAGCACAGAGCCAATGGAAGTGGTCCAAATAAACATTACCGCTCTGTGTTGTAGAGGATGATGGACCGGCTGGGGGAGACAGGAGCCATCAGCTGCCTAAGTATGTACAGTATATTGAAAAATAAAATGCAGGTTATCAAGGCGTAGGGACCTTTGCCCTTCACTAGTGACACCCACACATATTGCTCTTATTCTACAGGAGGACATAAAGAAGATCTTATTAGCATGTCCTGTTAGAAAGCTATGGAAGGAGAGGTGACAGGTACTAGAACTTCAGCAGCCACCTTTTTCTGTAGTCACACGAGAAAGATGAACACCTATATACATTTAAAGCCAGGAGTATCAAAAGGATGTTTGCATTTGCAAAAGTAATGCACAACGTATCTTGAAAATATAACAATTTTTTTGTTTGGGTTTTTACTAAACACTAAGAGCCGGTTCACACTGGGGCGACTTGGGATCCGACTTGAAGTCGTCTCAAGTCGTCCCAACTCGTGCTGTCCAGAAAAGCAATGTAAGTGAATGGGAGCGGTGTTAATACACACTACTCATGTCGCTCTGACTTCAGAAGAGGTTCCTGTACTACTTCAATCAGACTTCTAGGCGATTTGTATCCATTGATTTCGATGGAAGTCGCTTCCAAGTCTGATCACTGTTTTAATTGAAGCGACCTTTCAGCAAGATAACATACATTTCTCAGGCAAACCCCTCCCTCCCCTTCCCTCTCCCAGAGCTGATTGTTGTTTTATTGGCCACTGGAATGTCTCCTGACCTGAAAAGGACTTCAAGTCGTGTTGTAAATCGCCCCAGATCGCCCTGTGGTTCATGCTCATGTCGTGTTGAAGTTGCTTCTGAAAGTCGTGCTGGAAGTCGTGTCACCCCAGTGTGAACCGACTCTAATTTACCCCAGGTTTACACTGAGCAGCGGGAATGAAGCCGTGCGAGTTCAGCTCGATTTCACTCCAGCATGTCAGTCTCAATTTCAGTCGTGATTTCAGAGGTTTCTACACAGATGTCAATGTAAATCCCAGCCTTACATTTACAAAAAGTAGTGAAAAAAATACCTTTTGAAATCGGTGCAGCGCCACAGATGCAGCACAACACCGATTAGGATGGTGCCATTGACGGAATTGCTGCCAATTTGACATGTGAACCAGCGCTAAAACACATAATACGTCCTGAATTGCTGTATGTCAAGGCATCCCAATTAAATGCAATTGTATTTTACAACCAAATTGCCATGTATTATATTTTCTGCTAATATTTTTATTTTAAGACTTTTTTCAAAATGCAAAGGTTGATGATGTTTATTATTTGCTGCTAATCATTTTTAGTTTTTAGGAGGATGCCCACTTTAGACAAACATTGACCGCTATGGACTATTTTAGGTCATAGTCCTTTGCGCAGTTAAATAAGACCATATAGAGTAAAAGGTGATATTATGTATTTTTAATAGACCCTAGTATTAATATGATTCAAGGGGTTAACACAATAATGTGATTTGTGTGTGATTAAAAATTCTCTTTGCATTGTAATCTGCAGCCGGCTATAATTTTTTGAAAGTTGTAAAAATGTAAATGATGCTTCTTTGCAATATGCCAAATTGTGACATTTTGTATACAATTTGTGTACACAAATTACCAAATTTCTTGCTTATTGAATTTTTCAAAGGGTAAAGTAAATCGGAGGTATCTCCATCTATAGGAATATCATTTTTGCTGAGATACTGGGGTTGATTTATGTACTAAAGTAGCTGAGAATCTTCAAACAGCAAATTGTGTAAATACTCAATTATTTAAATAACGTTCAGATAAAAATTTGTAAATGCTTTAAAGGAACACTAAAGTTCGTTTTTTATTAGATCAATTGATTGCTGTAAGCTAGAGCATTAAAATATCACTTACATCGCTTTTCCCTTATGCCCCCCAAAATACAGTAATCCAGGTTTGAAAATGCCATTATCTGTCTCTCCTCTTCTTGCTTTCCACCAGCATCTGAGCCGTTTTGCATGGTGGAAAGCAGAATGTGCTCACCCTATGACAACAGCCCTGCGTGAAGATGCTCTCTTATCTCTCACAGGCATGGAGGCTAAGTCTAATGGGAACTGTAGTTCCCATTAGGCCGTGATGTACCAAGAATGAATGCGCATCGCAAACCAGGAAGTCATTGAGAATAACGATTCAGGAGTGACGGAGGTGAATAAAACAGCTCAATTTCAACAGGTATCAAACTAGTTATAATGCAAAACATAACTTTTTACTTTATCAGCTACTGTCAGAATTTAATTTAAGAGGGAAATATTTTTGTCTTTACAACCCCTGTAGTGCAGGAACTACTTTTGCAAGTCGGTGCGGCGCCGCAAAATCAGTGTCAGACCGATTGGAACAGTGCCATTGCCGCCAATTGGCTGCGACTTGTCATGCGATTTGAGAGATCAAATCGCATGAAAAAACGCTCCAATGTGAACCTAGGCTTAATTTTCTTTTCTTTTGGTACCTGTTTCCTAGGGCCATGCTTGGCCCCATGCCATGTGCTTGACAATCCCTAGCCTTTTAGCCAAGAAAATTCCCATTACTGTTTAACATTCAGCTCCTGTTGACTTTAATAGGTTTTGGATTCGGCAACTACACTTTACACATTTTCACCGAACCCCGATCGAACTAAACCCAGGTGTGTTCAGATCATCACCAATCAGAAATACATGTCCTATCGCTCCTAGTGCCAGCATCAATGCATGCCTGTCATTAACAAAATATACATAATAGACAAACCTTCTTGACATTTGAAATAGCAGACATGTACAAAATGTCCTTGTATAACTGAGTCACCAATGTTCAGTTCTTGTACAGTCCCACTAATTTCTTGTACAGTCTCACCTTGCCAGCTCATCAGTGCCTAATGTTAGGATGCTGCCTGCACTGACACAAACAGGGAGCCCAAGAAGGCAACACTACTTGTCCTCCAGAGGAAGTGATTGAAATTGGCTTTGTTTTTTGTCCTGGGCTGCTTGTACATAGTGCTGTAGTCTTACCAAGAGACTTACCCCAGTACAGACCCCCCTCCATCTGTACAGACCCCCCAGGACAATTGAATGTATCCCCCCTCCATCTGTACAGATGTCCCCCCCCCCTCAGGACAATTCACCCTCCAGGAGTACAGACCCCCCCCATTCATGCACCTGGGCATGCAGCCGCCCAGAGAGTTACTTGCTCAGACTGACACTTACTCAGGTCTTAATGAGAGGGCACACCTGGGCACTGCCCAGGGGCCCCCGGTAAATGGGGGCCCCTGCACATTTCCCAAAGCAGCTGGTCCTTGAGGCCACACTTACCTGAAAATGGGGGCCCCATGATGGCACTGAGAGTGATAGATGCAAAGGGGAGGCAGTCTGCCTCCTACCTACTTATTGTCTGTTTTCCTGCACTGTCATCATTGTAGGGGCCCCAGAGGATTATTTTGCCCAGGGGCCCATGATGCTATTAAGACGGCCCTGCACTTACTTTCCGGATGACACTATAAGAGGCAGCCAGTTAGAGTGAGACAGAGTCTCACTCTTTAGACAGGGAGCGCGGCTGGCGCCGGGACCCAGGACTCTCCCTCGGGCCTCGGCGCCACTCAGGATGGTCACTGTTCGTCTCAGTGCCATTTACAGAACCATGAGGCGGAGCCTGGATGGCAAGAAAGCGGCCAATAGAAATGGAGCTCCACTGCAGTCACTTTCATTGCCACCCGTGCTCCATCTCTTGTTTCTTCCCCTACGAGCTGATCTTCTGTAAAATGGCGACAGAGACAGAATTGACCACGACCTCTAGCGGCGGGGGAAAAAATAAAAAAATACATCGAAAAAATAAAAAATTGGGGGAAAAAAATCGGGCCAAAAACGAATTTGCAGGCCATTCCACAGGAATCGATAAGGCCAGGGCAAAGGTTTAAATTCTGTGAATGTCCCAGGAAAATTCGGGACAGTTGGCAAGTAAGCAAATGGCTCTATGGGACCCTGCTGGGTAAAAGAGCAACTCTTAAAAAGGAAGCTGGAGAACCGATAATTAATTGGACTGGTCAAATGAGGAAGAAAGGAACATTTTCAAAAGGGGAGAGGCAGAAACTAATGTAAATGTGCTAAAATAAACTAAAAAAATATTAGGGTTCGGTGTCACTTTTTTTTTGTTCTCTTTTCTCTCTTAATTATCATGTCACTTACAAGTTATGCCTAGCAACAGGATCTCTATTGAGATACTCTTCTATGTTTATTGTTGTGCTGCACTGAACTTCCATGGAAATTACTTTATTCTCTATGGTGCCTGTTTACATCAATACAGCACAGCTGAGCATGTTTTTTGAAAAGATGCAAGCACTTCTTTTGGTGCAGTACAGCATGTTTTTTGCCTCACAGACTTCAAAGCAAACTCTTCAAAAATGCATGTAAAATGTATGTAAATGTGTTTTTAGTGAATTCATGGCAGAGTTTTGTGTATAATATCCCTCTCTTACAAAAAAACAAATGAAGCATGAAAAACTCATCGAAAACACACACAAGGTCGCACTACAAAAGTGCGCACTGCAAAAATGTTTAGTCATAAAGCAGCACTAGTGTGAACATACACTAGAGCAATGGTTCTCAACTCCTGTCCTCAGGGCCCACTAACAGGCCAGGTTTTATGTATTACCTTGGGGAGATGCAGACTACAATACTGCAATCACTGAGCAGCAATTGATATCACCTGTTATGTTTTTCATGACCAGTGTAGTCAAGCTATTTCTAATTTTGTTACCACCCCTTAACCTCACACTCACATTACCATACCCCCATTCAATGATAAGATCAGAAAGGAGTTTGGAGTATAAATGGCCATATCAGCCTTTTATTATTAACCAAAATATTTTAATTATTTCCAAATAATTTCCAAATAACCTTTGTAATGACACTTTTAAACCCACAGCCTGTTGGTCTTTGACGGCACTCCAAACTTCACATTTTCCACCACCACACTGCGGGACCTTTTTACCATACCAGGCCTCCAGCCGAATCCAGCTCGGAGACAACCCCTTTTCCGCAGTGCAACCAATACCGTATTCCAGCAGACACCGTTCAACTGGAATACCCCAGAGGGGCCCATACCGCGGATGAGCCCCCCACCACTTCCATCACATCTGTTTTCTGCCACCATCAAAGACCAAAGACACCGCCACAGCCCACAAGCATAACACCTTATCCCTAAGGGCCCCTCCACACCCGCAGGCCCCGCTGACTCTCATCCAGGACATCCATCGCCCCCATCTCTAACCCCCAACCTAGAGTTAAACTCTATAAAGCCGCAGGTACAATTCCCACATTAAACTCCAACTCTGTCTGTCTAATAAGCCAAACCCCCATTACGGGAAACAAATCCACCCACCAGGTCGTTCACTTCAAGTCGAGCCTAATAAACCTCCCCTCACCTTGCAACACACCATCTCTGTAATGTCTAGCCACCAATCACCCAACTCCCTCCTGAGATATGCCCCAACTGACTATCAAAGGTCTAGCCCTGGTACTCCTAGCCCCCCAAAACCATAGCATGCCTCAAGAACCAGACAAGGCGTGTGTAACCTACATCTGGAATGACATAAACAAACAGACAAACAATTAAGGGAAAGCCCCAGCACCAACACAATACCCATAACATAACTGCAGTAAAAAAACTACCCAGTGGAACCACCCCCTTTCCACCTGTACCCCCCACCAAAACTCGAACTGTTAACGATTAAAATGGCCACAACAGCCTATTTTATTTATTTCTTTAAATATTTAAATAAAATTAATTCCAAATAATTCAAAATTGTATTCATTAACATTTTTTAACCAAAACAACTTTTATTAACACCCGACTAATTGGTCTATTACAGCAACCCCCACTTAACCTTTCTTTCCACCATTACACTGCGGTACCATTACCATACCCAGCCTCCAGCCGACTCCAGCTCGGAGACACCCCCCTTTCTCCGCAGTGCACCAAAACTCGATCTGTAAACCAGTGTGGTCCCCCGGAAACATCAATATCCTGAATTCCCACCACCCAAGAACTTGTTCAACTGCTGCCTCATCCTACCCACACCTGGCCGCCCTTGTGGCCACCATGATGCGGAAGGAGTGTGAGGCCCATTGCCCCCCGCTTGAAGGTACTCTCTGAACAACCGCCACTAAGTAGAACCTGTGGAAGCCTGCCCCCCCTTAAGAGAACGGCCCCCACTCTCAACCAAACAAAGCCCAGAAGAGTCCCATACCCTTCGCCCGGGCTGTAAAAGCCTCCAAAACACTCACCCCCTTTTTTCATTTGTAACCTGTGCCTATGCACCCACACCCGATCTCCCGAAGCCCACACACATCCTGGGCCAGCGACCCCCTTCTCAACTTGCCTGGATAAATCCATTTACCCCACTCTAAATGCCCCCCCCAAAAAAAAAACATTAAAACAGCTGTAAAACAAATTACCTCGTAAACCCATGCAACATACTGACAACAAGATTTTAACCAATTACCCAAAAAATTAAAAAGAGGCCTGTCTCCCAACATCGTTAGTGGGTTGCACGTGCTATACCTGTATATCCCTTGTTTACCCCAAATTCATGTTTTTCTTGATTTTTCCACAGACATGGATCCCTAGTCATCCATGCCCCCTTTATGCAATATACCATCAACAACCTTGCCTTGGACCCCCTAGCTCAGCACCCACCAGCCACGTGAAAACAGACCGCTCCCTCCATACTTAGATTAACCCATCTCCTGGTCCTTTCCCCTCTACCGACTGCACCGGCTCCCTAAACTTGACCCTTTAAAACTAGGCCGAGCATCCGCCCTTGTGACTTCAGTTCCCAGGAGCTGCAACAGCCTATTGAAAGAATTGACCCATTTATAAACAATGCCAACTAAATGGCGCAGCAACCATACCACCGTCTGTAACGGTACGAAAAACTGGTTCTATAACTTGAACAACCCCTTTGTTGTCACAGTACCCCCCAATCCTCAATTCCCCAACATGTCCCCCCCCAGTTGCCGTGACCACTGGAACAATCCCCACAGTACCTGTACTGAAGGAACCGTGCCTATATCCATTCACTAGATAAAGATTACGCACCCCATAACCCTTGCCAGAATGCCCCCATACACACAGACCCTGCCGCCTCTGTGACTAACTTTAAAACAACATTACACCCCAGATTCAGCTATCCCAGGCAATGACCTGTTGTACATCCCCAGACAAGTGGCAAAAGAATCCCCCCTAAGCTCCGTTGCAATAAGCTGACATATTTATCAGGGCGAAGAACTCACAGGTAGCCGCCGGCATAAAGACACCACCCAGGACATCAATTCAACATGCAAATGGACTTACCAATCAAATCCCGTAACATTTATCGCACGTCAAGCTTCGCCCTATTACCCATAATCCCACTCTTGAAACTCTCTACCATGGCTCTCGGCAGTAGCCCTCCCAGCCCCCCATGTCAACGATGCTAGAAAACCAAGTAACGTAGACTGGCCCCCCAGGCTTGCCAACAGGCAACCGACCCTAGAGCTTACCCTCCATGCGCACCAACGATGACAGCAATAGTACACACCTTATAGGAAGGGCCACCCCCAGGATATAAAACTAGGGGGTGCCGGACTCCCAGCCAGCCACATCCTGAACAACCTTTCCCTTGAACAAAAGCTTTGCAACATGGCGCAGGTAATGGAGCAACCAAAGGCCATACCCTGCGCCCTAACCCATCCTACCACCCGCACCCCGACAGCCTAAAGCTGTACAGGTGACCTAAAAACATGCGCCCCTTGCACATACCGTCTAACCCACCCCCCAGCAGTGTCCGAAGCATAAGACACCGTACCAACCCTGTGTCCATGAAACAATAACAGACCCCCCGTTACAAATTGCGAGGTGGTGAGTAAGTCAAAGGAATTACATTCTTCCTTAGGTACCACCCTACAGAACGTGAGCCCCTTTAATCCTCCCTGGCATAACCGTAACTGCTCACCCCCCCCTGCGTTACGTCCAGTACAGACGTGATCGCAACCACCCCTGGACCCTGCAAACCGACCAAAAATCCCCACAATAAGCGGAACCACAGTCAAGGAACCCTTCCCTTATCCCATAATCCTACGAACAGACCTTGAGGCCCAGCATACTAGCTGCCACCCCCTACTTATCCCCACCTATAGCAGCCCCCTGGTAAAATGTCCCGCACAACCCCCACCACGTTCTTGTTGGCAATCCAGGGGCGGACGCCCCCCGCCCTTACCGAAAATTGCTTTGAGGCCCGCGTCAAAGACCTACCCGCGCATCCCAAGTCAGAGGTCCATTTCCATCCCACCAGAACCACTGCCAACCACCCCCCAGTGCCCAACATAACAGAACAAAGTTAAGCAAAGCTCAGGTTGTACTCACCTATGACACCGGGCATGATAGCTACCACTGGCATCCAAAACACAAATTTCTGTGGGATAAACGGTATCCTTCATCCATGTCACATCGGGCTTCCCCCCCCCCCCAATGAACTAGTGACGAGAAACCTCACCCATACTCACTCTTACCAAACTTGCACCAACCGGAACGCTATCAGTGCACAACAGCCCTTTAAAACAAATGCCTCAAACAAACACCCACCTCCCATGTACAAACATCCGCAACACCTGCCACATCTGACCTCGCCGCAGCCCCCCTTTTGTCTCCTGCCGCCATACTCACCATCACCACTTCCGACGTAGCGGTGCAGATATCCGCCAGAGCCGTGGTGCCCCGCCCTAACCGTTACACCGTACACAATGCTATCCTTGTCACCACGGCCCCCACCCACATCCCTCATAAAATGCACAGTGCCTCATTTAAAGCAAAACACCTGTCACCTCTACATCCACCGATGGCGCCTGAGCCTGGCGTTCTTCCACTGGACCCAGCCTCCTCATACCGACTGCGCCGCAGGAGCCGGCAGCATCGGCGTCAGCAGCCCCCCATGCGAAGCAGGCCTGGAGGCCGTGGGTCCCTGCAGCTCAGTGGACAGCCGACTCGTGCGTGACCCTGCCCCTAGCAGAACCCCCGTGCCAGATGATCTCCTGGCAGGCCATGCTTGCAGTCCTCCGCCATCCCCGCAGGCCGCCAGCCCCGGTGTAAGCAGCCCCCCAGGCAAAGCTGGCCTGTAGGCCGTAGATCTCTGTAGCTCCGCTGAACCACTGTCTCATGCGTGACCCTGCCACCCGCCCCTAATATTGCAGTAGGCCTCGCTGACAACCCCCCTATATCCCCCGCCACCCTCGGCATGCTATATGGGCGCCCCCCCCCCCCAGCCACCGGCCGCGTGATAAACGGCCCGATAGATTGCCGCTGCGTCTACCCACCGCTGCTCCCCCTTGTTCCGGGACAGCAGAGGGCCGTGGATAAAATACCCCCACACGTGGCGAGGACGGGCACCATTGCGGCGCGTAGCCCCGCCCCCATGTACCGGACGGCAGAAACACGGCTGAAAACAGCACTTTACTCCTAAATCCTCCCCTTACATTCTTGCCAACTTAACCCTTTTGTTGACTCTCCTTTCCACCTTGTCATCCCCGGCCCTTCACAATTTTTTCTTTTGTCTTTTCTCGCTCCGGGCCTCCCTGTTATCTTGCAAACCTGACCTGTTAGTGGGCCCTGAGGAGAAGAGTAGAGAACCACTGCACTAGAGTAATGGCCCGTAGACACGATCCGAATATCGGACGAAAACGATCGTACGATGATGGATCGTACGATTTTCGGATCGTATGTACACTACTTTCGAGAGCCGATCACGACTGTTTATCCGATATTATTCAATCGGACAAGCGCGAAAATTTGTCAGCGATGTCAGATCGTACGATTTTCGTTTAGTCAGTACAGTTGTCGTCCCGACAATACAATACAAATACATTACAACACATGACATCACTTCCGATTTTTTTTTTTTCTGTCGTACGAGAATTTTCGTGGCTTTAATAATCTATTTCATTTTACTTGCGACTAAAAAAGTCGTACGATCCGTCGTACGATATTCGGATCCTGTGTACAGGCCATAAGGAGAATTTGATTTGCTATTAGCTACTGTGCTTAAGAGTTACTATTCTCTAGTGAAGGTGGACCTTCTATGAATTACAATGACATCAATTGTACACATAGATACCATGTTGTGTTTTTTTACACTGTGTATACGTGTATTTGTGTGTATGTGTGTATATATACAGTATGTGTGTGTGTGTGTTTGTGTCTCACCCAGCACTTATTGTGATGAGATTGTTTTTTCGGGTCATATATGACGCACATGGGGAGGATACACTGATTAAAAGAACAGCATGATGACTCCAGGTCATGAGGACAAAGGGGATTTGTAAAGAAGCTGCATGCTTAAAAACGTGGTGCAAAATTATAACTCAATAAAAACAGCATGTGAGTAGGAATTTTAGATGTAAATACTGCAATATCAGACATCTAAAGCATTTGTGTCACTTTGCCGCTAAATTCAGTTTACATGAGTTAATCCTCATTCAACTTATGGATAACATTGTATCTTTATATTTCATTGCTCCTTTGGGTCAGAGGGATGATTTTCCATGCATCCCTTTCAAATGGGGTTTATTTCAAAGACATTGACAGTAATTTTCATTATTATAATTTTTCCTTAGGGCCCTTTCAAAGGGGGCGGATCAGTATTGATCCACCTCGGTGTGTCTGTAAGCTCAGCGGGGATCGCCCCGTATATCCCCGCTGAGCCGTCGGATGACAGGGTGGTCTCCGCACACAGTGCAGGGACCGCCCTGTCTTTTCTCCGCTCTCTCCTATGGGGGAAATGGATGAACACAGACCGTGTGTCCGTGTTCATCCGATCCGCTCTGCAGACGGAAGAAAAAATAGGGTTTTCTTCCGTCTTCAAAATCGGATGTTTGTGGAGGCGGACAATTACGGGTGTCCGCGGATGTTTATCCGCTGACACCCGCAATCACATAGGGACCAATGTATTTCCCTTTTTCATCCGCAAACGGACAGATGAAAAAGCGGACATACGGTCCGCACGTGTGAAAGGGCCCTTAACTTCCACAGAAAACAAACTAATATAGACCTAAACTGACTATTTCCAAATTTCAAGCATGTTCATTTTGTGATACAATCACAACCTACTCATCAGCTGTTTTAAATCCGAACCAAAGAGGACTGGGTTTTAAATGCAAATTTTTGACTTGTCAGTACTTGAGGCCCTCATCTTCATCTATGCTGCGCAAGAGGCAGGATGGTGGTGCCCAACACGGGAGTAACTAGGTATCTTTGGTCAGATTGGAGCAGAGTTCCTGTTCATTGACTTTGCACCAATGAGTTGTATTTATGCTCACTATATTAGGGCCAAAACAACTAATCGATTATAAAATTAATCGATTACAATTTTCATAATCGATTAATCGGCCAGTAACATAATGGGGTTAAAAAAAAAAAAAATTTGCCCTTTATAGTTCAAAAAAGCAAAAAAAAAAAAAAAAAAAAACACCACCCCCCTCCTATTACTCCCCCCCCCCCCCCCCCAAATATTAAACAAAAATTCAATGCAATGTCAAAAGCCCACCTCATACACAACAACAGTGCAGGCCAACCCGATCGTTCCAGCCAGGTAACAATGAAAGCAGTGATGCTAATAGCCGTAGACCATCCAGTAACATTGAGTCCCATAATAATCATCTCCCTTGGTTCTCATCCAAAGGCTAAGCATACAGTGCATTAGGGGGTGGGGTTCACTTCTGTGATTGATTGTTTGTTTGTTATTTTTGGGGCAGAGTAACAGGGGGGGGGGGGTAGTACTCATGGAGAGTCATGTTTTTGTGGTGCTGTCAATTTTGTACCATCCTTAAACTAGACACGAGGAGTTAACCCTTGGGTGTGCATTTATATTTATTTTCTTTTTTGTGTCAGTTGGCCTTTAATGTTGCCAACTGTGCGTTGTTATCTTGAGGGGACAGCACATTTACACTGTTATACAAACTGTACACTTACTACTTTACATTGTAGCAAAGTGTTATTTCTTCAGTGCTGTCACATGAAAAGAAAAAATTTGAAGGTGTACTCACTTTTGTGAGAGACTGTATTTGTTATTTTATACATGATTGGGCACATGTCTTTATAATGACCATGCTTGGAAGACCAAAACTTCCAGAAGATTATTTGCATACAAGTTCCCAATTTGCAAAACTTAAATATCTGAATACCTCCAGGGGGGATCAAGAAGGATTTTTTTCCCCCCTGTGGAGCAAATTAGGAGTCATGCAGGGCCATCTTAATAGCATTATGGGCCCCTGGGCAAAGTAATGCTCTGGGGCCCCTACAATGAAGACAGTGCAGGTTAACAGACATCAAGTAGGTAGGACGGCTCAAGGACCAGCTGCTTTGGGGAAAGTGCAGGGGACCCCATGTAGCTGGGGCCCCTGGGTAGTGCCCAGGAGTGCCCTCTCATTGAGACAGCCCTGGAGTCATGCTTTTACCTGTGAGCCCTGAAATGCCTTGTGGGACCACAGATTGAGCACAGATTGAGCACCCATGAAATGTTGACTAACTATGTTACTAAGTAACTATGACATTTCAGTTTGAGGTGAGCTTGGATTTTAATCTGCTCAATGATGTTTGGGGATTTAGTTATAATGACAACCTGTAGCAAATCACCCCCAGTCCCCAATTGGGCTCCTAGTAGAGCACAGTTCTGTAGGCTCTTTGTAAAGTACCTTGAAAAGTTACACATTTGGTCATGTTACAACCAAAAACGTAAATGTTTTATTCAGATTTTATGTGATAGACCAACACAAAATGGCACATAATTGATAAGTGGAAGGAAAATGATAAATAGTTTTTAACACTTTTTTTTACAAATAGATATCTGTGTATTTTGTATTCAGACCCCTTTACTCTGATACCCCTAATTAAAATCTAGTGGATCCAATTGCCTGCAGAAGTCACATAATTAGTAAATGGTCCACCTGTGTGTAATTGAATCTCAGTATAAATATAGCTGTTTTGTGAATCCCTCAGAAGTTTGTTAGAGAACCTTAGTGAACAAACAGCATCATGAAGGCCAAGAAACACATCAGACTGGTCGGGGATTAAGGTGTGGAGAAGTTTAAAGCAGGGTTAGGTTATAAAAATATATCCCAAGCTTTGAACATCCCATGAAGCACTGAAAAGAGGAGGGTGAATGGCAAATGTATGCTTGTGCCACATCCAGTAATTATGAGAAAAGAAAAAGGGGGGGGGGGGTTCCCCATGGTGGACTTTTAAGGCACTAATAATATTATTAGTGCCTTAAAAGTCCACCCAGGGGAACCCCCCTTTTTCTTTTCCCATCAAGCACTCTTCAATCCATCATCTGAAAATGGAGAGAGTTTGCACAACTGAAACCTACCAAGACATGGCCGTCCACCTAAACTGCCAGGCCAGGCAGGGAAAGCATTAATCAGAGAAGCAGCCAGGAGGCCCACGGTAACTCTGCAGGAGCTGCAGAGATCCAAAGTTCAGGTAGCAGAATCTGTCCACATGACAACTATTATGCCGCGTACACACACGATCGGAAATTCCGACAAGAAAAGTCTGATGTGAGCTTTTAGATGGAAATTCAGACCGTGTGTATGTCCCATCTGACTTTTGCTGTCAGAATTTCCGCCAACAAAAGATTGAGAGCAGATTCTCTATTTTTCCGATAGAAAAAGTTCCTATCGAAAAATTTGCTTGTCTGTATGCAATTCCGAGCATGCGTGCAAGAAAACACGCATTCTCAGAATCAAGCAGAAGAGCTGAACTGCTTATTGAACTTCATTGATCTCAGCTCGTCGTACGCGTATCGAGTTTTTGGCGGTCGGAATTCCTGACAAGATTTGTGTGGCCGTGTGTATGCAACACAAGTTTGAGCCAACATTCCATCAGACAAAATTCACGGTTTTCTTGTCGGAATTTCTAATTGTGTGTACGCGGCATTAGTTGTGCACTCCACAAATCTAGCCTTTATGGAAGAGTGATAAGAAAAAGCTATTGTTGAAAGAAAGCCATACGAAGTCCGTTTTCAGTTTGCGAGACGCCATGTGGGAGAAACAGCAAACATGTTGAAGGTGCTCTGGTCAGATGAGACCAAAATTGAACTTTTTGTCCTAAAAGCAAAATGTAACATGACAAAATGTGAAAAATTTCAAGGGGTGCAAAAACTTTTTCAAGGCACTGTATATTATTTGCTTTCATTGTAGCATAATATAAGTATGCATTTTTAAAAAGCCCACCAAAGCTTCATACAGTAGGAACATGCTCTACTGTATATGTTTATTTCTCTCCTGACTCACTCTGAATTGTTCCTTACAGAAACAATCTTGAAAACAGTTGGAATCGTAAATAGAAAGCACATCAGCAGTGAACTTACTGGTAAGCATCTTAACCTTCTGTCTGTAATATTGTGTTTAATTGTAAGCAAGCTTTAATGACTAGGATGTGATAGAGCCTTATGCCCCGTACACACGACCGAGTTTTCTGATGGGAAAACTGCGAGGAGAACTTTTGGCCAGGAATCCCGAAAACTGCCAAACCTGCCGGCCAAAAAAAAGAAAACCAGCTCCCTTTTTTCCCGCCGGGATTCCCGACTGACTTTTTCCCGTCAGAAAACCTGGCCGCGTGTAGAAGGAAACTGCAATTTTTGGCCAATTTCCTGTGGTGAAAAACTCGGATGGAGCAAAAACAAGGACGGGATTCCCGAGGAAAAGTTCTCATTTGAGTTTTCCTGACAGGGAAACTGATTGTCTGTACAGGGGGAAAAGTAGAGAGCAGGTTCTCGGTTTTCCCCTCTGGATTTCCGACTGACCTTTTCCCGGTCGTGTGTACTAGGCGTTTGTTGTGTTTCCATGTATGCTTTGCATTCCATATAAGATTATTGCTTCCATAGAAATATCAATTTTGGGTGGACATCTATAAAAAAAAAAAGCAGCTTTTTGTTAAATCTCTAATCTAAACACGGAAGAAACCTGGACAGCCGCACTCCAAAAAACTTTCCTTTTATTAAAATAGGTCACAAAAAATACATGCCACAGCAATAAATAGAACATAGCTGACGCATTTCACACTGTAGCTCAGTACTTAGTCATAGCTAGTGCACATAACAAATGGATATTAAATATATACTCTATCTCCCTGGTCACATGGCCAGTGAGATGATAATTGGAGACCTAGTAAACAAGCGGTTAACCAGTGTCTCCTGTGAACCCAGGTGTATCCAAGCATGTGATTGAAAACCCCCACACACCTACTGCAAACATACATATATAGTTTTTTTTTTTTATTAAGTTTTGTGTTGAAAAATGATATGTGTTTTTAACCTTACGTGTTGTAGAAATATTGTAAATTGATCTTATGTGTTTTGATTTCGATTGGATTGAGTGATCTATGCTTGTGTTATGTGACATATTGATGAAAATAATAGAAGAGGATGTGAAAAATTAGATATATAAGTGTGACCATAAACAAAAATGTGAGCGAATTGTGATGATGTGTATATGTATCTTTTACAATAAAACATGAATGTGTGTGTTATTGTGTTTATTAAACACTACTCATGTGCCTTATTTGTATGTATGAGTGTGTGTATGAATTAACTATTAAAACAAATTATAGTGGATGCAAAAGTGTAAAAAATGTGCATAGGGTGACCAGAGGAATTTTTTGTACAAATGATTGTACAGAATGCCTGAGACGCTTTCAAATTTAAAATTCAATTTTATTTAATTAAATAACATAGACCATTCACACACTATTTTACTCTTTCTTTAAATTTCAATCTTCACTAACTTTTATTTATTTCATTTTCAATAGTCCTTTGCACTATTACAAACACGTTTTTTTTTTTAACTCAGGGATTCTGTACAATCATTTGTACAAAAAATTCCTCTGGTCACCCTATGCACATTTTTTACACGTTTGCATCCACTATATTTTGTTTTACAAGTTAATTTATACACACACTCATACATACAAATAAGGCACATGAGTAGTGTTTAATAAACACAATAACACACACATTCATGTTTTATTCTATGGTCACATCTATATATCTAATTTTTCACATCTTCTTCCATTATTTTCATCAATATGTCACATAACACAAGCATAGATCACTCAATCCATTCTAAATCAAAACACATAAGATCAATTTACAATATTTCTACAACACGTAAAGTTAAAAAAACATATAATTTTTCAACACAAAACTTAAAAAAAAAAAAACAATATATGTATGTTTGCAGTAGGTGTGTGGGGGTTTTTCAATCACATGCTTGGATACACCTGGGTTCACAGGAGACACTGGTTAACCGCTCGTTTACTAGGTCTCCAATTATCATCTCACTGGCTATGTGACCAGGGAGGTAGAGTATATATTTAATATCCATGTGTTATGTGCACTAGCTATGGCTAAACACTGAGCTACAGTGTAAAACGCGTCAGCTTCTGTTCTATTTATTGCTGTGGCATGTATTTTTTGTGACCTATTTTAATAAAAGGAACATTTTTTGGAGTGCGGATGTCTAAGTTTTCTTCCGTGTTTTCGCATTGCTATTGCATTGCCGGCACCCATGGTTTGGATTCAGTGAGGAGGCTCTTTGGTTACATCTGAGCGGTTACCCTTTCTTTCTAGTTTGTTTTGGACTTCTCAAAAATAATCCTGTTGGATTGCATGACTCACCCCAGTTGTAAACGTTTTGAAGCTTTGCAAGGATATTTTACTAACATACTGGATTTGCCAAGCTGTGCAATAAAAGAATCGATGTGTGTAACAGTCATAAAACTTTGAGTACAGAGACAACATGGAGATCTTAAAGATTACCCTGACCTGATTATAAGAAATGAAACTCCCCAGATTAGACACCTCCTAAAAACTGAGGGCCAGATTCACAGAGCCCTTACTCCGGTCTATCTCGCGTTAGACCGGAGTACTTTCAAATTACGCGCGTCGTTTCATTAGTCTGAAGCCTCAAACCATGAAACGACGGCTTCGGGCTACAATCCGACTGGCTTACATGTTCGTACGCCTTCAGGTCTACGCTGCAATAATTTTGCGGCCGCTGGGTGGAGTTCCCGTTGTTTTCCGCGTCAGGGTATGCAAATGAGCTTTTTCCGACGATCCACGAAGTTACGAGCGTCATTCGCAATCTCTTACGGCATCTGTAGTTATCTTTTTGCCGCGTAAAGTTATTCCAGCTTTTATCTGGTCTAATATTAGACAGCCCATGTTAAGTATGGCAGTCGTTCCCGCGTCGAATTTCAACGTTTGTTTTTATTTTTTACGTAAGTCCTCCGGGAATAGGAATGTACGTAAACGACGCTACTCAAACAACAAATGACGTATCGACGTTGGAAAAACAGAAAACTGCGCTAAACCAAAAATTAAAATAAAATATACCAACTAAAAGGCAGCGGCGATCGTGTGAAAACACAAAGTAATACAAAATGGCAAAGCCGCGCTCATAAAAACAAAAAAATTTATGAATGAGGACTGCTAGGCAGTAATCTCCTATGTTAAAACCAATGATATAACCTAAAACATCAACCATTGGCATAGAGTGATGTACAGAAGCTCTCCTAGAAATAAAATTACATAAAGGTGTACATAAAATAATGTGTATCCCAATGATGGAATAACACAAACGTTCATATAGTCCTTGTAATTGAATTTAGAATTGAAGAACACAGTGTCAGGAGGCAAAACAGCAATAAATCCTAATGGTTCACTCCACCACAGTGAAGAGATGATAACATCAAAGTGATCCCTTCACCAGAATAAGGGGGGGCTGCTTACCAGAGGGCAAGCTCAATGAAGCAATTGGCTATAACCCAGCCGCGGCCTTTGAAATCTTGAATGATTCCTGGATACAGCTTCCAGCAGATATCAAGGTTAGCGGTACTCACGGATGGCAAGATATAGGTGGAGAGAGAAGGATGGACCAATAGTGTAATTCCGTTTAACAAAAAGGATTTATTAAAACATAAAATGATACTCACAATTTGACAAAGCATCACAGGCATATAAAAACAAGTCGCCGGCCGGCAAACAAAGCGGAGCCCTTCCTCCGTGCGTGGTGACGTCACTGCGTGTCTTCCCAGACGCGTTTCGTCATCAAAGGGACGTCCCTTTGATGACGAAACGCGTCTGGGAAGACACGCAGTGACGTCACCACGCACGGAGGAAGGGCTCCGCTTTGTTTGCCGGCCGGCGACTTGTTTTTATATGCCTGTGATGCTTTGTCAAATTGTGAGTATCATTTTATGTTTTAATAAATCCTTTTTGTTAAACGGAATTACACTATTGGTCCATCCTTCTCTCTCCACCTATATCTTGCCATCCGTGAGTACCGCTAACCTTGATATCTGCTGGAAGCTGTATCCAGGAATCATTCAAGATTTCAAAGGCCGCGGCTGGGTTATAGCCAATTGCTTCATTGAGCTTGCCCTCTGGTAAGCAGCCCCCCCTTATTCTGGTGAAGGGATCACTTTGATGTTATCATCTCGTCACTGTGGTGGAGTGAACCATTAGGATTTATTGCTGTTTTGCCTCCTGACACTGTGTTCTTCAATTCTAAATTCAATTACAAGGACTATATGAACGTTTGTGTTATTCCATCATTGGGATACACATTATTTTATGTACACCTTTATGTAATTTTATTTCTAGGAGAGCTTCTGTACATCACTCTATGCCAATGGTTGATGTTTTAGGTTATATCATTGGTTTTAACATAGGAGATTACTGCCTAGCAGTCCTCATTCATAAATGTTTTTGTTTTTATGAGCGCGGCTTTGCCATTTTGTATGACGTATCGACGTTAGTTCGCGCAATGCACAGAGGGAAATTTCTGAACGGAGCATGCGCAGTTCGATCGCTGCGGAGACGCGCCTAATTTAAATGCTTCACGCCCCCTAATCGCGTATTCCGATTCCGCCGCGATAAATACACTACGCCGCCGTACGTTACGGGCCAAAATCTACATGAATTTGTCGTAGAGCCAGGTAAAATACGGCGGCGTAGTGTATCGCTGATACTCTGCGCCAATGTAATTGTACCTGAATCTGGCCCTGAAATTTCAACTCTAATGCCGCGTATACATGGTCAGAATTTCCAACAACAAATGTTCGATGTGAGCTTGTTGTCAGAAAATCCGACCGTGTGTAGGCTCCATCGGACATTTGCTGTCGGAATTTCTGACAACAAAACTTCTTGTTGGAAATTCCGATCGTCTGTAGCGAATTCCGAGCACAAAAATCCTACGCATGCTCGTAATCAATTCGACGCATGCTTAGAATCGTTGAACTTAATTTTTTTTCGGCTCGTCATAGTTTTGTACTTTCTTGACGTTCAGAATGTCTGACAACATTTGTGTGACCGTGTGTATGCAAGACAAGTTTGAGCGAACAATCAGTCAGAAAAAAATCCACGCTTTTGATGTCGGAATGTCCGATCGTGTGTATGCGACATTAGAGTCCATGCACACTGTCCAAAAAAAATGCCAGTTACTTTGCCAGAAAACGCATCATGAAAAACACTCAATATGAGTTTAGAAGTGTTTAGGAGTGTTAATGTTTATACAGTAGCTGTTTTTACAGCAAAACACTTCCCACATATTATCAGGGGCCATTTTGGACAAAGAGGATTATGAGAGCAGAGCAGGAGCATACTGAGAAATCGGAGAGCCAGGCCTTTCTCTTCTAGCCTGAGCTTTCATTTCAAAATCCAGGAATTCATAATCCTGATTTTGCTGCGGAGAGAATTGGAAAACAAGAGATCCAGATGTCAATATTGGATGCATCCTTTGATGTCTCAGCAGTTTTCTTCTGGATATTTTTCCATTTTTTATGGAGATCTGCAAAAAAAAACTGATAAATGTTTTCATTTCACATGGGTGTCTATTGTCACATTTGAAGACCTTCTGGAATGCTTAAGATCCAGGATCACCCACATGGACCCACACCTGCAGATTAGTGTGTCACCAGAGGAATGAGACCTCGTTACAGGCTGGTAGGTTGCTATGCAAAAAAAATCACTGATATTTTTATAAATTTTTTATTTATTTTTTGCTTGCTGTAAACCAAGAATTTGTTTTTAATGTTTTTTTTTTATTAATTTTTTTGTGATAGCTTTTTTTTTTTATAATAAAAACAATTTGTTACATTTTTTTAATTAATATTATTATATAAATTATTTATTTATTTTTATTTTTTTCTCGGTTAACAAGCTAACAATATTTTTTATTATAGGTCTCTGGCAACAGGACAGAGTTTTGTGCCTTTCCACCACTACTTTCTACTTGGGGTGAGCACGGTGGCAAAGATTACCAGAGAGACATGCTTAGCTCTGTGGGAGGAATTAGGCCATGTTGTGATGCCTGAGCCTACAGACAATGTGGGAACAGGTGGCTGCTGAATTCTGGGAGAAGATGCATTTTCTCAACTGTATCTGAGCCCTTGATGGCAAACACGGAAGGGTGAAAATTCCTCCCAATTCTGTATCCTTATATTATAACTACAAGAATTATTTTTCAATAATGCTCTTGGGATTGGTGGATGCACACCTCAGATTCAGACGTTGGAGCCTTTGGCTGCCCTGGTGATGCTAGAATTTTCCGTGAGTCTAGTTTTGGTCATTGGCTTTATCAGGGATTTCCTCAAGAAGACCTCTCCCAGGCACAACAGAGCCTAGTCTGTCGCTAGTAATCATGGCGGATTAGGCTTTTGGACTATCTGAGAACTTAATGAGACCAGTCAGTGGCCATGGATTTAGCCACAAACAAAAATATTTTTTTTAACCAATAGGGAGAGAGCCCACTGTAAACCTGTGCCAAGAAGCCCAGGTCAACGTGTCCAGTTGATGGACCTACATTCCACTTGACTAGCGTAGTTTCCATGTGCAACCATCATCTAAACCTTTCCCCCATAACCATCCCATTATACCACCCCTCTTTTCCACCCCATGCCCACCTAGACCCCCCAGCAAACGAGACCGACACAGATAAATTGGAGTAAAATTGGCCACAACAGCCATTTTATTGTTGTAACCAAAATTAAATATTTAACCAAAACCTTTTGATGCTAGGAATTTCCAACAATTCCAACCATAATTATTAACAATATAAATACCAAAACTTTTATTACTATTTTCTAACATCCAGTCCCAATTGGTCTTTGACAGTAATCCCCCATTAACCGTTTCCTTCACCACCACACTGCGTACCATCACCATACCCAGGCCTCCAGCCGAACTCCAGCTCAGAGACACCCCTTTTTAACCCGCAGTGTACCGTTACCGTATTACAGCGGACACCATTCCACTGCAATAACCCCATAAGGAGCCCATCCCACTGATGAGCCCTCCAACCATTTCCATTTTCCAGTTAACTGTCACCATCAAGGACCAAGGACACCGCCTCCGCTGTCGTGACTCCCTTCCACCAACCTGAAAGAAAGAAAACAAACGCACAACACACAACATTGAACAAAACAAGGGAGGGTGGGTGGGAAAAGCTGCCTCCCTGTGTCTCCTCGCCATTACTGTGCCTTTTGGCGCCGTCCCCGCCCCCTATATAAGGCACTCCTCCCCTTCCATCCCTAAGCCTACAGCCACTCCCCTGAACGCACCTCCTACCTTTCTTAACCCATTTCTGCCCAGATTCCACTCCAGTCATGCCAGCCCTGCGTTATCTTCCCTTTTTGTCTTTTCACTCCAGGCTTCACTGAAGAGGTCATGAACAATAGAAACCAATTTGCAGACTTTTTTGTTTCCCCAAAAGGTCAAGTGACTTGGCAGGATGCATATGTTTAATTTAGTTTGTAATTATCATTTCAGTTCAATTTGTATTCATTTGTTTATAAAGCTTTTTTCTGGCAATTTTTAATAAAGGTTTTCTAGTTAACGTCTGTGTGTTTTTCTCAATTGTTATCTCGGCATTTCATTTCAGTACTTTGCTAGGCACAGTTCAGTTCTATGTAATGCACAAAAAAGTGTGTTACAAACAACTGAGCTGTGCCTAGCAAAGTGCTGAACCATGCGTTCCCAGTTCAGGAATTTGTAAGGCACAGTTGGTACTTTCTATCACACAAAACAGTGCATAAAAATATCTTAAACTTTGCCTAACAAACTACCAATCTGTGTGTTCAGTTTAGTGGTTTGTAAGCCAGAGTCCTGTTTGTAATGCATTGCAAAGAACAGAACTCTGCCTTAAAAACGTCTGAACTGTGTGTTTATAGTTCACTGTTTTGTCAGGCACAGTTCAATCCTTTTGTAAAGCCCTGTTTTGTGCATTAGAAGGGACTGACTAAACTGTGAACACACAGTTCAGTTGTTTGGTGGGCACAGTTCAGTTCTTTGTAATGCACTCTTTTGTTGATTAGTTTGTAAGGCATAGTTCAGTTGTTTTAGTGCACAAAGATGGGCATTAACAAAACATGAACTCTGCACAATAAACTACTCAACTGGGGGAATACATGTCAAGATTTTGGCTGCAATGCAGCTGATTATATTTAAAAAAAATGGAAGACAGGAGTGCGTGTGAGTAGCTCAGTTGAGCGGGCCTGCCACGCTGGGATTACAGAGGCATAGCTCCAACCTGCCAACCTAAATTTTGCCACCTTAGTAGCATTCTAGTTGCCCCACCAGTGCAGAAGGTCGCTATGGTGTCCACAAGCCTAAAACGGAGCCAAAGTAAAGGACAATCTGAGAAGCCCAGGCATGGGCTACTTCCAAGATGGGACCGCTTTGTCTCCTCTGCCCTCTTCAGCTCAAGCAAGAACACAACCTGCACAGGACAATGCCAATAATGATGATACCCTCTCTCATGTCAGTAGTGGCATTGACCTCCCTTTATCTGGACTTTCCCAACAAGATGTTTTTAAAAAGCTACAGTCAGCTTTGCATTCCACCTCTGAGTATATTTCTGACTGCCTATCCCGAGATATGGGAGCTGGGGCAGAGAACAGTCAACATCACCTCGCATCCCTAGCAGTTCTCTGGCCCATACAACACCACACTGCAGCGTACCTCCATGCAATCTAGACAAAGGGAACCCCAGCCTAGATCTCCATCCCACCTCTCCTCTGAATTGGCTCCTGTATGAGGACTCCCACATACAGCAAGTCGGTTTAGTATGTTCTTCAATCCAGGTTGCCTTCTTACAAGGCCACTGTTTTAAGTAATTTTATGGAACTATGCTCTTCTGATTATTTAGTGTGAGCTATATTTAATAGTTACCTGTTATTCACAGTCTTCTTCCTTGTGGGTTCATACCCTTGACTCATTCACCTTTCCTTGCATTGTTTTTTTTTTTATGATTTTATTGCACTAATCATGTTCTTATGTGCTTGCTACAGTGGGGATCGAATGTTTGGGCACCCAAGGTAAACATTTGTATTAATGTGCATAACGAAGCCAAGGAAAGATGGAAAGATCTCCAAAAGGCATCAAATTACAGAATTTACATTCTTATAATATGTCAAAAAAAGTTAGATTTTATTTCCATCATTTACACTTTCAAAATTACAGAAAACAAAAAAATGCGTCTGCAAAAGTTTGGGCACCCTGCAGAGTTAATATCTTGTACTGCCCCCTTTGGCAAGTATCACAACTTGTAAACGCTTTTTGTAGCCAGCCAAGAGTCTTTTAATTCTTGTTTGAGGTATCTTTGCCCATTCTTCCTTACAAAAGTCTTCCAGTTCTTTGAGATTTCTGGGCTGTCTGTCACGCACTGCTTTTTTAAGGTCTATCCATAGATTTTCAATTATGTTGAGGTCAGGCTGTGCAACTGGCTGCAATACAACCCCAAAGCATGATTGATCCACCCCCATGCTTAACAGTTGGACAGAGGTTCTTTTCATTAAATTCTGTGCCCTTTCTTCTCCAAACCTACCTTTGCTCAATCCAGACAAAAAGTTCTATTTTAACCTCATCGGTTCACAGAACTTGTTTCCAAAATGCATCAGGCTTGTCTATATGTTCATTTGCAAAGTTCAAACGCTGATTTGGGTGGTGAGGACGTAGAAGAGGTTTTCTTCTGATGACCATATTTGTACAAGTATCTCTTTATAGTGGAATAGTGTACCACAACTCCAGTGTCTGCCAGATCTTTCTGGAGGGATCGTGCAGTCAAACGTGGGTTTTGAATTGCTTTTCTCACAATCCTGCGAGCTGTTCTGTCTGATATTTTTCTTGGTCTTCCAGATCTTGCTTTAACTTCCACTGTTCCTGATGACTGCCATTTCTTAATTACATTCCGATCAGAGGATATTGACATCTGAAAACACTTTGCTATCTTCTTATAGCCTTCTCCAGCTTTGTGAGCGTCAACTATTTTCAGTTTCAGTTTTCTAGACAACTGCTTAGAGCCCATGGTGCTGATTGTTGGGGCAAGGTCAGATGAGTCTGGGCATTTAAAACCTTTGAGATTGACATCACCTGGTCTTCCCAGATGATGTATGAGAACAAACCATGACACTGGCAGGTCTCAGCTTTGCAAAGGGGGCAGTGCATGCTATAAATTCTGCAGGGTGCCCAAACTTTTGAATACGCCATTTTTTTGTTTTCTGTTATTTTGAAAGTGTAAATGATGGAAATAAAATATAACTTTTTTTGATATATTATAAGAATGTCTAATCTGTAATTTGATGCCTTTTGGAGATTTTTCCATCTTTCCTTGGCTTCATTTTGCACATTGATACAAATTTTTACCTGGGGTGCCCAAACTTTCGATCCCCACTGTACATTCTTATTTCATATTGCTGCTTTTCTAGGGAGGGGTGCTTGTTTGCGGGGGTTTTATATCAGGGTTCCTATTTGCCTATTTCCTCACTTTTGTGGCTACAGGCATTTTGTATCTGCCTATTTAGCTTACCTTAGTCTCCAGGTCCTAACCTCTACCTCTGACCCCCATTTATTAGTAACATTTATACTATTACACATTTGAATAACCAGGTGATTTCTTTATCTATTCACGCATTCCTTTCTTCTCCTCTTCTTTTTTCCCTTTCTCCAGTCGTTGCCCCCCCCCCCCCCGCTCCCCTTTTGCCCTTTTCCTACTTCCTTTACCTACTTCTACTGTTTTGCCATTTGAATGCTGTTAAGCGTAGTCTGAGACCTCGTACACACGACCGAGGAACTAGTCGTAAATGAAACATTGTTTTCCTCAACGAGTTCCTTGTCAGGCTTGAAAACGGGGTTCCTTTATAACGACTACTTATTTTGTTTGTTCACTACTTTTATTGTGTGATCAATCATATATGTCTTTTTAAATGTATTTTTATAACTGTATACTGTAATTTTGAGTGCAATGCCAGAATCCCTTTGGTATTGTATCAATAAAATACTTATATTACGTTTATGATTAGTGCCTATAAAGTCCACTTTCTTTTCTAAACCACAAATCTCCTTGTCAGGCTTGTCGAGAATCTTGACAAGCTTTCTTTGCATACACACTGTCAAGACAAAATCTCGACGTTCTCAAACACGGTGAGTACAACACGTACGACGGCACTATAAAGGGGAAGTTCAATTCTACTGGCACAACCCTTGGGGCTGCTTTTGCTAATCTTATGTTACTGCGTGTTAAGTAAAAGTTTGGTAAGAGACGATTCGCGCTTTTCAGTCTGTTACAGCATGACAAATGTGCTCTCTCTATTACGAACGCTTCTTTTACCGAAGGTGCGCTCCTGTCTCATACTTTATTATGAGCATGCGTGGGTTTCTAAGCATACACACAGAGGTGTATTTTGGTTTTATGCTGCCCTAGGCCTGACTAACTTGCGCACCCCCTAATTTAAATATGACCCACCCCTTCCGGTCAAAGCCACATCCCTGTCATATTCATGGGAAGAGGACAGAGGGATGCTGTGGGTGAAGGACAGAGGGACGCCCTGGGAGGAGGACAGAGGGTTGCCGTGGGTGACGGACAGAGGGACGCCGTGGGAAGAGGAGAGAGGGATGTCGTGGGAAGAGGACAGAGGGCCGCCCCCCACAAAGTGCCGCCCTAGGCCTGGGCCTTGTTGGCCTAGGCCAGAATACATCCCTGCACACACACGAACGTGTTTCTCGTTGTAAACCAGCCCGACGAGGAAAAAAAAAATTGTTCTCTTTTTTTCTCGTCGAGTTCCACAACAGTTTTCTCAACGAAAAACATACACACGACCATTTTCTTTGGCAAAAAAGCTCTGCCACCAAGTTTCTTGACGGATTCTGTCGAGGAAAACGCTGTGCCTCACTGTTCTCGCAGAGGGCCGACGGGTTATATTACATTTACAATGTTGATTTTTTATGTGTCTTTGTTCCCTCGGAAAGTGGTCTTCTTTTGGGTGTTTTGATCTGGGAGACAGAATGTTTTATCTGGGTATTTATACTCGGCAGGTATAACTACTCTTTCCTTTTTAATCTCTAAATCTATGGACATACTGTAACGTAGATTTTGTCTGGTGGCACCGTAACAAGGTCCTGCTGCCCTGGATCAGCTTGTGAAAAAGTCCACCTATAACACAAGCCGGTCTAGGTGGGCAGGACCTTATTACAGTGCTGCCGAACACAGACCTTGCTCCGTGACACACAGCAGGAAATGCCCGTTGTGTGTGATCCAGGCAATGATGAGTCTGTATTGATGGGCAGAGTGAGTCTGTATTGATGGGCAGAGTGAGGCTGCATTCATGGGCAGTGAAGCTGCATTCATGGGCAGTAAGGCTGCATCCATGCACAGTGAGACTGCATCCATGTTGAGTGAGGCTGCATTCATGGGCACAGTGAGGCTGCATTATCCGGACTTGTCCCCCTGGCATACTACATAGCTTCAAGGGCACTTGGGGGGAATGGGGGTTCTTAGGAGTTACTGGACGAGGCCAATAAGCAGGAGGAAACAAAGGTGGCTGTCACCTTTGCCAAGGTGCAAGACACAGGGCCACAACTCTTGTGCCATCCTACAAAGTAACTAGCATTTTTACCCAGTGGGCCATTAGGGAGATTCAACTTCTATGCCTGTACTTCCTAAACCACATGTGGACCATGCTGATGACATGGTCCAGAAACATGGAGACATAACCTTCCACATTCTGATGGAAGGTAGGGATGTATTCTGGGCAAAATAATTACATCTGATGTAGCACCAGCCACAAATGTGCAAAAAGGTGGCCAATTCCACCAGCTGAAAGCAGATCTACACCCAGTTGTTTTGCCAAACTGGCATTGAGATCTTAGACATGGGGGGTGTCAATGAGCATTTTTACAATGACTTGCTAACTGAAATTAAGAGAGCTGACTTTGGAAAGTAAACCATATTATAAACAATTATCACAGCCTGCAATACCGCCAGCCACTACCAGTTGGAGACTCACCCAAATCTAGCTGACTGGACAGATAAGCAGATACAAAAATCTGATGCACTCAAATGGTATTTGGCAGCTAGATGGTTCTCAAATGTTTCTGAGATTCCTAAGCTATCCCGTGAGCTGGAATCCTGGTGCACTTTCACTTTTTCCACTGCCCCTGGATTTGGGCAGGCTCTAACCTCTGGCCAAACACCTTTTGGAGGTGGTACCTCATGTGGGGCGAAAATTGATTTTGCCTTTTTAAGTGGCCATAGGAATGACTGGAGCACGTCATCGCAATCACAGCTAGTGCAAACACCAGGTGGCTGCCATGAGCAGATTCCATACAACTGCTTTGTCAGTCCCTAGGGTGTTCTATAAGACCAGATGTTAGCATTTTACTTACTTCTATAAATAAAACCAGGACATTCCATTTTGCATCTGCATGCAAGTCATATTGAGAGATTAAACATATTCCTTCTAAGAAAAAGACAAATGATTGCAGAGGGCTCAGGCCTCTGTGTGTGAAGATCTCTGTCCCTGCTCAGTTATAGTCACAGGGTCTGTGAGCATTCTTTGATGGTTTGTGAGGCGACAGTTGGATAACTTTTATATACAGCAACAAGCCTACAAAACCATATCAAAGATTTGTTAGCAGCTACGTGTTCCTTAAATGTCCAGGCCCCAAAATATCTACTCAACGTCTAAATAGAGATGTACAGAACGGTTCGCCGGTGAACAGTTCCCGGCGAACATCGCTTGTTCGCCGCCGCGGGCGAACATATGCAATGTTCGATCCGCCCCCTATTCATCATCATTGAGCAAACTTTGACCCTGTACCTCACAGTCAGCAGACACATTCCAGCCAATCAGCAGCATACCCTCCCTCCCTGACCCTCCCACCTCCTGGACAGCATCCATTTTAGATTCATTCTGAAGCTGCAGTCTTAGTGAGAGGAGGGACAGTGTAGCTGCTGCTGATTTAATAGGGAAATCGATAGCTAGGCCAGTGTATTCAGTGTCCACTCCAGTCCTGAAAGACTCATCTGATCTCTGCTGTCAGGGCTAGTCCACCAGTCTGCTTTTCTTTTTTTCCTCTGTAATCTAATGTGTCTTGCGGTGGTTTACACAGAGAGATGGAGAGAGAGAGACTGTCATTTTTTGGAATAAGATAGAGCAGGCAGGCAGGCAGGCTAGTCAGTTAGAGTTAAAGTGTGTAGAGGATATATATGCATCCCATGTGTTGTATATATATTTATACACTGTATTGAGTTTAGTTAGACTAGATGCACTCTTCCTAATATACTGACAGTATACTGTATAGGGCTAGTACAGCAGTCAGGCTTACAGCGTATACTGTGCCCACTTGCCCAGTGCCACCACTCATATATCTGGTGGCACAGTAGATAACATTTAAAAAATAAAAAACAATTTTGACTGCCAACTTTTGCCAGTGCACAGTGACACTCATATCTGGTGTCGCAGTAGCTTGCATGCATAGTAACTAACCTGTAACCCTGTTTGTAACCCTAACCCTATCTGTAACCCTAAGATAAACCCTTACAGATAGGGTTAGGGTTACAGTAAGGGTTAGAGTTACAGACAGGGTTAGGGTTACAGATAAGGTTAGGGTTACAGATAGAGTTACAGATAGAGTTACAGATAGGGTTAGGGACCCTAACCCTATCTGTAACTCTATCTGTAACCCTAACCTTATCTGTAACCCTAACCATGTCTGTAACTCTAACCCTTACTGTAACCCTAACCCTGTCTGTAACCCTAACGCTTACACTACCTGATCGATACAACATCATACCTGATGTTTTAAAGCACGTTATTCCAAACAGTTTAGGAATGTTAGGTGATTTATACCCTTTATGGATTAAAACCCGACTCTGCGTCAACTACGTAATTTTCCATGGGAGTTTTGCCATGGATCCCCCTCCGGCATGCCACAGTCCAGGTGTTAGACCCCTTGAAACAACTTTTACATCACTATTGTGGCCAGAAAGAGTCCCTGTGGGTTTTAAAATTCGCCTGCTCTTTGAAGACTATAGCGGTTCGCCCGTTCGCGAACATTTGCGGAAGTTCCCGTTTAATTGAACAGGCCGAAGTTAGAAGCTGATTAGTTACTATGTACATCTGCAGATTCTGTGTACACCAATTTTAGTAAATCCCCCACAAAGTGCTATAATATAGGCCTCTCAGACTCCTTGACAGACTTATCTCCCTATCACTTGAGGCCAAAAATATGGCAGCAGGTGCAAAATGATGTGCAGTGGGGGGAGAGGTGGAAACTGAGAAACTAGGAGGAAGAAGAGTGCCGGCCTTCCAGTTCAACCAAAAGAAGAAAGAAAACCAACACAATTAAATAGAAAACCTCCATATTCACTATCCAATACCCACAGTTTTAAAGGTCCGTTCTTTATTTTCTAAATAAGTTACTTTAAACTAGTGCATTGTTGGTTCGCTTATCTTTTTCTTTCGATTTCCCTTCTAAATGTTGTTTTTTTTCTTTGTTTTCTTTGTCTGAATTCCTCACTTCCAGTTCCTCCTCAGTAAGGTGTTCAGTAAGCTGTTACTTTCCATCACTCGGATGATGGTGGAAAACTTACTGAGGAGAAACAGGAAGTGAGAAATTCAAACAAAGAAAAAAAAACATTTAGAAGGGAAATCGAAAGAAAGGGTAAGTGAACCAACAATGCACTAGCTTAAATGAACCAATTTAGAAAATAAAAGTCGAACCTTTACAACCCCTTTAATCCAGAGGAAGGGAAAAAAATAAACAAACAATAAAAGCAAATTTGCTCCAGTGAGGGAAAAACAATCCTTCCTAATCCCCAAGAGACAATCAGATATTCCTTAGATCAACGTTACCTATAAATATTAGTATCCAGTTATATTCATTTAGGAAATAATCCAGACCTTTCTTAAATCAATCTACTGAGTTGGCTAGAATCAGCTCATGAGGGAGTTTATTTTCACAGCTCTTAACGTGAAGAAGCCTTTTCCATATTTGAAGATTATTGTCCTGTGTAATGACCTTAAAGGATATAACTCTACACCAAATTCACTATACAACTGTGAGCTGCAGTTGTAAGAACATCACAGCTAAATGCTGCTCACTGCCCGGTGTACATGCCACCAAAACACTGAGTAAAATATACCTCCCCATCAAAAAAAAGACCTAAAACACTAAGGCACGGAGTGGCTCACAGCAGGGGGTCTGGTGTGTCTCCATTCACCGGTTCAGGTCTGATTTCAGGCCAAATTTTGAAATGGACCAATTTAGAATCGGAGCTACTCTGGAGATGTGTCAACCGGCTCCATACAGAGCCTGTCACAATCTCCTGCAATGAGAAACCCCCAACCCTGTTTTTGTGTGTATGTGTTGTTGTTTTTTAACCAATCCCAATAAAAAAACACAAGAAAATAAAACACAAAAAAATGTGTTGTTGCAGCAGCTAAACAGCAACTGAAGTTGTTGCCAACACACACAAAAAATATAATCCTGAAAAGGACTGTTGGACCTAAGCACTGTGAACACAGAAGAGTACACACTAATATTTGCCCTTTTTTTTCTGACACCTATAAACGAAAAGGGGCAAACGGTTATCAATGGGACATGAAGGCACAGAGATACTGTATAACATTTATGGCTATTTACTAAAACTGGACTGTGCAAAATTTGGTGTAATTCTGCATAGAAACCAATCAGCTTCCAGTTTTTATTTCCAAAGTGTAACTGAACAAGCTGATGTTAGAAGATGATTGGTTACCATTCACAGCTGCACCAGACGCTGGGTGCTCCAGTTATAGTAAATCCACTCCTTTATGAGAAGTTCTAATGCCCAGTACACACAATCAGACTTTTGCCTAGCCAAAAGCACATCAGAATTCCGTCAGTAAAATAGACCATGTTCTATTTTTAAACTCAGATGGAATTCATCTAAATTTCTCCGATGGGGCACACACACTGTAGGAATTTCTGATGGAAAAAGTCCGTCTGACTTTTTCCATCGGAAATTCTGATTGTGTGTACAAGGCATAACTCTTCTCTACTCCTTTACATCAGAGCTGCTATTTAAGCCTTATTCACACAGTATGATTGTTGGCCAACTGAACATCTGATTTTTGTCAAAGGGGGGAGTGTGCCAGCATCTGGTCTTGCATACTAACGTTACACAATTGTACCACAAACACAAATGTAGTGATGGACTACAAGGAATTTCAGTTCTTGAGCGCCACCATTTGGGCCCCTTCTGCTAATTTCATGTTTGGTGAACATTGACTCCAAGCATGTGTGTACTTTCGACTTTTGTGTGACGGTTTTCTGTACTGACCATCAGAAAATCTGACGTTAAACCGTTGCCACCCGAAAATTTAGTAGCCTGTCATCCAACATTTGTTGGTGGAAAATTGAACAACAATTGTCAAAAGGAGCGTAATAACTAGTGTTGCTCACGAATATTGCATATTCGAGTATTCGCGAATAACTCTAATATCGCGGTGAATATTCGCTATTGCGAATATTCGTATTTTTTCAAATTTATTTTTAATACAGATCACATCCTAGTGATCTCCATCGACGTCTAAAAGCATTGCTGGTGTGATTAGAGACCATGGGCCGAGTAGCTGAGGCGATCCTTTTATGTTGCCGAATATTCGCAATCGCGAATACTTTCTCTGCCCTTCTTTTGCATCAGAGCCAATCAGATTTCTCCTACCACAGTTGTCAGAGGTTAGCAACCTCCATAGCAACCAATAGGAACCTGTCTGCATGACCATTATATAAGATCACTCCCAGCAGTATTTTAGTGCAGATTCACAAGGTGGCTAGAGAGAGTGGAGTGTTTCTGTGCGTTTGTCCTGTGTATTGCGATCTTAGAGCTTAGCACTGTGCTTCCTATAGGAAATGATCTCCGTTTTCGCGTGTTGTTCGCGCGCATGCGCATTCGCAGACGAGAATTTCGCAATCAATTTCGCATTCGCATTAGCGAAATTTCTCAAAAAAAAAATTTTTGATAAAATATCACGAATATTCGATATTAACGAATATTTCACGAATATTCTTCTATATATTCGTGAAATATCGCAAAATCGAATATGGCGTATTCCGCTCAACACTAGTAATAACGGTAAGATTTTAACAGTCTGACTTACAGATAATACCCTGCCAAAAATTGTATCCTGTGTACGAGGCTTAACTCTCAAAGCTGACAGATATATACTTTGATACTGTATAGAACTGGCAGCGCAGAATATGCAGTCATTCAAGCGTCACTTATAAAAGCGTGCATCCCAAAAGGTCATATCTTGATGCATAATGTGTCATATGTGACCATCATGTATATAGCCATAGGTGTGCACAGCCTAATGCATTAGGGTGTGCACCCCAAAGCACAAATACTGACAGTGTCAATAGGGAAGAGATTGCTGTCAGTAGGGGAGAGGACGAAGTGAGTATTATTTTATTTTTTAATATTTAAAAAAAAAGTTATTTTTGCAATTTTTTTCATAGACCCATTAGGGGGCATTGATGAAATATTAGGGGTCCAAACAGGGGGAATCTGTGCCACACGGGGTGCTTAGGGTGTGCCCAGGCACACCTGGCACACCCTGTACACACGACTATGTATATAGGCAAATCTGCATAAGAGTGCATTATTGTGGCCAGCTGTACTTTTTCCAGCTTTCTGTCCTTTTGTTTATCTTTTTCTTCCCCCAGACCATCCAATGCCACTTTTCTATCTCTTTCTATGTCAAAACAGAGTAAACAGAAATTATACTTTGTGTTCACAGATGCAAATATTATGTAAAATGGGAAACACAAAGCCAAAAATACATGGAGATGCCATGACACAGAAAAAGTTTTTTCCTCTCAGGCGGTTAAATAGATGCTGCTCACGAACATGCGTCGGTGGAGCTGTGCTTTTGTTCCACTGCATTTTTTATACTTTCTACCATTACAGCATGAAAAACACTTTAGTTGTTAAATCACTACTAAAGGTCCTCAAATAGATCCACATCATAAAAAGTGAAACCTTTGATGGAGGATTTAGGACATTATGTTCTGCATTTTTTCTTCCATATAATTGGTCTTCTGCTGCACCCATTTGTTTAAGGGCACACTTCATTGTGCCAAGCATCCCTAGGACACAGGGAGCTCAGTCACGTCTTTACATTTTCAAACACGATTTCTAAGCAGTACACGGTTTTATGTGTCACATTTATTTTCATAAAAACACAATTTGATTAGAATGGAGGCAGGGGTTCAACAAGATGAAAGATGGACAGATAGATGGTGGTAGGACATGTTTTAACAAGCTTTTTAAAAGTTAGCACATTTCCATTCTTTTTAAGAATTCTCCGATAAAATGTTTATAAAATATTTATTTTTGAAATCTATTACAGTTAATGCAAAACTTTGTAATCTTAAGTTTCATTAAAAGTTTGTAGTTATAAAAAAATATTAATAGAAAATTGGCTTAGGGGACCTGTATATTATATTAGGCTATAGGGCACAGTAAAATATTGTATGGCATAAATTAAATGGAAATGTATTGTTCCGCACGCTCCCGACAGAGCTGCTGTTTCACAGGTCCTTTATTCCCAGTGCCCACAACACTAGAAAGAAACACCACACTCCCTGGCACACCTTTGGCTTTAAAGAGGTATTAATTAAGGTATTTTAGTTACTTACTATTTATGTCAATAAAAAGGTTTTGACTTAAAAAATTAAAGCAGTATTAAACCCAAAACCCCAAAAATGTAATATACTACCACTTACCAATCATTAGATGTGGTGGCTGCTTCAGTTTTCTTTTCTAAAAGGGGTTGTTAAGGAAAAAAATGTTTTCCCTAAATAGCTTCTTTTACCTTAGTGCAGTCCTCTTTCACTTACCTCATCCTTCCATGTTGCTTTTAAATGTCCTTATTTTTCTGAGAAACCCTCACTTCCTCTTCTGTCTGTAACTCCCCACTGTAATGCGAGGCTTTCTCCCTGGTGTGGAATGTCATGCTCGTCCCCTCCCTTGGACTACAGGAGAGTCAGGACGCTCTCCACATTGCAGATAGAGAAAGGAGCTGTGTGTAAGTGGGTGTCCTGACTCTCCTGTAGTCCAAGGGAGGGACCGAGCACGACAATCCACACCAGGGAGAAAGCCTTGCATTACTGTGTGGAGTTACAGACAGAAAAACAGGAAGTGAGGATATCTGATAAGAAATAAGGATATTAAAAAGCAAAATCGAAGGATGTGGTAAGTGAAGGAGGACTTGTAGTGGCAATCTGGGGGTGTGCAAAGCACACCGCCATCTTGCCATGTGCTTTAAAGCACATCCCCCATCTTAAATGAAATAATGCCATGTTTAAACTAAAAGATTTACTCACCATCATTCTCTACCCATCCATACAAGTCAAGAGACATCATACAAGCCTGTTCTCTAGTTACCATCCTTGCCATCAATGCCAGCCACAGGGCTGAGCATGGCTCCTTTTATTTACACAAAACAGGAAGTCATCACCAGTAAGTCGCCTCCCCCCATGGGAGTGGTCATCACCAGATGTCTTCTTATACACAGCAAACACCATAACAAAACATTCCCTCCGACAGGAAGTCACATTGAATACATGAATAGAATACAATGAATACAATACAATGAATAGAAATACAAACAATGCTGGCTAAAGTCTTATGGGCGTGTCCGGTCAGGGTGTGCATGTGCCCCCCTGACCCCAGAAGCGTTCACAAGCCCTCAAACTATACGCTGATAGAACCTTTAATCTGCGCCATTCCATAGAATAATGCATATAAAGATTATACCCTTATTGAGGCTATTTACAGACGCACGCTACGAACCCCAAATCCTGCTGATCAGACATGACCCAGATAACAGCGTACATCTGTCTATAGCCACTAGTGTGCTTGCGAAATGAACGCACCCCCCTCAACGATCGTCTGTGCTAAATGCACAGAGGGGCCCCTCGCTGGTGGGCATACGCCCATGCCGCAACCATCACACTCCAACCTCAAGACATTTTCTACTACCAGACGAGAGTCAACCAGCCTCAGGACTGCCACAGTCAGCTCTATTTAGAGCGGGTTGGGGAAGTGTCAAGACTGGGTGCCAATTATGACAATACATAATAAATACATCTTCAAATTTCCACCACAGACTGCACTAAGGTAAAGGAAGCTATTTAGGAAAAAAAATTACCTTTACAACTCCTTTAAGCCTCGTACACATGATTGGATTTTCCAACGGGAATTTTATGATGACAAGCTGTTGTCAGGAAATCTGACCGTTTGTTTGCTCCATTGGACAATTGTCAGATTCTCTGCAGACAAATGTGGGATAGCATGCTTTAAAATGATGTGCCAACTATTGTGTGTTGTCGGATTTTCCAATCATGTGTACAACGTACAAACACGCATGCTCGGAAGCAATGCACACCATAACACAATATTAGCAGAAGTTGCCCAACGGGTGGCGCTAAAGAGCTAAAAAAAATGTTGTTTCATGTTTGTTCGCTGACAATTCTTTGCCGTTTGTATGCAAGACAAGTTCCTGGCCAACACCCTTCGGACAAAAGTCCTACGCCTTGTCCGATGAAAATTTTGTGTACGAGGCTTTAGTCTTTTTATCCTTCTGTTTTCTCTGTTTGGTAATTTGGTCAGTAACACACCTTCTGTATTAGAGTGTGTCCCCCCCCCACTCTGGATGAAGGAGCACATGAGGCACATTTGGACAACAGCATTGCCAGTCTTGGGGGAAGGCGAGGGTAAGATGCTAGCAGATTTAAATACACTAACAAAATTGAAGTCAAACTTCAGCAAAAACTTTATAATCAGTTACAGCAAACAGTTTTTCCTTTTTGGGATAAAGGTTCTACATAAATAAATAAAATCTAATCATTGTAAGCTCTCCCGCAAGTGTTAAATGGTTTGTCTCATCCCTGTAACTGATACATTCTGCTTGAGAGCATGTTCTTCTGATAAACAGCAGACTAAGGGCCCTTTCACATGGTCTGTGTCTGTGAGCGGGCTCCGCTTTCCTCAGCAAGCAGGGATCGCTCCGTCGATCCCCGCTGAGCAGGGTTGATGACAGGTATGTCTCTGCCCACTGTGCAGGGACTGATCTATCAGAGCGCGGCTCTCCCCTATGGGGGATCGGATGATGACGGACCATAGAGTCCATTGTCATCCGATCCACAGGCAGATGCAAAAATTGTGTTTTTTGCCACAATTATGTGCTGCTTTAGATGCTCTGTTGAATTGTAATATAATTTTCGGTTGCTCCACTTGTTTCTTCCCTGCAGGGCTTTTGTCTGTTCATTAAAGCAGTATTGAACCCAAAAGCAAAGAATTATTCTATTGCAGCTTACAATTTTTTAGTTAAGATGGCTGCATTCGTTTTGTTTTTTAGACTTTCTTCTATTTTTATTAGGTGATCCTGCCAGTAAGGCCTCTTTCACATGGACGGACCGCTCAGGTCCGCCTGTTAGATTTTTAAGTGGACCTGAACGGGCGCTCCATAGAACTCTATGGAGCCACGGATGTCAGCAGTGACATGCCCGCTGACATCCGACCCGCCAAAGTGTGACAGAGGAAAACCCTATATACAAATCTTATAAAGAATAACAAACTGTCTAGGTGTCCTGACTGAGATGGAAAACACTATCTAAACCACTGGCCGGTGGGTCTAAGTACAGTTAGCCGGCGCTGGGGCCCTGGATCTCCCATTGAGAGTGCTCAGTCTCTGTCAGTTATTTTTTTTAAATGCTGTAAAGCTGAAAATTCAGCTATAAATCGGGCTTTTTATAATTGGTTTGCGTTGTGCTGGACTCTTTAACCACTTAAGGACCGCCTACTGCACACTTACGTCGGCAGAATGGCACAGCTGGGCACATCAACGTATATATACGTTGGTTTTAGTACCCAGCCGTGGGTCGCGGGCGCGCGCGCGCGGGCGCGCGCGCGCGCGGGGCGCGCGCCCGCGACCGGTCCGAAGCTCCTGGACCGGGACCGCGGGATTCGCGGACCCGATCGCCGCTGCAGTGCGGCGATCCATCCCTGGAGCGGAAGAACGGGGAGAGCCGTGTGTAAACACGGCTTCCCCGTGCTTCTCTGTGGCCGGAGCATCGATCGCGTCATCCCTGTAATAGGGGGACGCGATCGATGACGTCACACCTACAGCCACACCCCCCTACAATTGTAAACACACACATTAGGGCACACATTCCCTACAGCGCCACCTGTGGTTAACTCCCAAACTGCAACTGTCATTTCCACAGTAAACAATGCAATTTAAATGCATTTTTTGCTGTGAAAATGACAATTGTCCCAAAAATGTGTCAAAATTGTCCGAAGTGTCCGCCATATTGTCGCAGTCACGAAAAAAATCGCTGATCGCCGCTATTAGTAGTAAAAAAAAAATAATTAATAAAAATGCAATAAAACTATCCCTTATTTTGTAAACGCTATAAATTTTGCGAAAACCAACCGATAAACGCTTATTGCGATTTTTTTTACCAAAAATATGTAGAAGAATACGTATCGGCCTAAACTGAGGAAAAAAAATGTTTTTTTATATATTTTTGGGGGATATTTATTATAGCAAAAAGTAAAAAATATTGCATTTTTTTTTAAATTGTCGCTCTATTTTTGTTTATAGCGCAAAAAATAAAAACCGCAGAGGTGATCAAATACCACCAAAAGAAAGCTCTATTTGTGGGAAAAAAAGGACGCAAATTTTGTTTGGGAGCCACGTCGCACGACCGCGCAATTGTCTGTTAAAGCGACGCAGTGCCGAATCGCAAAAACCCCTTGGGTCATTTGCCAGCGTATTGGTCCGGGTCTTAAGTGGTTAAGCCCACACAGTTCTTTCACAATGAGACTGTACTTAACTGCTTGCTGACCGCCCGCCGTCATATTACTGCGGGACGGCAGCACTCCTGGGCGAGAGCCCGTAGCTATACGTCCGCTTTAAAGCTTTCCGCTAGGGGGCGCACAAAAAGTGCTCTGGTCATTGGACAGCAATATGGTCCGGGGCTAAAGTGGTTAAATCAAAATGACTGCAACCTGGAATTTACCAGAAAATTTTATCCTGAACAGATCCATTAATTAGATCTGGTCCTTACAGGTGAAGCAGCCACAGAAACAGTTGGACTACTTTCACACTGAGGCGCTTATACAGGGAGTGCAGAATTATTAGGCAAGTTGTATTTTTGAGGATTCATTTTATTATTGAACAACAACCATGTTCTCAATGAACTCAAAAAACTCATTAATATCAAAGCTGAATATTTTTGGAAGTAGTTTTTAGTTTGTTTTTAGTTTTAGCTATTTTAGGGGGATATCTGTGTGTTCAGGTGACTATTACTGTGCATAATTATTATTAGGCAACTTAACAAAAAACAAATATATACCCAGTTCAATTATTTATTTTTACCAGTGAAACCAATATAACATCTCAACATTCACAAATATACATTTCTGACATTCAAAAACAAAACAAAAACAAATCAGTGACCAATATAGCCACCTTTCTTTGCAAGGACACTCATGCAGCCTGACATCCATGGATTCTGTCAGTGTTTTGATCTGTTCACCATCAACATTGCGTGCAGCAGCAACCACAGCCTCCCAGACACTGTTCAGAGAGGTGTACTGTTTTCCCTCCTTGTAAATCTCACATTTGATGATGGACCACAGGTTCTCAATGGGGTTCAGATCAGGTGAACAAGGAGGCCATGTCATTAGTTTTTCTTCTTTTATACCCTTTCTTGCCAGCCACGCTGTGGAGTTCTTGGACGCGTGTGATGGAGCATTGTCCTGCATGAAAATCATGTTTTTCTTGAAGGATGCAGACTTCTTCCTGTACCACTGCTTGAAGAAGGTGTCTTCCAGAAACTGGCAGTAGGACTGGGAGTTGAGCTTGACTCCATCCTCAACCCGAAAAGGCCCCACAAGCTCATCTTTGATGATACCAGCCCAAACCAGTACTCCACCTCCACCTTGCTGGCGTCTGAGTCGGACTGGAGCTCTCTGCCCTTTACCAATCCAGCCACGGGCCCATCCATCTGGCCCATCAAGACTCACTCTCATTTCATCAGTCCATAAAACCTTAGAAAATTCATTCTTGAGATATTTCTTGGCCCAGTCTTGACGTTTCAGCTTGTGTGTCTTGTTCAGTGGTGGTCGTCTTTCAGCCTTTCTTACCTTGACCATGTCTCTGAGTATTGCACACCTTGTGCTTTTGGGCACTCCAGTGATGTTGCAGCTCTGAAATATGGCCAAACTGGTGGCAAGTGGCATCTTGGCAGCTGCACGCTTGACTTTTCTCAGTTCATGGGCAGTTATTTTGTGCCTTGGTTTTTCCACATGCTTCTTGCGACCCTGTTGACTATTTTGAATGAAACGCTTGATTGTTCGATGATCACGCTTCAGAAGCTTTGCAATTTTAAGAGTGCTGCATCCCTGCAAGATATCTCACTATTTTTGACTTTTCTGAGCCTGTCAAGTCCTTCTTTTGACCCATTTTGCCAAAGGAAAGGAAGTTGCCCAATAATTATGCACACCTGATATAGGGTGTTGATGTCATTAGACCACACCCCTTCTCATTACAGAGATGCACATTACCTAATATGCCTAATTGGTAGTAGGCTTTCGAACCTATACAGCTTGGAGTAAGACAACATGCATAAAGAGGATAATGTGGTCAAAATACTCATTTGCCTAATAATTCTGCACTCCCTGTAATGCTAAAAATAGCATCTGCAAAGCACCTTGAATGTGCCTCTCTTTTCAATCAATTGTGAAAACCCGGAGTGGTGCGCTAGCAGGATCTGCTAGCCGCATCTTTGAGGGGCTGTAGGAGCAGTGTATACACCGCGGGTAGTTTTAACCCTTTTTCGGACGCTAGTGGGGGTTAAAAGTGGCTAGCAAAAATGCAAAGGACGGCTTTTTTAGCGTCGCTTTACCACTAACGCCTGCAACGCCCCCTTCATTCTTCCTTTATTCAAAAAACGTATCTCCCAGAAGCAAATCGCTACCCTTAACCACCCCTGTAAACTTCTCTACAAGAAAATTACCCAGGGGGTGGGGGTGTGTTCTTCTCTAAAAGCAAACCCAGTGACTAAGCAGTGACTGCAGCGCTTTCCCCCTCTAGTTGTCCCTTATTTAGAGCGCCTGTCCCTCTTCTGGAATCAAATCCATGTGTCCCTCATTACAAAAGGTTACTCTTTTAGACCTGAAATAAATATACTGTCAATATAGTGTAGTGTTTCAGTCAAGGGAAAGGGGTGCTGTGTAATGTAAAGGGGTCCAGTGATGCAGGGTGCTGTGTAATGTAAAGGGGTCCAGTGGTGCAGTGTGCTGTGTAATGAATGTAAAGGGGGCCAGTGATGCAGGGTGCTGTGTAATGTAAAGGGGTCCAGTGATGCAGGGTGCTGTGTAATGTAAAGGGGACAGTGATGCAGGGTGCTGTGTAATGTAAAGGGGTCCAGTGATGCAGGGTGCTGTGTAATGAATGTAAAGGGGTCCAGTGATGCAGGGTGCTGTTTAATGTAAAGGGGGCCAGTGATGCAGGGTGCTGTGTAATGTAAAGGGGTCCAGTGATGCAGGGTGCTGTGTAATGTAAAGGGGGCCAGTGATGCAGGGTGCTCTGTAATGTAAAGGGGTCCAGTGATGCAGGGTGCTGTGTAATGAATGTAAAGGGGTCCAGTGATGCAGGGTGTTGTGTAATGTAAAGGGATCCAGTGATGCAGAGTGCTGTGTAATGTAAAGGGGGCCAGTGATGCAGGGTGCTGTGTAATGTAAAGGGGTCCAGTGATGCAGGGTGCTGTGTAATGAATGTAAAGGGATCCAGTGATGCAGAGTGCTGTGTAATGTAAAGGGGGCCAGTGATGCAGGGTGCTGTGTAATGTAAAGGGGTCCAGAGCTGTGAGGTGCTGTGTAATGTAAAGGGGTCCAGAGCTGTGAGGTGCTGTGTAATGTAAGTGGGGCCAGAGGTGCAGTTGTGGAGAGGGGGTACACAGTAGTGACAAAGAGATATTGAAAGATGCAGGGGGCACAGTGGGGTGTTTTTACATTTGTGTAATATAAAGGGGTCCAGTGATGCAGGGTGCTGTGTAATGTAAAGGGGTCCAGTGATACAGGGTGCTGTGTAATGTAAAGGGGACAGTGATGCAGGGTGCTGTGTAATGTAAAGGGGTCCAGTGATGCAGGGTGCTGTGTAATGAATGTAAAGGGGTCCAGTGATGCAGGGTGCTGTTTAATGTAAAGGGGGCCAGTGATGCAGGGTGCTGTGTAATGTAAAGGGGTCCAGTGATGCAGGGTGCTGTGTAATGTAAAGGGGGCCAGTGATGCAGGGTGCTCTGTAATGTAAAGGGGTCCAGTAATGCAGGGTAAAGCTGTGTAATGAATGTAAAGGGGTCCAGTGATGCAGGGTGTTGTGTAATGTAAAGGGATCCAGTGATGCAGAGTGCTGTGTAATAATGTAAAGGGGGCCAGTGATGCAGGGTGCTGTGTAATGTAAAGGGGTCCAGTGATGCAGGGTGCTGTGTAATGAATGTAAAGGGATCCAGTGATGCAGAGTGCTGTGTAATGTAAAGGGGTCCAGTGAAGGGTGCTGTGTATGAATGTAAAGGGATCCAGGGCCAGAGTGCTGTGTAATGTAAAGGGGGCCAGTGATGCAGGGTGCTGTGTAATGTAAAGGGGGCCAGAGCTGTGAGGTGCTGTGTAATGTAAAGGGGTCCAGAGCTGTGAGGTGCTGTGTAATGTAAGTGGGGCCAGAGGTGCAGTTGTGGAGAGGGGGTACACAGTAGTGACAAAGAGATATTGAAAGATGCAGGGGGCACAGTGGGGTGTTTTTACATTTGTGTAATATAAAGGGGTCCAGTGATGCAGGGTGCTGTGTAATGAATGTAAAGGGGTTAAGTGATGCAGGGTGCTGTGTAATGTAAAGGGGGCCAGTGATGCAGAGTGATGTGTAATGTAAAGGGGGCCAGTGATGCAGGGTGCTGTGTAATGTAAAGGGGTCCAGAGCTGTGAGGTGCTGTGTAATGTAAGGGGGTCCAGAGGTGCAGTTGTGGAGAGGGGGTACACAGTAGTTACAAAGAGATGCAGGGGGCACAGTGGGGTGTTTTTAAATTTTAACATGGGGGGGAGGGGCGCTTTTAACCCCCGCTAGCGGTCGAAGAAAGGGTAAAATGCGACTGTGTATCGCCGCTGCCGAGGCGCCCCCCTCTGAAAAAATGTCAGCGGATGCCCATGCAGCAGCATTGTTACTCTGTGGACAGGGTATTCTCAACTTTGTATTGTATTGTTACTGTAATACAGTACGTCTGGGATTACATTCCAAAAGCAGACCTGGACAAAATTGTAAGGGCTTTCAAACAAAATCGGTTTGAATGACCTTTCTAAGAATGTTCTGTCAAGAATTTTCATATGAACATTTGCTCAAAATTCCACAAGTGTATGGCCAGTGTTAGAATCTGTCAGCTCCTTGTTAAGGCTACTTTCACACAGGGGCAGTGAGAGCGTCGGTGGTAAAGCGCCACTAGTTCTAGCGGCACTTTACTGTAGTTTCAGCGGCTCTTTTCGGCCACTAGCGGGGCACATTTAACCCTCGCTAGCGGCCGAAGAAAGGGTTAATATTGCTCGTGTAGCGCCTACAAAGCGCTTTGGCAGTGCTGCCCATTAATTTCAATGGGCAGCACGGGTTAGGAGCAGTGTATACACCGGCCCTGCACCGTCCCAAAAATCCTGCAAGTGTACCGCTCCAGTTTGAAAGCACTCGGGCTTTCACACTGGAGTGACAGGAGAGGCATTTTGCAGGCGCTATTTTTAAAGCGCCTGTAAACCGCCTCAATGTGAAAGTGGCCTTACACATGTGACACTATTGGGGAGATTTTTATTGACTTCCATGTGAGAAATAAATTCATTGTCAACATCTCTACTAATGTATTTTTGGTTTTGTCTGTGTCCCAGTTAAAAAGACTTTACCAAGCTTTAAGTATGACATAGTTGGAGGATGACTGGAGACTGAATAACAACCCACATGGTAAAATAATGAGTGAATAAAAAAAACAAAGCGATAACTCATCTGTGATCATTTTGGATCTTCTTACATTACTGTCTTGGTTACCATGGTTTCCATTTTCTTCTTTGTATAATTAGCAACAGTGTAAAACTAACAAAAATAAGCTGCTCTTTTTTTTTTTTTGGTGAAAATAATTTTTTTTTTTTACATATGACCTTCAAATCGATTCCCACCAGTCAATGTTATTCTGTACATTGGATGTAATGCTGTCGGTTTACTAGTGCTAGTCGCATAGTCGCCAACTCATTATAGTTTTTTTTTATTATGTTATTGAATTTACCAAAGAATATTTACAGCTAAGAATTTGTTGTACAACTGGTCTGGGGTGAGGGAACTTTTTAACCTACAAAGTATGGCTTTGTCCCTTGATATCCAGTACAGTTGGCAACTATGTGTCAGTGCTCGATGTGTTGTTTCTGTCACAATCTTTTCTGATGCATTTATTCTTATGGTGTTCTGCTGAGGTAGGAAGCCAAAGTGGACAGATGCTGGTGAATGCCCCATGGCAGCGGTTACCTCAGTCCAATCATCAAGTACAAGCTATAACTTGGAAGCATTTTTTAGGTAAGAAACTTATTTCCTTAAATAGAAATGCTCTTCTTACGGTAGAGAGAAAGTCGGTCGTTTTGCATTGTACTTGGCTAGAGCCTGAACTGCCTCCTTCCGGATATTGATCAACAACCATAATAATAGAGAAGTCGTAGATCAACGAATCAACGAGTCTCCCATTTCTCTTAACCACTTAAGACCCTGACCAAAATGCAGGTAAATGACCAGGCCCCTTTTTGCGATTCGGCACTGCGTCGCTTTAACTGACAATTGCGCGGTCGTGCGACGTGGCTCCCAAACAAAATTTGCGTCCTTTTCTTCCCACAAATAGAGCTTTCTTCTGGTGTTATTTGATCGCCTCTGCGATTTTTATTTTTTGCGCTATATACAAAAATAGAGCGACATTTTTGAAAAAAAAACAATATTTTCTACTTTTTGTTATAAGAAAAATCAAATAAACTAAATTTTAGTCAAACATTTAGGCCAAAATTTATTTAGCCACATGTCTTTAGTAAAAAAAAAAAACGCAATAAAGAAAAAAAAATTTGCTACCTAGCGGGAACAGAGACACTAATAAAGCGATCAGAAAAATTATCGCTTAGTGATGCTGGCTATAGGGAGTGAAAGGGTTAACTAGGGCAGTGATCAAGGGGTTAAAACTTTATTAGGGGGGGTACGGGGGCTACCCTGAACCTAACACTAACTGCCTGTCACACTGACACTAAATACAGTAATCATACATGTATGATTACTGCATTCAGTGACACTGTGACAGGGGGGGGGGGGTGATCGCGGGGGTTAAATGTGTTTGTGTAGTGTGTGTCAGTGTATTGCTGTGCAGACTTACTGTGCGATGTGATCTCTCCTCAGCGGTGGTTGAAAAAACTGCTGATGGGAGAGATCACATCACTTCCTCCTTCCTGTGTTTACACAGGAGGAGGAAGTGCACTGCAGGGGGAGCGCGCGGATTGGCTGGGAGCGATCCGGAGGGGGCGAACAAAAACGAATAGCCGCCCCCTCATCCCGGATCACTCGACCAGCTACGGGGACTGCCGCATGTACAGGGGGGGTCCCGATCGGACCCCCCAACCCACCTCAAGGCACCAACGTATATATACGTTGATGTGCCTGTCGGTGCCATTCTGCCGACGTAAATGTACATGCGGTGGTCCATAAGGGGTTAAAGTGGATGTAAACCCAAAAAAATATATATATTTTTTTTTTTATGTCACAACAGTCCTATCATCTGTGCCCAGTCTTGCCACACAGAGTTAATCCAGATCTGAGAAATCCTCTTTTATGTTTAGTGAAAATGAACAGCTTTCCAGATAAAACCCTGCCTAGATAAAAAGTCAGTTTTCTCTCTTCTTGCTTTGAGTGAGAGGTTATTTACATATCTAGCTAGGACATGTTTATCATATGTTATGTTTTGTTTATCATAACAGGAGGTGATATAACATCATAACGCATCCTAGTAATATACAATGAACTTTGGATCACCTCTTGTTATGATAAACATGTCAAAGCTAGATATGTAAATAACCTGTTAGTGAAGGCAATAACAGAGAAACAGACTTTATAATTTGGCAGGTTTTTATCTGGAATTCTGTTAATTTGCACTGAACTTTAAAAGAGGATTACTCAGCGCTGGATTAACTCTGTGTGGCAAGACTGGGCACAGATGATAGGAAATCTTATACTCTACATTGTGACATCAAAAAAAATATAAATTTTTTTGGGGGTTTACATCCACTTTAAGGCATTCTGAGCCATAGCTTTAGGGCACTTGAATCTGAATTTAAAGTTGGAAACCTGTGTTCCCTTGTGTCATCATCAGACTGGCTAAAAAATGTCCAAAGATTTCTTCTGTTCACCACCCACTCGTGATTGTCTAAAAAAAAATGCAATCTACCAGCAAGTTCTCTGTGTTCAGCAGATAGGCCACGTTCAAGCCTTCAGGTGTGTCTCCGCCCTTTGGTAAATTTCAGTTGGGATTTACAGATGAGGGATGCTTCTGGTGCCAAATTTTTTTGCAACATAAGAAACATCTTGTTGTCTATCAGAATATGGACCTGGCAACCTTGAAAGAGAAGGGAACAAATCTAGATTGGACTGTCTAGACACCGGTCCCTTCCACATGCCCTGGGCTTGCTCTCCCAAGCAGTAAGTTCTTCAGCCCTGCAGGTCTTGACAAATAGGTAAAGGTATTCTGATCATTTGGTCTTATGGGATCAGATTGGTGGAGTTGATTTAGTAGAATGATGACATTAGGTGATCCAGGAAACAAATTTTACTGACAGGTCATCACCTGGCATGTAAAATTCTTGCAGGGAAAGCTGCTAGGAGGTCCTTTTCCTTTTGACATAGACACTCTGCCAGTATTAAAAATCCCAAGAGTCCTTTTGCATACATTACATAAAGTGGGCTTTTGGGATGGAACAAAGAGGGGTGAGGATAGGTGGAGTTCTGGAGTCCAGTAGGCACAGGTAACAATGTTGCTTGGGATTCCAGTGCAGCAAACTCGCTCATCCATGTCTTTATGGACCTTGTTTATTCACTGAAACAGAAAGGGGCCATCCCCAAACTGTTCCCACAAAGTTGGAAGCAGGAAATTGTCCAAAATGTCTTGGTATGATGAAGATAATGCTGATACCTTAAGAGTTCCCTTTACTGGAACCAAGGAACCAAGCCCAACCCCTGAAAAGCAACCACACACCATAATCCCCCCTCCACCAAATATTTTGGACCAGTGCACAAAGCAAGGGATGCCATTGAAGTTCATGTAATTGTAAAGGCAGGTGCCCCAATACTTTTGGTAATATAGTGTGTGTGTGTGTGTGTGTGTGTGTGTGTGTGTGTGTGTGTATAGATATATATCTATAAATAGATATATATTAGGGCTGTGGAAATTAAAGATTAATTCCTGGATTAATAGTTAATTTTTTTGATCGATCAAAATTCTTTTGATTGGTACTAGTGGTGCAACCGATCGTAAATGATCAGGGATCCGAACGGGTCACCATATGCGGATCGGCACACCACGTGATCCGCGGAGCTCCGCTGCTGCCTTGGCCATAGGAAAGGCCGCGGCTTCGGCCTAGCTCCCAGAGCGAGGGCCATCTTGGTCCACCCGGCGGCAGCCTAAGTGAGCCTAGAGTGCACACATGCTGACATCATCACCTGACCTCAGCTGCCCGTGTTTGGGTGGCTTCTCTGGTAAGACTAAGCAAGCACTAATCTTCCTATGCAGTGGGGGAAATGTGGACCATATTACAGTGGGGAGATGTCTGTGGATTACAGTGGGGAGATGTTTGTGGATTACAGTGGGGAAGATGTGGACCATATTACAGTGGGGAGATGTCTGTGGATATTACAGTGGGGAGATGTCTGTGGATATTACAGTGCGGAGATGTCTGTGGATATTACAGTGGGGAGATGTCTGTGGATATTACAGTGGGGAGATGTCTGTGGATATTACAGTGGGGGAGATGTCTGTGGATATTACAGTGGGGGAGATATCTGTGGATATTACAGTGGGGACTATATATGGTGGTGATCCGAAAAATGTATGTGCGTTATAATTAATCAAAATTAGTCGATTAATCAATTAAAAAAAACTATTAATCGAACACAACATTTTTAATCAATAACAGCCCTAATATATATATATATATATATATATATATATATGTTAAAAAAAAATACTGCCACCAATACTGCTCTCATAATAGTATATACAAAAAAAAAAGAAAATGGTCTCATGGAATAGGGGGGAGGGGGGTGTTTAGGCAATTTAAACAAAAAGAAAAGAAAATCTGAGTGCATGTGGAAATACCACATACTGTATGCATCACCATATTTTTAAGGCTTGCAGAGGTGGTTGTTGACACTGACCCTGTAACCTCTGTGACATTTTCCAATCCAGGAGAGGTGATGTCAGATGTACAGGAAGAAACTTCAGAATTAGTCACTAGTCACCACAGACCCCATGCCCTTTGCAGTCTGTGCAGTAAGGATTTTTTATTTTATTTTTTGCTTTTTTAGTAGTGTAGTGTAGTCTATTGCCTTCAGAGCTTCTTGTCATCCTGGCCAAAATTTAAATTAACCCCGTATGCCTAACTCCGCAGCTAAATACTGGCTAATTTTTTTAGTTCTATCTGATAACCTGTCCTATGTTTAGACATAGACAATTTATGTTAGGATCAATGACAGCAGGAAGGTCCCAGGAGCCCCATTAAAATGTTTATTTGGGGCCCCATAATCTGTAGTCGGAATATCCAATGAAAAGCTTCCATCGGACTTATACCATCAGAAATTCCGACTGTGTGTACAGGGCATTAGACATGTAAGATTGTTACTCCGCCTGGTGGAGAACATTAAATGGTCACTCTTCGAGATGATTTTTTTTTTGGAGGTGTTAATTGAAGATTCGCTGTTTCCAAATCTATTTATTGTGTGTATCTATGTATTTCACCTGTCCAGTTAGCTTGTCATGGGAAACATGTTCAGCCAAAAGTAATAGACTGTAATATGTAATTTGCAAGCTGAAATTCCCAGAAGTGTGTATTGACAAGCAAAGCTAATCCTCTATCTACATAATTTACTAATGACTACATATTTTTTGGCCATCAACATGGCTAGATCAAGCATACCTGCTTAATGTGGCCGACACTCTCCAAACCTTCAGGGCTGAAGCTTCTGCCAGATCTTTTGCCATGTGAGTAGTAGATTGGAGCACTATTTATGGCCCCAGAGATGCCCACTTTTAAACTTCCCAGCTGACAGATACATTTCTCTTTTTGGTAATACATTGGAGTGGTTAAACATATTCCAAAGCCATCGGGTGGTTAACCACTTAAGGACCGCTCACTGTATATATACGTCATTTTTTTTTAAATAGATATCTCGGTAACGGCAGCAGCTGCTGCCACAACCGAGATATCAATCTTTTCAGTGAGCGGTCCTGTCAACGATATCCATGGTCTCGGCGGCAGATTCAGGGGGGGGCCCTCTCCGACCGCTCTCCCACGCCCTCGGCCACTTACCGGAGCCGTCGGCGGAGGCGATTGGGTCCTCCCGGCTCGGCTGGAATGCGAGTGAGGGCAAGATGACCCCCACCCATCTCCATAGCATAGCAGGGCGGTAGCAACGTCAAAACGTCACTTCCGCCCATGCTTCTTAACCACTTTAGCCCCGGACCATATTGCTGTCCAATGACCAGACTTTGTGATTCGGCACTGCGTCGCTTTAACTGACAATTGCGCGGTCGTGCGACGTGGCTCCCAAACAAAAACGGCGTCCTTTTTTCCCCACAAATAGAGCTTTCTTTTTGTGGTATTTGATCATCTCTGCGGGTTTTATTTTTTGCGCTATAAACAAAAATAGAGCGACTATTTTGAAAAAAATGCAATATTTTTTACTTTTTGCTATAATAAATATCCTCCAAAAATATATAAAAAAACGTTTTTTTTCCTCAGTTTAGGTCGATACGTATTCTTCTACATATTTTTTGTTAAAAAAAAACGCAATAAGCGTTTATTGATTGGTTTGCGCAAAAGTTATAGCGTTTACAAAATAGGGGGTCATTTTATGGCATTTTTATTAATATTTTTTTTTTACTAGTAATGGCGGCGATCAGCATTTTCTTTCAGTACTGCGACATTATGGCGGGCACTTCGGACACTTTTGACACATTTTTGGGACCATTGGCATTTTTATAGCGATCAATGCTATAAAAATGCATTGTATTACTATAAAAATGCCATTGGCAGTGAAGGGGTTAACACTAGGGGGCAGGGAAGGGGTTAAGTGTGTTCCTGCGTGTGTTCTAACTGTATGGGGGGGGGGGGGGTGACCTCACTAGGGGAAATCACTGATCTTCTGTTCATACATTGTATGAACAGGAGATCAGCGTTTCCCCCGCTGACAGGACCGGGAGCTGTGTGTTTAAACACACAGCTCCCGTTCCCCGCTCTGTAATGAGCGATCGCGTGTGCCCGGCGGCGATCGTACCCGCCGGGCACGTGCACGGGACTCGGGGACTAGCGGCCGCTAAAGAGCGGACGTATAGCTACGTGCTCTCGCGTAGCAGTGCCACCGTCCCGCAGTAATATGACGGCGGGCGGTCGGCAAGTAGTTAAAGCAATATTTTCTTGTCACTTTTTCAAATGACATTTTTTTTTTTTTTTTTTGCATTTTAGTCTAAATATAAGATGTGAGGTCTTTTTGACCCCAGATCTCATATTTAAGAGGACCTGTCATGCTTTTTTATATTACAAGGGTTGTTTACATTCCTTGTAATAGGAATAAAAGTGATACATTTTTTTAGTGTAAAAAATTATAAAATAAATAAAAAATTTTTATTTTAAAGCACCCCGTCCCGACGAGCTCGCGTGCAGAATGCGAACGCATACATGAGTAGCGCCCCATATGAAAACGGTGTTCAAACCACACAAGGTATAACCGCGATCGTTAGAGCGAGAGCAATAATTCTAGCCTTAGACCTCCTCTGAAGCTCAAAAGATGCAATCTATAGAATTTTTTAAACGTCGCCTATGGAGATTTTTAAGGGTAAAAGTTTGACGCCATTCCACAAGCGGGCATCATTTTGAAGCGTGACATGTTGGGTATCATTTTACTCGGCGTAACATTATCTTTCACAATATATAAAAAAATTGGGCTAACTTTACTGTTGTCTTATTTTTTAATACAAAAAAGTGTTTTTTTTCCAAAAAAAGTGCACTTGTAAGACCGCTGCACAAATACAGTGTGACAAAAAGTATTGCAATGACCGCCATTATATTCCGTAGGGGGTTAGAAAAAATATATTTCCTGACACAGCATGACAGCATATACGTATGGGAAGGCTCCGCCCCCTGCCCAATCAGGATCGGTTATACTATAAAAGTAGGTCTCCTCCCCTACCCCCGTATTCTCTGTTTTTTCCTTCACTGCTACAGGCGGTTATACTACTGCTAAAGAAAGCAGGAATTTTTGTTTTTCCCTCACCTGGCCGGACACTTCCCGCCAAGCCGCACAGGTTCAAAGCCTCTCCTGTGACGAAGCTCCCCACTGTACAGGCAGACCTGAACGCCTAATGGGGGAGGCCTCGCCCCAGCAGGATCCAGGAAGATGGGGGTGAAGGCAATCTAGGGATTGCTCATTTATCATGACGCCATGTGTGGACATTCATTGGACTTTTGGACATGAAGCATGCAGGTGGTAAGGCACCACATGGTGCACACAATTCTATTCAGTTACTGCTGCAAGTATAGGCAAGTATGTGGTTAAACTTGCATTACTGAAGGGCTGTGGTTGTGTCTGTAATACTGCTAATGATGATAGCAGGTGCTGTGCTGGGCTGAAGCCTTCCATTTAACTGAATAAGCCTGGCTCTACAGTCTTGATTTATTTCCTGCAGGTTTGTGGTTAATTTGCATTTCTGAAAAGCATATATCACACATATGAATGTAACTGGATGTCTGTAGTGTCACTCTGTTTACTAATATTAAACAGACTAAAGGATGTGTTTGCAGCATTGCTGAAGTTTGAACTGATATCAGGTGATACTGAGAGCCCTTTCATTTAATGCAGGGATTGGGCCTGCAGTATGGGCTCACTGTGTATGGAAGTTTGGTCTCCTCTGGTATGTTTAACTTGCTAGTGCTAATGTCATAGGATCATTAATTTGTGCTGCATTCCTGTGATTACATTAACTCCACACTAGGTAAGGCTGTGATGTGTTTACTTCTATGCATTTACATGTTGACCTTGGTGCTAAAATGTCAGGATATGTTTAGTCACACTCCTTAGTACTTGTTAGCAATAGGTAATTGCTTGTGTTATTTGGGGTACCCCACTGAAAGATATGGGGTTTGTAGTGGTTACTATTTATGGGAAAATAATCCCAGGCATCTGTGAGCCAGTAGCAATCAGCCTTCCTAGAGACCAGCAACTTTGAATAAAGGTGAGGGCAGGTAAGTATATGCTATATCCTAAAAAAGAGTGCACATTATGGGCATAATGAGTGTACATCTCAAGCCCTCAACACCAAACACCAGTCTACCTGCTTCTGCGACAAGAGACAGATCCTCTTCAACCCTGAAAAAATCCCACTATGTAGCTACAGTAACTGCCAGAAATCGCTACAGGAATCATAGTGGTCGGGTGTAACTGGTGTGACGGCCAGAATGCAAAACAAGGTTGCAGGCCAAAGACAGTGACAAAGGGGCAGAGCCTGAGAAGGCCTACAGTCACTAATGGTTCCATACCAAGCCTAATCAAACAACCGTGCTTGTTTAAAGGCAACCTCTACCTGAGAGCTTGCTTATGGAAAATCGCTCTGACTAGTTGGCATATCAGAAGCAAGAGACGGCGACTTTAACCCCGTCCAAACTGACTGTGTGGAACTCGGGTACTAAGCTATTCAAGCAAAATCAGCTAAAGGGTACCTCTGCCTCTAGAGCATGAATGAATGAAAACTTATATAGCGCGGCACATGCGAACTGAATCGCCTCTGGGCGCTTGTTGATCCTGTCTCCTTTGGTAACAAAGAGCAGCCAGCCAAACAGGCTTCAGCAGATTAACCAAGGGTACCATTCTTCCAAACAGAGGAAACAATATCCTTGCAGAGACCCTGTGACAGCAAGTAGATCTGGAGATCAACAAGATTCATACTACTGTTAAGTCGTGTTGTTGTGACCTGCGATGAGGCAGGATGGAAGCAGAGCTCTGGTCAGTGATAAGCTCTCTATGGCAGATCCTAGATTGAAAGTTAATAGCCAATGATGCAGTTCAGTCACTGCGGATACAAGACTGTATGCTGTTTCTCCAGAAATCATTGTGGCCAGTGAACCCTTATGGCCCCTCCCACAAGTGAACACATGCCGCTTTAGTCAGAGTGGTGACTGTTCAAGTCGGATCTGGCAATATCTAGAAGGAAGATTAATTCCTTATGTTAATCACCAAAGACCAGAGGATAGCCAAAAGATTGACAAGTTAAACATTGGAGAACTATGGCGGAGAATAAAGAATCGATAATCTTTATTAGCCTAAACTCAAGTCGCCCAATAGGGTCAGCTGACAGTGGATGTAAATTTCAGCGAAGGATCCATGAGTCCTGTGCATTAGGAAGCCAATGGAATTGTTTCATTCCTCTACCAATTCATTGCATTCCCTCCATGATGCATCAGAGCACAAGGGCTATAATTACATGGGCATTGGTCATAGTAAAACTTGAATACCAAGAGGGTCCAAAAGGATGGCATAGGCCATCGTGGCAATTAATCTCTCCAGTCGTCAGTAAAGCCTGACCTCCACAAATCCTACTCCAGGATTTTTAAGGAGTATTGTTCATAGCAGTGCTGCGACTTCAAGGTAGTCCCTACACTACGTTTGAACCCACTGTGGTCTAACTGGGGGCCGTGGACGTCAAGAATACACAGGCATTGATTCAAGATGCATAGGAATCGCAGTAAAATCGCACAATTTTATGCCGTAATACTGGAAACCTAGTCCATTAAGTCCAACCTGGTGGTGTGATAGGGGTAGTTACCTTGGTATACCCTGTATGTTGTGGTCATTCAGGCCGACTTGCGGGCACAAGGACTACTGGTAAGTCTTGTTTGAACAGCAAAGTGAGTAACTTGTATAGCGCTGATAAATGCGAACCGAATCGCCTCAAGGCGCTTTGTATCCAGAGTCGTGCTGATACTTCAGAAGAGTTGTGGCACAATGGCTTCCAAGTTCTGGGAAGGGTCCCAGTACAGACTCTAATCAAGTCGGGAGGAGCCATCATCGAGAGACAAACTAGTCTCATCGCAGTAATCACCTACTGGAAGGTAATTCTGAATGGGAAAAAGTTAATGAACAAAGATTAAGTTACACTCAGAGAAACAGTGTAAGTATCCCATTTGAACAGATGCTCTTTCCTATTGGTTGCATCCCACGATCGTAAAAGCGATAAAGTACCCTGTAATAACCCATGTGGTCCGAGGGGGGGCCCAAGCAGGGTTGACAACTGTATTAACTTTAGTAAAGAGAGACTTACTTCCCACGTGAGAAACGATGACTCCACAGAGGAGAAAAATCCCCGATTGGGGAGGTAGCTAAGCTGATCTTTCAGCATACCAATCATCACAAGTTGTCACTCGTGGGGTAGTCATGCCAATGAAGGACAAGGTGTCCAAAAGCCAGAGCTACAGCGGTCGCAGACTAAAGTCTTGCGGAAACACAACAGAGGGAGCCTCAACTATGCTGAAAGGACTCGGCAAAATGGGGAAGGCCTAGCCTCGCTGGCAAGAAGGAATGCAAAACTAGTCAACTTCTGTCAGAGGTATCTCCCAGCATGTTAGGGTTTTCTAGAACTTACAGCCAGAGGGCGTAAGATACAAAAGCCGTTGGATGACAAGGGACAGTCTCAAACAAGACAGTCAAGGGATCGGCAACGAGCAAGGCTATCAAGTTATTGGTCTGACCGTAACCTGGGTGGCTTCCCAGAGGTGGAAGCAGATAAACTAAGGACAGCCAGCTGGGTTGGCAGATTAGCCAATACGTATATATTTAACAAACCTAAGAGTCTCCAGGAGGCCTATCCGGATTTGCAGCCGTTCGGTGGTGATGACGATAATTACCCTGTAGTTTGCAGACAATGATGCCCACGGGTACAGTCTCAGATCTGAGAACTCCCTATTCTCCTTCCTGAGATTCAACACCTCATACAGCGTGCCAACGGTATCTTCCAAATTCATACAAATTATATCGAGATACAGGAGACCAAGATGTGGAGGTCTCACCGTTTAGTGTTTGAATTCTAATGGAGGTCAGAGTGTCTACTCCAGACTTCAAGTACCTTAGCTAAGAGAAGAACCTACAGAATTTAAAGGATGGAATTCTCTGTTCCTTACTGGAAGGAATGGATTGTATACAAGAGAGCCTAGAGACGGCATTAAAGGATACTGAAACGCAGTCGTATCTATTCTTCACTCTCTGGGTTGCATATCCCAGCAACCAAGTCCGAAAGACCTAGGCAGGTTATTCTTTCCCCCATGGGGTCTTCCAAATAGTGTGAGACACATTATCTCACTCTCCATTTAGAGGGACAAAACATCCTAAATATGGCCAGGAACATGGGAATAAGTATTCCTTTTGGCAAATACAGTATGTAAAGTAGATCTAGAAGAATCTCAAACATCCAAGTGTCATACCATAAACTACCTTGTTGCTGAAATGATCAGGCAAAATGGCTCTAGTCTCTTCCTCAACACTATACAAAGGTTGGTATCTTGGCAGCCTGAGTTAGAACATCATCATCCTTTTGGCAGATCCAAACGGAAGTGTTTGAAGTTCCACAAACTTGGAAAAGAGATTCAAGGTTGAAGAGACATAGAATTGGACCTTCTTCTTCTAGGAGAAAAAACAATAAACTCATCAGGCCTAATGGCATCGGAATAGGACAATCCCGCTGTTCAACGAAGACCATCGCAGTTGTACGGATATAATTCGTCAAAACCTAGATGGAGAGGACAAGTCCATCAGATGAGTGCAGAGATGGCTCCTCCAAGCCGGTGATGCATCCATTGACGGAACTCCAAAATAATTCCTCCAGAGTTAATATCTAAACTACGACCTGGTCTACATTCAACATGTTGGTGGTCCATTCTGGCGGACCCAGCAGTCGTAACTACAATACATCTCAGTCGTTAGAGGGAATAGATCTAATCCTTTTAAACACTTGAGCAGTACCCACCCTTTTTGTCAGGTGAGTTGGTACATCCCATACGTATATGCTGTCATGCTGTGTCAGGAAAAGGGAAAATTTTATACTTGCCTAACGGTAATTTTCCTTTCCTGATGCAAGCATGACAGCATATAGGTTCCCTCCCCTAAAAAAAAAAAAAGAGAAAGAAATGGCAAATATGGGATCTGAAACATTTAAAGTAAGGCCTTCCGCAGCGATACTAAATTACTAGAATGCGGGGGCAGGGAAGGAGACCTACTTTTATAGTATAACCGGTCCTGATTGGGCAGGGGGGCGGAGCCTTCCCATACGTATATGCTGTCATGCTTGCATCAGGAAAGGAAAATTACCGTTAGGTAAGTATAAAATTTTCCCTCATAATGTTCATAGGTTTTAAGTAATTCTCTAGCAAAAAAAATGTTTTTAATTGTAAACGCCAAATCTGAAAAACAGGCTTGTTTCCTAAGTGGTTAATCATCTTCCCAAGTCATGCCACCCTTACTATTTTTGGTTTGTACTTGAAAGGACACCATTCTGGAACAGGATATCTATCTATTATGTGATTTATGTCTTAATATGGGGTGGTGAAGGATAAAAGCAGGGTATTTGTTTATACATGTGGATACTTATATGTTGCAATGCACTATGTTTTGAAGCGCATCAGATTTTTGCCAGTATATAATTAATGGATAGTTTTTTTTATCTTAATTCTGTATGAATATCTATTTCCTGCTAAAGTGTTTAGCACCTTAAAGTCCTATTTTCTGCTCTATAGTTTGAATTTACATAATCTGCATAAAATCCTGATTGCTCATCTCTGTAAACAACTAGAGTGAAAACATCAAAACACTTTAGAATGGTAAACTCATTGTGGCTAAAATGTTGACATTTTTTTTTTTAGTAAAGTGAAGCAGTTGTGATTAGGCCTATACAGGAATATGAATTTTCAGCCTGTTATTTTAATAATTGTGTAGTCTTACTTATAAAATGTATCTAAACTAGACTGCTTTAGCTGGAGTGTTAGAGGTCTGACATTTGAAGTCTGTCATTTGATTTCCTGTCAAATGACTTTACATACTCTGGGCAGGTACCAATGCTGTCAAATGGGATCAGCATAGGTGTGCGCAGCCTATTCCATTAGAGTGTGCACCCCAAATTTTAAAGACACATGCCTTTCTCTGCAACTTCAGCTGCACTGGACAGTGAATGAATGGGAAGGGCCCTGTGCTGAGCGGCTTTATGTTTATTCACAAACTGAAGCATAGTAAACTGTTTACTATGCTTTATTTATGAATGAACATGGTGAGTGTGTTCATTTAGAAAAGGAAGGGACCAGTAAATTACATTTACCAGCCCTCTCTCCCGCTCTCCATTCTGAAGCATCCCCCACAAGAGCTGGGGGAGAGGAAAAGACAGAAGCCAGAAGCTGGCACATGCCTATGGGGATCAGGAAGAAAGTCCTTGGCCCTGTGTAAGCTCCAACCAGAGCATTTTTGGAGCTTACATTTTGACTGTTGTTTTGCCCTGCATGGGACTTTTTTTAGGAAGACATGTCATATAACCCAGAATAACCTGCTATAAATGCTACAAAACTGGTTAAAAAAACTGACATATAGTACATAGCTACTTCTGCACAAACATTTCAAGAATAAAATCTACGGTAGGATTTTCCCTTTTTAGCTATGTGTAAAATTCCATTGCATATAATCCAGATGTCACATCTTTAATAATGAGTGATGACATCAACATACTTTAAAATTATGAACTTACTGTGGCTAAAATGTTTATAATATTTTATTAAAAATAAGCTGTTGTGATTCAAGAATAACATTTACTGTAAGATTTTCCCCCTCAGAGCCGGTTCACACCGGGGCGGCACGACTTCGGGGGCAACTCGGCAAGGCGTCCTATAGACGACTTTAGAGGCGACTTGCAAAATGACTTCTGTATAGAAGTCAATGCAGGTCGCCCCCCGAGTCGCCCCCAAAGTCGTACAAGAACCTTTTTCTAAGTCAGAGCGACTTGCGTCGCTCCTATTAGAACGGTTTTATTGTATAGAATAGGAAGCAACTTATCAGGCAGCTGAGTCGCCTGACGAGTCGCCCCAGTGTGAACCGGCTCCCCTATGGGGGGGATCGGATGAACACGGACCGTCTGTCCGTGTTCACCTGATCCAATCCGCAGACGGATGGAAAAATAGGGTTTTCCTCCGTCTGCAGAATCGGAGGATTGCGAACACGATCGGTTTTTTGACTGATGGTGTGTAGGTAAGATTGATAAAAGTCAGCTTCATCAGATATCCGACAAAAAAATCCATCGGATTAGATTCCATCAGATATCCGATCCTGTGTACAGGGCCTAAATATAGGTTTAAGATGAGACATAGATGGATGAACATTTTAAGCTCTGTTTTAATGACTTGTAGATATTATTTAATAAAAAATCAAGAAAAAATGGTATGTATGTATGTGTGTGTGTGTATATATATATATATATATATATATATATAATTAGTACCTTGAAAAAGTATTCAAACCCCTTGAAATTTTCCAAATTTTGTCATGTTACAACCAAAAACGTAAACGTGTTTTTATTGTGATAGACCAACAAAAAGTGGTACATAATTGTGAAGTGGAAGGGAAATGATAAAAGGTTTTCATTTTTTTTTACAAAAAAAACATGCATTTGTATTCAGCCCTCCTTAGAGTCAATACTTAGTAGAACCACCTTTCACTGCAATTACTTTTGGGTATGTCTCTACCAGCTTTGCACATATAGACAGTGAAATTCTTGACCATTCTTTTTTGCAAAATAGCTCAAGCTCTGTCAGGATTAGGGATGAGCCGAACACCCCCCGGTTCGATTCGCAGCAGAACTTGCGAACAGACAAAAAGTTTGTGCGAACATTCGAACACTGTTAAAGTCTGTGGGACACATACGTGAAAAATCTAAAGTGCTAATTTTAAAGGCTTCTATGCAAGTTATTGTCATAAAAAGTGTTTGGGGACCTGGGTCCTGCCCCAGGGGACATGTATCAATGCAAAAAAACGTTTTTAAAATGGCCGTTTGTTCGGGAGCAATGATTTTAAGAATTCTTAGGCCGCGTACACACGATCAGTCCAACCCTATGAGAATGGTCCGACGGACCGTTTTCATCGGTTCACAGACTGATGGTCTGAAGGTCTAATGTGCGTACACACCATCAGTTCAAAAACCAATCGTGTCAGTACGCGGTGACTTAAAACACAACGACGTGCTTTAAAAAATAAAGTTCAATGCTTCCAAGCATGTGTCGACTTGATTCTGAGCATGCGCAGGTTTTTGGACCGATGCTTTTGCATACTAACCATCGGTTTGGACCGATGGTCAGGCGTCCATCGGTCAGATTTGAAAGCAAGTTTTAAAACTTTGGTCCGATGGACGACGGACCGAACACACGGTCGGTTTGGACCGATGAAACTGGACTTCAATCCATTTTCATTGGTTTGGACCGATCGCGTGTACGTGGCCTCAAAGTGAAACAATAAACAATGAAATATTCCTTTAAATATTGTGCTTAGGGAGTGTCCTTAATATGCCTGTAAAGTAGCAAATTTTCCCCATGTTTAGAAAAGTACCGCAGCAAAATTACATTTCTAAAAGAAAAAAAATAATTTAAAATTGCTCACGGCTGTAATGTATTGCCAAATCCCAGCAATATACATTAAAACATTTTTTTTTTTAAAACAGAATGGGTTCTCCCCCCCCCCCCCCCCCCCAGGGTCCATACCAGGCCCTACGGGTCTGGTATGGACATTAAGGTGAACTCCCACGCCATTTTTTTTTTGTGGCGGGGTGTGTGTCCCCCCCCCCTAAGTACATACGAGACCCAAAGAGCCTGGTATGGAGGAGGGAAACCAAGCAGTTTTTTTCTTAATTCTGTTATAGGGCTTCAATACACTATATTATATATTGTACACTGCACTATATACCCTGCACTGTATTGTATATACTACACTGAGTGCACTATATACTCTGAACTGCAGTATATATACTATATGGACTGCACTATATACTCTGCTAAAAAATTGGGCCTCATGCCGCGTACACACGATCGGTCCATCCGATGAGAACGGTCTGAAAAAAACTATCGTGTCAGAACGTGGTGACGTAAAACACAACAGTGTTCTGAAAATTGAAGTTCAATGCTTCCAAGCATGCGTCAACTTGATTCTGAGCATGCGTGGATTTTTTACTGATTTTTAACCGATCGTTTTTGTTCAATCGGTTAGGAATCCATCAGTTAAATTTAAAGCAAGCTGCCTTTTTTTTAACCGATGGTTAAATAACCCATGGTGCCCACACACGATCGGTTTTGACCGATGAAAACGGTCCACAGACCATTCTCAACGGTTTGACCGATCGTGTGTACGCGGCATTAGGTGTTGGTGGTGCCAGAACACTGTAACCCCTCACAGTTACTCTTGTTGGGTGCAGGAACAGTCCCTGCTGTTAAATATTATTTCATAGGCTGCTTGCCCTCTTTTAGTGGCCTGTGAGCGTCTGCCTCTCCTTGGAGGTCTTCCTGACTCGCTGTGCATGCTGGGGAGGGGTATTTAGGGGGCAAATGCCATTGGTTAGTTGTCATCTCCTTGCCACCTTCCACCTAGGCAGTCGTCCCACCACCCCCGTGTGTGTGTTGCAGTGTTCCTGGCTCCAGGACCATGTTGGTCTGGAGCATTAATCTACCTCGTAGACTCAGTAGGCAGACTGAGTTTACAATTTGCAAGTGGTCCTGTGCTGTCCGTCCAAAGTGGGAGGAAGCCGATCAATGGAGAACCTGTCTGGGGGTCACCGAGCATGAGGCTGGTGTCACAGGAGAGGCCTATCTGCTCATCAAAGGACACTTTGTATCTGAGAGCCTGGACGACGGTCGTCTATCAGTTCCTGACGCAACTAAAGCTGCTTGAATGAGATCCGGGTGCGAAATCCAGTTGAGAAGGATTTTGGACCGAGATTATCTTCACCTTTAGGAGGGTCTGTGGCAGAGACTTCAACCTAAAGTTTCCGAGTGACACCCTGGCTGCTAGGCTGGTGAGAAAAGCCTATCCAGGTGCACTATACCCACTCTGGCTAGAGTTGAGAAGAAGTTTGTCATTGGAAGCAGGACTGTTTCCAGTACCAGATAACCCTGAATCCGCCATTTCCATTTCTTCTATCCTTGACCAATTTCCCCTTCTATCGTTTTTAAACCAGCTGGGTAATAAAAGCACAGAAAAGACACCTGTTGACTTTATTACAGCTCTCATCCAGTAACCTAGACGGCGGGAAGATAGAGGTAACATGCCACCCAAATCAAACCAGCAGCTCCTTTGGGGGTAGTGCTACATATATAGTGTGGGGTTGTGGGGTCCCCCTGAGGCATAATTGGCCAAAGGCACCCTGCCTTTGGCCAATTATGGCTTTCACTGAGGAGCGTGCTGTGATTGGCCAAAGCATCCTCATGCAGCATTGCACTGCGATCTAGCACTGCATTATGGGGCATTCCACGGCACTCAAATTTTTCACAAACGCCCCATAACATTTGCTGTTCAGCAAACGGGTGATCAGCAGATGTTGGAGTCAAACTTACGTTTGACTCGAACTCGAAGCTCATCCCTAGTCAGGATGGATGGAGAGCATCTGTGAATAGCAATTTTCAAGTCTTGCCACAGATTCTCAATTAGATTTAGGTCCAGGCTTCAACTGACACATGAATATGCTTTGATCAAAACAAATCCATTGTAGCTCTGGCTGTATGTTTAGGGTCATTGTTCTGCTGGAAGGTGAACCTCCGCCCCAGTCTCAAGTCTTTTGCAGACTCTAAGGCCTTGTACACACGATCAGTCCATCCGATGAGAACGGTCCGACTGATGGACTGACTGACTGATGGTCTGATGTGCCTACACACCATCAATTAAAAAAAACAATTGTGTTAGAATGCGGTGACGTTTACATGTTTTAACACAACAAAGTGCTGAAAAAAAGACGTTCAACGCATGTGTCGACTTGATTCTGAGCATGCCCGGCCTTTTAACCAATGCTTTTGCATAATAACGATCGGTTTTGACCCATCGGTCAGGCGTCCATCGGTCAAATTTTAAAACAAGTTCTCTTTTTTTTGACCGAAGGATAACTGACCGATGGGGCCCACACACGATCGGTTTGGACCGATGACATGGTCCTTCAGTCCGTTTTCATCAGTTTGGACCGATGGTGTGTACGCGGCCCAACAGGTCTTCCTTTAATATTGCTCTGTGTTTGGCTCCATCCATCTTCCCATCAACTCTGACCAGCTTCCTTGTCCCCGCTGAAGAAAAGCATCCCCACAACACGATGCTGCCACCATCATGTTTCACGGTGCAAATTGTGTGTTCAATGTGATGTGCAGTGTTCGTTTCCCAACACACATAGTTTTTTGCTTTTTGGGCAAAAACTTACATTTTGGTCTCATCTGACCAGAGCACCTTCTTATTCAACATGTTTGCTGTGTTCCCCAAAATGGCTTCTCGAAAACTGCAAATGGAACTTTTTATGGCTTTCTTTCAACAATGGCTTTCTTCTTGCCACTCTTCCATAAAGGCCAAATTTGTGGAGTGCACAACGAATAGTTGTCCTGTGGACAAATTCCCCCACCTGAGCTGTGGATCTCTTCAGCTCCTACAGAGTTACCATGGGCCTCTTGGCTGCTTCTCTGATTAATGCTCTCCCTGCCCAGCCTGTCAGTCTTGGTAGGTTTGCAGTTATGCCATACTCTTTCCATTTGCGGATGATTGAACAGTGCTCTGTGAGATCTTCAGAGCTTGGGATATTTTTTTATAGTCTAACCCTGCTTTAAACTTCTCCACAACTTTATCCCTGACCTGTCTGGTATGTTCCTTGGCCTGTGAAGCCTCTGAGGGCTTCACAGAACAGCTGTATTTATACTGAGATTAAATTACACACAGGTGGACTCTATTTACTAATCAGGTGAGTTCTGAGCAAAGGGGGCTGAATACAAATGCTCACACTTTTCAGATAACTATTTGTAAAAAAAAAAATTGAAAACAATTTATAATTTTCCTTCCACTTTACAGTTATGTGCCAGTTTGTGTTGGTCTATCACATAAAATCCCAATAAAATACATTTTTGTTTGGAACATGACACATTTTTGAAAATTTAAAGAGGTATGAATACGTTTTCAAGGCACTGTGTGTGTGTGTGTGTATATATATATGTAGCACTACCCCTGAAGGAGCTGCTGAGTATTTTTGGGTGGCACGTTACCTCTATCTTCTCACTGTCCAGGGTGAAAAGAGAGTCTGAGGAATTTCAATGTCCACACAGTGCACTTACTTTTCTGGGATTTATTTGCAGAACTTCAGTAGAAATGAAGCAAAGGGTGAAAGGGTAGGTAGGTTTAAGGTGCATAATCACAAATAGGAAACAGTCCTGCTTTCAGCAAACAGTTCTGGTCGCCACTCTACCAAGAGTAAGCATTGTTCACCCGGATAGGTCCCTCTCACTGGCCTAGCAGCTAGGATGGCGCACGGAATAAAGTACAGTCTCTGCCACAGACCTTCCTTTATGAGGAGACACTTTTGGTCTGGAATCCCCTGCCACAGGATTCAGCACCCGGATCTCTCCAGATTAACTTTTATAGAACTTAGATCTGACAGACGACCACCGTCGAGTCTCTCCATGTATGGTGCATCTTTTGATGAAGTTTCCAGGCCTACTCCCAAGATACCAGCCTCTTGCATGGCCCTCTTCGGGATAGGTCCTCCCCTGGTTTCCTTCATCAAGTGGCTTCCTCCCGCAGGACGGACTGCACAGGATCACCCTTTCAGAAAGCAGGCCCCAGTCTGACTTCTGGACCTACCAGGCAAAGCCACAACCCCGGACCAACGTGGTCCCGGAGTGAGGATTCAGGACACACACCTCAGGCCAGGCAGGCCACGATGCGCGAACGACCCCCTGCCAATGGCATCTGTCATTTAAGTACCCCTCCCCAGCATGCACAGTGGGGTGATCACTCCCACTGTTTTGCCACTGAGGGGAACACCCAATACACCTTGACCTTGCTGCTGCCACTCTTGGTCTTGGGTGGTAATGACACCCCCAGGCAAACAATGGTGGAACTCCAAGCACAGCCATGGCTGGAACAGAGGCTAAATTTGCCATCAATCACACTAATCTGAGCCCAAATAATGGCTCAGACCCCACTAAATTTAAAACAGTGCCTGTATATATAGTATATATATTATATACTGCATAAATAGATTTTACAAAAAGGGCAATGGTAGCAACAGCAACATGAGAGGCGGAAAAAAGTTAACTGGTCTATATTCATTTACACACAATGGGCCAGATTCTCTAAGAATTCCGGCGGCGTAGCGTAAGCCAGTTACACTACGCCGCCGCATCGTACTAGAGCAAGTGCTTTAATCTCAAAGCACTTGCTCCGTAGGTTTCGCCTGCGTCGCGTAAATCGCGCAGCGTAAACCCGCGCAATTCAAATGGGGCGGCTTGAATTTAAATTAAGCGCTCCCCCGCGTCGAACGAACTGCGCATGCGCCGGCCGGGGAAAAAGCCCAGTGCGCATGCTCCAGCTCACGTCGGAAAGCGTAGATGAAACCGACGTCAAAACGACGTGAGCGTCATTTACGCAATGCCCTATTCGCGAACGAGTTAGTAAAACGACGTAAGCGACGGAAAAAGCCGACGCTGACCCGACGCCATACTTAACATGGCATCCGACGGACCCGACGGCATCCGACGGTACTTCGTAAGGTTACTCCACATAGAAGCTAGGGTAACCTTACGCGAACGAAAACGGCGTACGCGACGATGGGGCGGCGTAAAAGCGATCGAGAATCGGCGTACTACCTCATTTGCATATGCAAAAACAACGTAAAGGCCACCTAGTGGCCAGAGTTGTCATTACAACTACGATCCGCATGTGTAATGGTTTTACACTTGTCGGATGTAGAAGCGTATCTATGCAAAAGTGATGCTAAGCATCACGCGCATAGATACGAGACAAAAAAAACGGCGATACGACGGGGTATCTGAGATACTCCGTCGTAACGCCGCTGAGAATCTGGCCCAATGTTTGTTTGATATTTAAATGGAAGTATTGTTCATTGAGATATTTTTTCTAGCTGTAATGCATCAGTATTTAATCTCATCAGTATAGATCAGCATTGTATAGATATTTAGATTATCAAATTGAAGAGCTGCACTGATCGATTCTCTGTTCATATTATTGTAAATTTTCTAATTGTATTGATATAGAGACTATATGTTATGTACTTAACAGTGCTGTGCCTTACTTTGGTGTGAAAATGGTTTTGAATTACCTAGGGTTTTTGTCCAAGCAGTTTGAAGGGCTCCAGGGTGCTTGTTTTATAAAGAGAAAACTGAATTATCAGTTTCCTCAGAGGTTGGTGAAACCCGGTTAGGAACTGAAAGTCTGGAAGTTTCAGAGACTTGGGATGAAGTCTGAGGCTGGAAGATTGAGGCCAGTGCAGAACGTGTTGAAACCTGTGTGATTTCTTAAATTTTGTTTTTAAAAAATGTGGGAAAGAGGATTTAAAGTGAGTGTCCTAATGCTTAAAGTTGGTTTTCCCACTGCTGTCAATCACATCCAGTGAGAAGGAAGCCCGGGTGGGCCAAGCCGTGCTCTGTGTGTCGATGGACACAGAGTGAGGCTCGGGACCGACCTAGGTAAGTATGAATCAAAGGAAAAAAAAAACACTGCTTGCTAAAACATTTACGGTATGCCGTAATGCCTCAGGTGATGGAGATATGCAATGCCATTATTAGGCTGTTGGTTTGAGAAATGTCTTTCTAATAGGTTTAATTACTATGCCCTAGATTGTGCTAGAAATGCTGTAAACTAGAATGTTTTAAATACATCTTTTTGGATAGCCATTACAAATCTCTGGGGTTCAGTGTGATTATCTAAGTTCTGAAAAGAAATGTGTAGGATTCTGCTAAACTTCTTAATGGCACTACTATAAGGGTTATTAATAGAAGGTCTCTGCTGGATGGTTTATGTATTCCACCTAAATGATTTAGCATGGGCTTGCAAATTTTGGAGACATGATAGTGACATTGTATGGAACCCAACTTCTCCTCCCCAGTCTGGGGGTCTTCAGACCTCATTATCATACTGTTACCTAATTTAAAAAAAACACATTAAACTTCATTATATGATTTAATTAGGAAATGTTATATACCGTAGTTGTAATATTATTTATAATCTGTTTGTGTTGGGTTTGTGCAATAGATCTTAATGCACTAATTTCTTTTTTTTTTTTTTTTTCAGAATGAAACGAGGTAGACTAACTGTTACAATTGATAGCCAGGTTGTGAAAGGACTGCAGAGGAATAAAAAACAAAAAAAATATACTCAATCATCTAAGCTTATAAAATTTCAAATGCAATCCTGCCAACTTGACTGGGGAAGTCTGCCACACCATGTAGTACTGCATATCTTTCAGTACCTTCCTCTTGTGGACAGAGCACGTGCATCATCTGTTTGCCGCCGGTGGAATGAGGTTTTTCATATCCCTGAGTTATGGAGAAAGTTTGAGTTTGAGCTTAATCAGCCAGCTACATCATATCTGAAGTCTACTCATCCTGATCTCATTCAGCAAATCATTAAAAGGCATGCTGGCCATCTTCAGTATGTTAGCTTCAAGGTACAGCATACAACCTAATTTAGTCCTATAATTTCACAAAATAACAGAACTTTACGTATCTGCTTCTTTTATATTACATAATATCCACCCAGTTTACTTTACTGTATTTGGCTGGACAATATCCACAGGAAATTTTACAAAATGTGTTAGGAAACTTGTACTGGGAAAATCTAGAGAATGCAATTTGTGACCTTCTGAGTATGCTAATGGCTAGGTTGTCATGCTCATACAGTAGCTACAACACTCCAGTATGCAGATCAGGAACTCAACATTTTCTGTGACATTCTTGACCTCCATGCTTGTTCCAGGCCAGTGACTTGCTGTAAAGTAAGGTAGTCCGAGTGAGCATCAAGAGCAGCTTGCACAACTTGTCACTAGTAGTAAGAAACGGCTTACACTTTTAAGCAAGGTAACGTCGCAGGGAGCGAAGCTCGGCGGCACACGGGCACTGTATGAATCGAGCGAGGAGACAGCTCAATCACACAGCGGGGAGACATCACAGGATCCAGGGGACAAGGTAAGTAAACTCCTCCTGGATACTGCAACGTGATCCAGAGTCTGGCTCAGGGATACCGCTAATGGTACTGGATTTCCACCCTGAGCCAGACTCGGGATTACCGCCAGGGAGGTTAAGAGTTATTGATATTTTGCAGGGGATTATATTTTGGAAGGGGTGGGGAAAGGTAAAACCCCTATCAGGTTATGTTTTGCCCTGTCTCACTAGGGAGATATACTATAACTTCCTGTCCTAGAGATGTAACAGGAAATAGGAGGAAATCTCAAAGTGATGGGAATTCCCTTCCTAGAAAGCTACCACTAGAACATTTGTCCCCATTGGTTGAATAAAGCTTACCTTTTGCTCTGGTAAAAAGTAAATATTTGGATTTCTCTTCACCTTATGTCTCAGTGAAAATGATCATGAGGACAAATAAAGGGTTGACTCTCCAAATCATGAATACAGACATCAACAAATGCTCTACAAATGTTAGAACTCTTTTTCTACTCTATCCAAAACTAAAACAAAAACTATACCAAATACACTTTTAAGGGCTTGTTCACACTATGTGCATAAAAATACACGAAGAAAAAAATTGACATGCATAACATATTGGGTTAAGGTTGCAGTGGAGGTATGTATTTTTGGCACAATTTTTGGGAAAATTAAGAAATGTAAAAAAAAAATGTAAAAAAAAAAAATCCCCGGAGGTTTTACCCACTTTTTACTTTACGGCGCTGCCAAGATTTGCGTGGTGATGCGATGCTGTATCAAAAAAAAAAAAATATGTCCTTTTTTCCCACAAATAGAGCTTTCTTTAGGTGGTATTTGATCACTGCAGTTTTTATTTTTTGCGCTATAAAAAAAGACCGTCAATTTTTAAAAAATAACAATATTCTTTACTTTCTGCTATAAAACACTCCCAATAAAAAAAATAAAAACTTTAAAATCAAATTTCTTCATCAGTTTAGGTCAATATGTATTCTGCTACATATTTGTGATAAAAAAATCCCTATAAGCATATATTGATTGGTTTGCGCAAAGTTATTGCGTCTTCAAATTCTGGGTTATTTTATACATTTTTTTTACTTGTAATGTCGGCAATTTGCAATTTTTAGCAGGACTGCAACATTATGGCGGACAAATTTGACCCTAAGGCCACATTCACACGATCAGCCCATCCGATGAGAACGGTCCCAAGGACCGTTTTCATCGGTTAACCGATGAAGCTGACTGATGGTCTGATGTGCCTACACACCATCGGTTAAAAAAACGATTGTGTCAGAACGCGGTGATGTAAAACAGAACGACGTGCTGAAAAAAGTTCAATACTTCCAAGCATGTGTCGACTTGATTCTGAGCATGTGCGGCTTTTTAACCGATGCTTTTGCATACTAACGGTCGGTTTTGACCTATCGGTTAGGCGTCCATCGGTTAAATTTTAAAGCAAGTTCTCTTTTTTTGACCAAGGGATAACTGACCGATGGGGCCCACACACGATCGGTTTGGACCGATGAAACGGACCTTCAGATGAGCGAAAGTTCCACTTTAGGGCAAAACTGTACTTTAATAAATAAATCATTTTTAAGTACTTGTTACCTCTGTACTACTCTGGGGGTGAAGGTGATCTTTTTTTTTTACACTGTAATTGTTTATACAGTGAAGATTACTGTAAAATACATAGTTTTAGCTGTCATGAATGATTAACCCAAGAATGAACAGCTTTCTTTTTGTTGTGATCTGTGATTGGCTACAGCGAATCCTATGGTACAGGTAGCCAGGTACCATGTGCCCAGCGTGTCGGGAGCCAGGTACCCAGCGTGTCGGGATCCTCCGGGGTAATTGACCACGCTATAGAAAGTGCACCTCAACTCAACTCAACTCATGTGGTTTCTGCAGACCAATCACAGATCACAACCAAAAAAAACTTGTTCATGAATGGTTTAACCATTCATAACAGCTAAAACTATGTCTTATACAGTGATCTTCATTGTATAAACAATAACAGTTTAAAAAAAGATAAACAGTAAGCAAGCTGTTCATAAATCGAAAGCGATTCATGACATGTTGTTACATGTTTACAGGTTGTTTGACCAATCATAGCGATCACATGATTCCCAGTTACCGATTACCAGTAACGGTAATCTGCTGTGTCTGGTGGACACTGCAGTCACAGGAGGGGCACGCTGCATGCTCCTAACCTGGAGCAGGCACAATCACATACAGGTATGTAATTGTGCCTGCACGTGCCGCCCCACCGCAGTATTTAGTAATTACTATGGCGCGTCAGCAAGTTGTGAAAATGATCTGTTTTGTTTATTTAGTTTAAATAGGGAGATATAGTCAATAAAGTTATGTGTTAAACCTATCTTTCTTTCTTTGTTAGGTTGATAGTTGCACAGAGTCAGCTGAAGCAGCGTGTGACATCCTGTCACAGCTTGTAAACTGCTCCATTAAAACTCTTGGACTGATATCAACAGCAAAACCAAGTTTTATGAATGTTTCTAAGGTATGGCAAGGAGTGCTAAAAGGTCTAATTTAAAGCCCTAATTAACTTTCTGTTTAAATCGCCTAAATACATTTCAGGCACATCAAAACAAAAAGTTGTGCAAGCTTTTACAGATTTTAATTCAGAAAGCAGCCACAAATTGTTCCCTGCCAGTATGCTCCAGAGAAGGACCCTTGCTCTCTGTGTGATAGCCGTAGTATTTCTGCCAGGGGCATTGCTATATTTGTGAAAGACCTGGGGCACCCTAAGGGACTTAAAATGGTTGTAAACCCTTACATATACCTAATGAAGTGGTTGGCCTCTGGTGATACATAGAGATTAAACAAATCCTCTTACATAAGTTGTACCTGTCTATTTGCAGTTTTCTCTTCTTTACATCTGTTCAAAGTTCAGAATATATAAGCTTGCCTGTCTGAAAAAAGGGGGTGAAGAGCTGAAGTTACATTCTGCGCAGCTCAGTGAGGAGAGCTCTGACAGCTGATTGGAGGGAAGAGACACACCCCCTTCACATAGCACACAGGAACAGAGGCTGTCAACCAACTGGAGTTCTCTCCCCATCACTGTTTTTCTCTTAGGCCTCATTCACACGAGGCAGATCCATTTCAACAGAGTCCGCCAGCTCAGCAGGAGATCTCTCCGTTGATCTCCGCTGAGTCGACGGATGACAGGTCTGTCTCTGCTCACTGAATAGGGAGGGTCCTGTCGAGCACCGCTGATTCCTATGGAGAGATCAGACAAAATCGGACAGTATGTCCATTTTCATCAGATCTCATCCAATCTGATCCACCAGGATGGATTGCGAATGTTTTACCATACGTCTGATTTTAGCGGATCGGATGGCAGACGGGTGTCAGTGGACACATCTCCGCTAACATCCGCCTGCCCATAGGAGTCAATGGATGGCCTGCTCGGATCTGCCTGAAAAACTGAAAAAGGCAGATCTGAGTGGGCTTGCCATGTGAAAGGGGCCTTATGCCGCGTACACATGATCATTTTTCGGGTTCTAAAAAAATAGTTTTTTTTTTAATGTCATTAAAAACGATCGTGCATGGGCTTCAGAGCATTTTTTGGGTTCTAAAAAATAGGCAAAAACAAATTCGAACATGCTCTATTTTTTAACAACGTTTTTAATGTTGTCGTTTTCGGGTTGTAAAAAATGGTCGTGTGTGGGCTTTAACGATTTGAAAAATCTGCGCATGCTCAGAAGCAAGTTATGAGACAGGAGCGCTCATTCTGGTAAAACTAGCGTTCGTAATGAAGTAAGCACATTCATCACGCTGTAACAGACAGAAAAGCGCAAATCGTCTTTTACTAACACGAAATCAGCTAAAGCAGCCCCAAGGGTGGCGCCATCCGAATGGAACTTCCCCTTTATAGTGCTGTCGTACGTGTTGTACATCACCACGCTTTGCTAGAGCATTTTTCACGATTGTGTGTAGGCAAGGCCGTTTTAATGATTGAAAAATGTTTGTTTTTTCTAGAGCCTGAAAAATGTAATTTTTTAGAACCCGAAAAATGATCGTGTGTACACGGCATGAGTGTCAGGAAAACTTGTTAGAAGTGACTCATACTGATATCAGAGGAACAAAGCAGCAGACAGAAATTACACTTAGTGCTCTTAATTAAGAAGGATATGCTTTGTTCAAATTTCATGTCTGAGGTTTAAAACCACTGTAAAGGTGAGTACACCCCTCACATTTTTGTAAATATTTTATTATATCTTTTCATGTGACAACACTGAAGAAATTACACTTTGCTACAATGTAAAGTAGTGAGTGTACAGCTTGTATAACAGTGTAAATTCGCTGCCTTAACCCTCTTGGGCATGGAGGTCACCAGAGCTTCACAGATTGCCACTGGAGTCCTCTTCCACTCCTCTATGATAACATCACGAGCTGGTGGATGTTAGAGACCTTGCGCTCCTCTGCCTTCTATTTGAGGATGCCCCACAGATGCTCAATAGGGTTTAGGTCTGGAGACATGCTTGGCCAGTCCATCACCTTTACCCTCAGCTTCTTTAGCAAGGCAGTGCTCATCTTGGAGGTGTGTGTTGGGGTCCTTATCAAGTTGGAATAGTGCCCTGCGACCCAGTCTCAGAAGGGAGGGGATCATTCTCTGCATCAGTATGTCACAGTACATGTTGGCATTCATGGTTCCCTCAATGGACTGTAGCTCCCCAGTACCAGCAGCACTCACGCAGCCCCAGACCATGACACTTCCACCACCATGCTTGACTGTAGGCAAGACACACTTGTCTTTGTGTAAAGGTGTGGTGATACTGCGCTGTCAAGTGGATGGACAGAAAGAATGCTGCAGCTTTAAATGTGAGACACACACAAATTGGACCAATATAAGTATAATAAGCTGTGCAAATAACGTGATAATTCAAACAAAAAATAAACTAGCATACATATTAATGATCATTGTGCTATAAATAGGTTGAAATCATTAAGATGGATGAGTTGCCCTATCCGTTAACACATTCAAATGAGTTCCAGTGAAAAAAAGTGAGCAAATCAATGCCCTATTTTCAAGGAAAGAACGCATCAGATGGTGGTTTGGTAGCTAAAAACACTGCTCTCCTTCAAATGAAATGGTGACATCAAACCAAAGGGAACCACAGAACAGTGACAAGATAGAAGGGAAATCATCCACCTTCCAAACAAACTGCCTCTTACCGAGAGGGAAGATCCCAACCAGAGATCTTCTGTTGGCATTTGGCTTTCTACCCAGCCTAGGGGTCTATGTAGCAGCATATCCTATATCCGGTATCCGATCAATCTCCCACCACTCACAGATGATCAATAGTGATTACAGATAAGGTAGAAGGCTGACATAGCGTAATCCAGTAAAACAATTTAATGTAAAAAATATTTAAAATCGCACTAACAATAAGTAGATAAAAATTTGCATGTGAAAGTATGTAGCCGGCCGGCTAACACAGCCCGTTCACTCCGGGACTCTGTATGTAGTGATGACGTCAGCACATGATGGGTAGCAGCGTGCTGACGTCATCACTATATACAGAGTCACGAAATGGACGGGCTGTGTTAGCCGGCCGCTACATACTTTACTTAACGCTATGTCAGCCTTCTTTCCTTCCTCACCTTAGCTGTAATCACTATTGATCATCTGTGAGTGGTGGGAGATTGATCGAATACCGGATATAGGATATCATGCTACATAGACCCCTAGGCTGGGTAGAAAGCCAAACTCCAACAGAAGATCTCTGGTTGGGATCTTCCCTCTCGGTAAGAGGCAGTTTGTTTGGAAGGTGGAGGATTTCCTTTCTATCTTCTCACTGTTCTGTGGTTCCCTTTGGTTTGATGTCACCATTTCATTTGAAGGAGAGCAGTGTTTTCAGTGTTTTAGTCTCAATGAGGTTCTGCCATTGGGACCCAGGGCACTCAAGCACTAAGTGCCTGGTGCTAGTGATGCCCATGTTTTCTGCAGAGGTCTAACATGCCCATGGGATTCAGACGTATAGCTCTGAAATCAGCAAAGCTTAGGCTCCCTGTTGATTGGAGACAAGATAAATATGAAATGAAAAGCTAATGAACTTTCGGTCCTTAAAGGGACACTAAAGTTAAAACATTTTTTTTTAAATAACAAACATGTTATACTTGCCTCCACTATGCGGCTCGTTTTGCACACAGTGGCCTCGATCCACGTCTTCTGGGGTCCCTTGGCAGCTGTCATGGCTCCCCCTCCACAAGAGCTTTCCACCTTCATGTGAGCGAGCGCATGGTGGAAAGCTCTTGCGGGCACGCTCCCATGATACAGCGGTGGCCATAGCCACCGACTGTATCACTTGGCCCCGCCCCCCGGTGTGCCGCATCATTGGATGTGATTGACAGCAGCACCAGTCAATGGCTGCACTGCGTTCAATCCATCCAGTGTAGCTAATCAACGGCCAGGCTGGGAACCGAAGAGGATGTCGGGGATGAGCGCAGGACTTTTGAATGGTCAGGTAAGTAGTATGAGGCCGCGTACACACGACCGGTTTCTTTGGCAGAATTCAGCAAGAAACTCGATGGGGGAAGTATTCTGCTGAGGAAACCAGTCGTGTGTACACTTTTCGCCGAGAAACCTGTCGAGGAACTCGTCGAGCCAAAAAGAGAGCATGTTCTCTATTTCCTCGATGGGCAATGGGAAACGATGTGTTTCGCCCGACGAGTTCCTCGGTCGTGTGTACGTGGCCATAGTCTTTTATTTAAACTCTTTTTTTTGTATTCTATATTTTATTGTTTTTTAATCCATTTTATACAAACAAACATACTTCAATTGCATACGTATCACATATATAACATATAAGAAATCGATTCTGCAATAAAAGGAATTTACAGAGCATTTCAGTTCCAAAAATGTTTTTCCTTTTCTATATATACTGACGGTATACATAGCCTTTATCGTCCTTCCTATTTATCAAGCCGGCCCAACAAAAAACCAAAACAGGACAAAAACAAACAAACCAAAAACAAATCAAATCAAAACACATCCAAGAAAAAAAAAATATATGAAAAAAAAAAGAGAAATCTCCTCTATTCCGCCTCCGCCAGTGCACAGCCATATTCTCTAGAGCAGACATATGCTGACCATGTTGACCATTTTTTATTAAACTTCTCTTCTCTGCCTTGAATAGTAGCACTACCTCTTTCCATAATATATATTTCAGCTATTTTTTTAAGCCACTGCGAGACGGAGGGAGATGATTCCTGCTTTCAGAGAGCTGATACACATGACTTGGCTGCATTCAGAAGGTGAACAGTCATCGAATTACTATATTTACGCCTAGAAAGCCCTGAAAGATGGAGCAAGTATCTAGCTGATTCAGAGCCCAGATCCTGACCTGTCAGCTGTCTTATCATATCTCGGACCTTGGCCCAGAATGCCTGCAGTTTTTGACATGACCAAAAAATATGGAGCATATTGCCCTTTGCTACACCACAACGCCAGCACATATTCGTCCTTTCCGGATAAATTTAATGCAACAATGATGGGACTCTAAACCAACGTGTGAGAATTTTATAAAACAGCTCTTGGTACTTAGTAGCCTTTGAGGAGTGATGAGTAAAGTGTAAAATATATCTCCGCTGCTCTTCAGACAGTGTAATGTCTAAATCTCTTTCCCATTTCTGAAGGAATCCCGGGGCATAAACCTCTGACGATTGTACTAACAGTTTATACATCTCAGATACCCCATGTGCTGAGGGAGCTTTTACCAAGCATACATTTTCCACGGGCGTATTTGGACGATCTGACCACTCCTTACGAAGAAGGGTACTGAGAAAGTGAGTAAGTTGCTGCATCCGCCAGGGATCCAGTGGTGGATTAAACATCAATTGTATTTCTGCCCTAGTCTTCAGCCTATATTCTTCAAGATAATCACCTAACCTAAATCTACCCTGTCTCACTGTTTGTCTGAAACGGCTATCTGTATATCCAGGGGGAAATGCTGGGTTTCCCAATATTGGATACATCCGGGATATTTCTCCTTCTTCCTTTTTGAGAAAATGGCTTTGTTGTATTACTCGCAGAGTTGCCCCTATCAAAAAGCCAAGTACATTTGGCCTTAACCATGGCACACATTGAAGCGGAATCTTGGTACACGATTGTTCAATTGCTACCCATGTTTTATATCCGCCATCTCTGCACCACACCATAACCCTGGCAAGGTGTACTGCCTGATAGTATCGGTTTGGATCTGGGAATGCCATACCACCCTGGGTTTTAGACCTGGCCAGAAGATTGTAGGATAGACGTGGGTGCTTTTTTGCCCAGATAAATCTGATAAAAATACTACGCAGTGATTTCAGAAATGGCCCTGAAATGGCTATCGGTAAAGCCTGAAAAAGATACAATAACCTGGGCAGAATGTTCATTTTAAGAATCGCATTTCTACCCATCCATGTGTAGGGCCCTTTATTCCATCTCTCCAGGTCGGCCGACAAATCCAGCATTATCGGTGGAAAATTGGCTGCGAATATTTTGTCTATTGAGGGAGTCAGTTTGACCCCCAGATAGGTCAGAAAAGATGACGCCCAGGGAAAAGAAAATGAAGCTTGAAGAGCTTTAACACGCGCAGGAGATAGGGTAATGTTGAGCAGTTCCGATTTTTGAATATTCATTTTGAAATTTGACAGAGCAGAATATCAATTAAACTCTTTTAATAGGTTTGGCAATGTGGTCTCTGGAGATGTAATAAAAAACAGTATATCATCTGCAAAAGCCGCAGCTTTATGATCCGTCTTGCCAATTGAAAAACCCTGAATATCCATGCTTCCTCAGACGTATCTTAGAAATGGTTCTAAAGTTAATATAAAAATCAACGGAGATAGCGGACACCCTTGTCTTGTACCATTCCTCAAATTGAAGTATGAGGATGTTACCTCATTGATTCTAACAGCTGCAGATTGAACTGAGTATATAGCCTCTATCCATTTACTAAACCACTTCCCCACCCCGATATGGATTAACGTCTCATTCAGGAATGTCCAATCCACCCTGTCAAAGGCCTTTTCTGCGTCAGATGATAACAAACACAATGGTATTTTATGCAGATGAGCTAAATTAATAATATTTAAGGCTCTAGTAGTGTTATCCTTTGCCTCCTTCGTTGGTACAAACCCGGCCTGATCAGGGTGGATGATATCCTGAAGGTGAGATTGTAATCTTGACGCTAATATACGTGTAAAAAAAATGTAAGTCTACATTTAGCAGGGAGATAGGCCGATAGTTCATACAATGAGCATGGTCCTTACCTTCCTTGGGAATCACAGTAATGTGTGCCCTTAGGGTGTCTATTGTTATAGGCCTTTCTTTCAAAATGGAATTAAATGTCTTAATAAATCTAGGAACTAAACATGAAGCAAATGCCCTGTAATATGCTGTTGTATAACCGTCTGGGCCTGGAGCTTTATGAGGTTTAAGCATCTTAATCGCCCTCATATATTCCTCTGACGGAATTGGAGCACTCATTAATTCAGCGGCGTCTTCAGATATTGATGGTACCCCTGACGAAGAGATATATTCCCGAACTAATTGTCACTTTTGAGCCATCTGCTAAGTGGATAGGTGTGTTGGTAGATTATATAATGACACATAGTACTCTCGAAAATTTCTGCAATTTTCCTGGATATATATTTAAGTTTTCCACTGTCAGAATCAATAAATGGAACATAGTTTCTCCGGGAAATTTCCCTAAGTGAATGGGACAATAGTTTACCTGATTTGTTCCCATGTACATATTGCACATGTCTGGCTTTTAATAAAAATATTTTAGTTTAATGTCCAAGAAGAGATGCCAATTTTTCTCGTTCTACCCTAAGGTCCACTACTACCGAGCTAGAATGTGATTTTTTATGTTTGGATTCTAAACTGGCCACCAAATGTAATTGAGTTTGGAGAGCTGCTTGCTTATTTTTACGCATTTCAGTCGCCTTTTGAATCAGCAGACCCTGCATAACACATTTATGTGTTTCCCATAATGTAGATGGAGAGATTCTCTGTATCGTTATCACAAAAAATTCTGGCCAATGCCTCAGATAGATCATTAAGTAATGGACCTTCTTGTATCAAAAATTCATTGAGCTTCCACGTCCACGTTCTAGTTGCATACTTATCAAGCTGTAGATCTATAACAGCTGGAGCATGATCTGATACAGTCTGGATACCAATTGAAGAGCTCACTACCCCTGGTAGTAGGGACTGAGATACCATTATATAATCAATCCGAGAATAACTGTCATGTGGTGCCGAATAGAAGGTATAATCTCGATCATTGGGGCGTTGTACCCGCCAAATATCTACCAACCGGAAAGTTTGGAGGGCTTTCCTAGCACGTCTGAGATATGAATAAGACAGATGTGGGGCAGACTTTGAAACGTCCAGCAGTGGATCTAGAGCCACATTGAAGACTTCTCCCAATATCACCCCTCCTTCCATAAACTCCTGTAGGATGTTAAGAATTCCATCCAAACAGCTCAGTTGTGCCCTGTTAGGCAGATATATAGAAGCTAAGGTAATACGACGTCCTAAAGGAACAAATAGCGCCCATCAGAATCGCACCTCTGATCCACCAGAGACCATAGAACTGTCCCCCGAAAGCAGGATACTCACCCCTCTCGTCTTAGAGTCTGAAGCTATACTATGAAATACAAATGGATAACGGTCATTCTGTAATTTTGGTATCTTCCCCAATTAAAAGTGGGTTTCTTGTATAAATGCAACTTGTGTACGCAAGCGCCAAAGTTCGCGTAAAAACTGTTGTACGCTTCTCTGGTATATTCAACCCATTGACATTTAAGGATAGGCACCGTATGTTCGTCATGATAAATACAGGTCTGACAACCTGTGCACCAGTAGAAGTGGAACAGAGGGGAAAAAAACACACACACACAGCAAATAACCTAAAGATGGCTCTCTGTTGAGCCTGCTCACCCCTGCGTTCCCTTCCTCAATAATTCCAAGAAGGGAAGGCTCTGGGAGGCAAAAACATATGTGGGGAGAAATAGAGATGCGACAGCAGGGATGAAAACTCTTAACATTAGCATGGCAGGTTTCTAGCAGACCTACTGCTATAACTTGAGTATTGGCTTAATGGTCAACCAAGCACTGCAAGTCTAAATGACTACAGAGACCCAGAGGCTGTACCATACTGTGCTGCACATTCTTGTACTCAGGATATCAGTATTGTGCATTCATCCATGTCTCCATGCTTTATTTTGCAGAGAAGATCACTTTGAAAAAGCATTCCCCTAGCATTTCTGGCTGTGGCCATCTTAATTATGGGCAGATGATTCATGTAGCATTTACTTCCTGAAATCCAGCTGTCCTTGGCTCAGGCATAAAAGCAGGAGGGTAAGCTTAGCTGAGAAAATCCCTCTTGAAGACTCCTAGGATGTATCAAATCATCTGGCTAGGCCTGGAAACCAGTACGAAATTTAAAGAAAAGGTTAACACAAGAAAATATGATATACTTTCCTATCTATTTACTAATGCTAGCAGAATCAGGTTTAAAAATAGTCAACGTTAATTGAGAGTGTAGAGTTCTGCTCTGCTTTACCAGAGTCGATAAAGTAATGCAAGTCAGTAATGGAATCCCCCATATTTTTCTGCAATGCCCAGAACAAACTTTCTATTCCATTTGGGGGATTGTTTTATTCATTAGCTATTATACAGTACATTTCTTTATAATAGTATTTGTGTACAGTAAACCAAATAAATTAAATAATACAGATTTTTTTTTTTGTAGTCTCACTTCGTAGCAGCACTGACTGTTGTCTTTGTCAACTCAAAGTCATTGTCTTCAATAAAGATCGATGACACACCAGTGGATGATCCTTCACTAAAAGTTTTGGTGGCAAATAATAGTGATACTCTGAAGCTACTAAAAATGAGCAGTTGTCCCCACGTTTCACCTGCAGGTAAGAAACCTTTAAAAAACAAAACCATTAAGTAAACATCCCAGTGAATCAAGCAAATAAATAATGTCTGGCCAGCCATTTTGTTATATCTGAAGTCTTGAAATGTACTACCCTTCACATGTCAGTAAAACATCTAGGCTTGCAAAAATGTTCAGGCCTCGTCTACACTTGCCTTTGGGGTGGATAAAAAGATATGGCTGCCGGGGGTGTTCAATTAAATCTACAGTCACTTACTTTTCTTGTCCTAATCCACGTTTCCATTAGTAATGTCTTTCTTTCTTACAGACTGTAGGTCATGACACAGGAAGGAGTTGACCAGGTGACCTCATTAGCACACACCCTGCATCATCCAGCCACCCATCTCCAGGTGCACATTTTTTTTAAATGAAATGCGATCAATCAGTGATCACGCTTCTCACTAAATACACAATCATATTGCATAGTGTATGGCCATCTTTATACAAGTACATAGGAAGGAGTGGACAGAAACACTCAGCTGTCGAGCCCCATTTACAACTCTGCATAGTGGAAACTGGCATTTTTTTTTTTTTTTTTTTTTGTGACGGGGAAGGTGTTTTGGAGCATTTTCACTCATCGCACATAGGGCAGCCCATTTACCTGAATGGGCTGCCCTGCACACAGCATTCGCCCCAAAGAATTTTCAGAACTTTTTTTTTGTTTTTTAGAGTGGAGCTTGGTGTGTTTTTTTACTGCAATTTTTGGTGCAGCACATTCCTGAAATGCAAGGAAACGCACAGATGTGAAAGGAGCCTCATTGTTCTTGTGGTTAATGGGACATTTTGGCGTTTTGTGGGTTGTGGGTTTTTTCTGTGTGTTTTGCAGCATTTGTCCCTCATTTTTCCACATGGCAAAATGTGTGTTTGCTTCTGTGTTTGGTGTGCCGTTAACAATTTATGGCACTGAAAGCGCAACTAGTAATTTTAGGTGTATAAAGATGGCCATACACTATGCAATCTCATTGTATATTGTGTATTTAGTGAGAAGGGTGATCACTAATTGAATGCATTTCATTTAAAAGAGATGGGCAAGTGGATAATGCAGGGTGTGTGCTAATGAGGTCAGCTGGTCAACTCCTTCCTGTGTCATGACCTACAGTCTGTAAGTAAGAAAGACATTACTAATGGAAATGTCTGGAAACGTGGATTAGGACAAGAAAAGTAAGTGACTTTAGATGTAATGGGAAGCTTTGATATTTTTGCAAAAAAAAGTACATGAATGATATATTGGTGCATAGGGGAGCTGAAATTTAAAAGGGAAAAAAAAGTGTACAAAGGTGAATTTACCCTTTAATTACATTTGTCATGAGAGAATTGTAAAATAAAGAAGGGAAAGATGGCACAACAATACTGGTCTCTAGAGCCCAAAGTAAAAGTCCTTTAATTCATAAGCAAGATCTAGTATTATTTAAGTAATGCTTGTAATAATCTATTGTTTACTATCTTTACTGCCAACAGGAATTTTGTGTGTAGCTGATCAGTGTCATGGACTTCGAGAACTTGCCCTTAACTACCATCTTCTAAGTAATGAATTGCTATTGGCCCTTTCCTCAGAGAAACATGTGCGTCTTGAGCATCTTCGTATTGATGTTGTAAGTGAAAACCCTGGCCAGACACAGTTTCACACAATAAAAAAGCAAAGCTGGGATGCACTCATCAAGCATTCACCCAAGGTCAATATTGTTATGTACTTCTTTCTGTATGAAGAAGAATTTGATGCATTTTTTCGAGAAGAGACTCCGGTAACGCATCTTTACTTTGGTCGTGCTGTAAGTAAGGCTATGTTGGGCCGTATAGGTATGAACTGTCCTCGCTTGATTGAGCTGGTGGTTTGTGCGAATGGACTTCAGCCTTTGGACGATGAGCTCATCCGCATTGCTGACCGCTGCAAAAATTTGACGGCCATTGGCCTCGGAGAGTGTGAAGTTTCCTGCAGTGCATTTGTTGAGTTTGTAAAAATGTGTGGAAGGAGACTAACTCAACTGTCCATTATGGAAGAAGTGCTCATTCCAGACAACAAATACAACTTGGAGCAAATCCATTTTGAAGTTTCAAAGCATCTTGGGAGAATGTGGTTTCCAGATATGATGCCTACTTGGTAGACTAACAGGACATCGTTTCTAGGATGCTTGTTGCTTTAGCTTACTATGCAATAATTCTTTGATACATAGATAAGTTGGCACAAACGATGAAATACAATTACACATTTACATAATCCTTACAAAGCAGAAGGCCAGTCAGCATTAAAAAATGCAGGAACTGATTCTATTCCGGTATCAAAAATCAAGCAGTTTATTAGTTAGGAATGTGCTAGCTATCTCCTTTGTAAATTTATACAAACCAAAAATAATCTTTGCTAATTGCTTAGCATTAAGGCACTTTATGATGACCAGTTGTTTATAATATAGTTAGTGTACTTATAAATGTTTATTGTATGCTTGTGTAACATTTTATATAAAAAAGAACTATTCGGGTCTACAAGATTAAGGCATTTGGACCATAAGGTTACTTTGAGGTATTATTAAACTTAATTTATAATCTGTAAGTCACACTTGCTGTACAGGCTGTCAGACCTTTTGATTGTCTTCCTTTTCAGGGCCATGTGCGTCCAGAAGCTAAAATTCAGTATATGGGAAAGGACACACCTTTCTATGGGATGGCTATGTTGCCCTGCAGGGATTTTCCTGGAAAGCCAGTGTAGCCACTTCCACATGCATGATACGTGCTCTAGACTGAGACACCACAAGCAGACATGCACAGATGGCATCCACCAGCTTGTGATTGATAGCTGGTGTCCTAATCTTGGTTCTAGCTTGTTTACTTATGTGCAGTAAAACAATTGGTCCTTCAAAAATGTTCACTGTGTATGTTCCCAATATGGAATTTTGGGGAAATGCGGAGCAAGAGACAGCAACACCTCCAGTTTTGTAAAGTAAAATTAGTATTTGCAAGCATAACAAAAACAAGACTTGCTTAAAATAAGAGCTGCTTAAAATTGGATCTAGTGGAAACATTTATTTGAATGATAAAGGTTTAATATGACTTTACATTTTAAAGCATATTGTACATAGTTTTTCCTGACCCAGAATGGAAATCACAGAGAACATTATATAAATAATTCATCACATTGCTCTAAAGTTGAAATCTGAATTTGAATTTGTAAGGCTCTAGTTTGCACTTTTATATAATAAGACATTCAAAATAATACACCAGAAATGTACCAAAACCTAGAGCAACTCCACCACCCCTATCCACATATACTGTAAGTCCACTGTCCCATACAATAGGGTCAGACATGGCCTCCTAATTTTGGGGACAGGCTGTATTAACAATTTAGACTATATGGAAAACCCTATAAATTACTCGCCAATGTCTTGTTTTTATTTTTAGGTTTGGATAGGATGAGGAAAATCAGAATCAAATTCTTATTGCAATCTATTAATGGGAAAAATGCTATTTTCAGACCTCCTCATTACCATATCCAACCTATGGATAGAACTTAAAGGGTCCAGATACTTAACTGGCTGGAGTAGTAACCTACTTCTAGGTCTGGTTGCAGGAAAGAGCACATGATGTGTAAAGCAAAAGTATTCACTGGGTATTTAGTCAGAGCCAGTCAACTCTTGTCTCCACTTTACTATGAATCTGCATCCCATTCCCTCCAGATACAGAGGTTTTGCAGAGAATAGGACTTCTGTGCCCTAGAACAGGGATATGCAATTAGCGGACCTCCAGCTGTTGTAGAACTTCAAGTCCCATGAGGCATAGCAAGACTCTGACAGCCACAAACATGACACCCAGAGGCATGGGACTTGTAGTTTTGCAACAACTGGAGGTCTGTAAATTGCTTATCCCTGCCCTAGAGGGAGACCACTTTGACTATCAGGCATTTGGAGGCTCTTATTTTTATGGACAAGTAGTTTGCAGCAAGAAGCAGCATGGTTAAGACCCTTTAAGAAGGATTTTGTTTGCATACAATTATTGGATACCGTCCAATTTGATTAAATTATGATGAGATCTTGTTAATTGTTATAGAAGCAAAGTTTGTGAAGCCAGTTGATGTACATAACTGTTAATGCTTTCACATATTTATGACACTGATTCATGGAATGTTTAAAAACCCACTAGACATTTTTGCAGGTCTAATAATACAATATGTAACTATTTTCATAGTTCTGTCTTATATGTATCCCAGTGGTTTTCCATGCCCTAATACCCAGAAGAGCGATGGAGCAGTGCAAAACTGATTTTATGGGTGGAAACAGGATGCACAGTGGGCGCTAATAGATTGCTGTTTATCAGCAGTTCAGCCTGTAGCTACTAGCACCACCCCCTAATGGGCTGTCAAGTGGGTATGCAAGTGAAAAAAAAAAGGTTGGAACAACTGGGCTATCTCATTTTTTTTTTTTTTACACCTTTCAATGGATTTATCAAGCTAATAATTCATATTTGAATTGGCAAAACTGTAGACTGGAGGATTTTTATAGAAAATATAAATTCTAGAACAGTGGTTCTCAACCTTCTAGTGCCGTGACCCCTTGATAAGATTACCCAAGTTGTGGGGACCCCTAACAGTAAAATTATTTTCATAGCATGGGTCGAAAGCACCCAAGGCAAGACAAGTAAGTAATTTGCGACCCTAACCCACAGACATTTAGCTCTTCCTGAGTGACTTCCACACGTACAGTATTAAAACTCCTTTTAGTACATTTTAGGATGTATCACTCTTTCTCTTTGTTCTCCTTTCTTTCCCTTTCATCTCTCTCCATCCTAATTCTTTGCCCCCCCCCCCCATCCCTCCCTCTAACTGTCTTTCTTACTCTCTCTTTTTTTTTTCTCTCCCTTTTTTCTTTGTTCCTCCCCCTCTTATCATCTCCCTTCCAGGGAGAACACTGCAGGCTTCAGGAACAGCCCAGGATTTGGTGACCCCTGGCAAATCATCATTTGACCCCCAGGTTGAGAACCACTGTTCTAGAAGGAAGAAATGGGATAATACACCTACCAGTATCCTAAAATATATTGCAACATTTTCAATTTATTAATTTAGTAGCCAAATCACTTGAGGTTTCAGTGCAGCAACAAGCCAGCTCCTTGTATTTATAACCTGGAAAAAAGTTTTAGTGTCACTGATCTGTGTCATTTGAGAACCACTGGGAGGGATTTACATAGAGAATAAAAAAAAAAGATTGCCCCTTGGCGGAAAATAACATTTAGACATTGTATAAGCATATGTTGACTAACCTTGTGACGCATTGTACTAATTGCTATATAAAATACGTGGTCTTCAAAATGTACACTATATTCTCAAAAGTATTGGGATGCCTGCTTTTACCCACACCTGAACTTGAATGGCATTCCAGTTTTTGTCCATGGTGTTCAATATTGAGTTGGTCCACCCTTTGCAGCTATAACTGCTTCAATTCTTCTAAAAAGGCTGTCCACAAGGTTTGGGAGTGTACCTTTGGGAATGTTTGACCATTCTTTCAGAAGCGCATTTGTGAGGTCAGGCACTGATGTTGGATGAGAAGGTCTCTGCTCCAATTCATCCCAAAGGTATTCTATTGGGTTTAGATCAGGACTCTGTGCAGGCCAGTCAAGTTCCTCCACCCCAAACTCGCTCATCCATGTCTTTATGGAACTTATTTTGTGCACTGGTCCAAATCATTTGGTGGAGGGGGGATTATGGTGTGAGGTTGTTTTTCAGTGGTTGGGCTTGTGCGTGTAAAGGCAGATGTCCCAATACTTTTGACAATATAGTGTATATTGTGGACCCTCAGTTGTAGGTGGAGGTTGTCACCATGCCTAACAAATGCATACTATACGCATACTATATTCCTCTAATGGGACTTTAAGGGCAACCAAAAAACTTTAAGTAAATTTCTCATAAAAAATTATAATTTTATTACAATCCTTAAAATGACATCAATTAAATTAATTGTTACAAATCAATAAAAATACATTGTTCCAAAAGTGATGTCACCCGGGACCAGAAGTGTATCATGGCGTGGCGTGATGTCGCACATGCACGTTTCTTAATGCTCAAGGAGGAAATTATTTTTGGACGATTTGCGGGATTAAAGGGCGGGAGGCACCGCCCTACTGTGACTACTCTTCCGAGTGAGCCTTCAGTGGGAAGTCATGTGACCCTGTGACAAAATATGTAGGGATGACGTTTGGATAACTTTATCACGCACAGTAGAATACAGCTTACTATGTGTATTGCCAAATGCTGATGTATTGAAAAGCTACACTGCTGCATTTGATTATGATTGGTTTGGTGTGACTGCACCAATGTGAGTGGTTCTAAATTTGGGATTTGAATAAATATGGTTTTAAAGGTGATACACTGTTGAGTACATTTCTTAAAGCGGAGGTCCACACACCCCTGCAAAAATGAAAAGCCAGCATCTACACATACTGCAGCTGCTGACTTAATAATAGGACATATACCTATCCTGGAATCCAGCAATGTCGGCAGAGCAGCTGATGTTTTCATCAGCTGTTGGGTGCTCCCACCGCCCTTGCCAACGTCACTGCACTCTCCTGCTGGCCCGGCGGGGGAAGGAGGAGGGAGCAGAGTTACTGACGTAATTTGCCACAAGACGTTCTCCTGGAAGTGGGATCCGCTCCCCCCGAGGGGGGTGACAAATGAGCGGAAGTTCCATATTTGGGTGGAACTCTGCTTTAAGAAGTTGGCTGGAGTCTTAAAGGGACACTGTCTAGAACAGGGATCCTCAAACTACGGCCCTCCAGCTGTGGTAGAACTACACATCCCATGAGGCATTGTAACACACTGACATTCACAGACATGACTAGGCATGATGGGAATTGTAGTTCCTGAACAACTGGAGGGCCGTAGTTTGAAGACCCATGGTCTAGAAAATTGAAAAAGGAGGAAAACCTTGCTGCAAAGAAGTGTATCCAGCTTAAAGAATCCAGTAGGAGTTGAGGAGTATTTGAGGGGACACGCATGTTTTTTTACCTTACATTCAGTCGGGGGTACACTTGGTGAAGGGCAAGTGGAAACATGCCCAGCATTGATGGTTGGGGGAAGCATAGAGAGAACTATTGAAGAGATGCTTGACAGTGCTTTATTAGAGACTTTTATCATTTCATTGTTTGTTTGTTTTTTGATCGATCAATCACATATCTGCAAACCAAGAAAAAGTATACACATTATACTTGGTGGCTGGAAGAAGTATAAGAAGCATTGTAGAACACCGTGGATATTTCTTTGATAGAGACGTTTATAAGATTATTCGATTTTTTTTAGTTTGAGGTTGGTATAATTGCTCACAAATATTTGTAATTTCGTATTTATTTATTTTCATATGCATTTATGTACAGTATGTATAATGGATGGAACACAAGTTCTATAGTAAGGCTCGGTTCACATTTGGCATCAAGGGGAGAATTGCTGCAATTCTGCCCGCAATCTCAAATCAGACAACAATCACAAAATGCATGTTCAGGCGCTATTCATTTTCAATGAAGCCTAACGCGCGGCGCGTGGTTTTGCCACAATTGCTGTGCGATTTATTGCAGCAAAATCATACTGTGTTGTAAGTGCCATTGAAAATGAATGGCGCCCAAACATGCATTTTGCGATTGCAGTGCGATTTGAGATCACAATTCTGCCCGAGATCCCAAACGGCCAAATGTGAATAGAGCCGTAGAAGGACTAATAGCACCACAACTTGTTTTAGTTCATTTTCAGTGAACACATATGAGAGCGTTTTGTAGGTGGGGGCTGCTTAGAGGTTTTACAACAAGAATACATAAGCATAGGAGGTCACAAGACTTTCAAGTTTTCAAAACTTTTTGCAACAATACATTTTATTGATGGAGGCAATTTTAATTTGATTGAAAAAAAAATCACAATTCATTTTTTTTTGGTTACCTTTAAAGCCCTATTAGAGGAATACAGTATGTGCATAATATATAGGGCTTTCATATATTTACTTTTGCATGAGCAATGGTATATCATAGTGTTTAACCCCATTGTTACTTTTAATCTATAGCTGGCGGGCATTTCAATGTACATGCTAAGGAGTCTAGAGACCTTGCAGAACAGTCTTTTGACACTTTTCTTTACAGATATACTTTTCACTAATGATAACTGAATCCGATACATTGCTAATTTGTCAAGCATCTGTATATTTGCATACACATGTGACTACATTTCCACCATTTGTTATGAATTGTACAATTATTTGCAGACCAATGCATGCAGATATCCAAGCAAATATTAAACATAACAAATCCACACTGGACAGTGATAATCGGCATTTCATCCATGTCTCATCAACCATTATTTGTAGCTAGTGACTTGTATTGTCTCCCTGTTTCAAACAATTTAGAGCAGTATATTGATTACCTGAAAATAAAGCTTTGAGTATGCAATTGAAGGACAAACAAATTGGCACAGTGTCATCAATCACAACCAAACATCAGTTGTATTGCTATGAATAGTGTCTACCTTTCCTTTCCTCCAGTTTTTGTATGGGGCTTGATATGTGGTACAAAGCCTACATATTTTCTGTGTAAGCCATGTTTACCAGAAGGCACTGTAAGCACTGTTCCAGTAGAACAGAAAGTCTGGTGAAGCTACATGAACTTAAAATTAGATACGGTTGGGTGCAAAAAGTGAAAAAAAATTAACGTTATTTTGGAGTATCTAAAAGCGAGTTGTTTAATACTCATACTTTATGAGCAAAGGTCACTATGTCATCAGAATTCCATACAAAACAGTTATTACATTTTAGGAAAAACAGGTGGGTTGCAGCACTCACTGGCTTCTCGGCTTTTCCAGTGTTTGTTACTGAGGCCTGACTTCCAAGCAAAGCTTCATCAACTTTTTTTCTGGGTAGATAAAAAAGAATAGTAGCCAGTTTGTGGTGCCTGATTTTAGATAATTGTTAAAAATGGTGGACAGGCTCCCCTTATTTGGTGAAATCTCTAAAGCAGAATTACCAGTCTAACTTGCATGAAGGAGATCTCTCCTTCACTTTGATTTTTATTTATTACATGTTCTATTTCTTTAGACAACACTGTGCAATTGTTATTTTGTGCATGTATATTAAAATTGGTTTACATTGTCATATCTTTACCTAGCCTAAAGTTTGTTTTCCCCTTTTCAACTTGAAGCCAAGGAAAGCCTACTGGCAACCAAAGTCAAAGAATCTAGTAATAACCACTTTCAAACCGGACTTTGAAAATCACTCAGTATGGCTAAGAAAAAAAATATCTTCTGTATCTCATTCATTAAGGGATTCAGATAGTTGGTATGTCCAATATCAGTCCAATAGTGGGGTTGGCAACAGAGGGAAAAAAAAAACGAAAGAAGCCTCACTAAAGGCCCATACACACGGTCAGAAAATCTGAAGATAAATTTTGCGTTACGTCCCTGTGGGCGGGGACTTTTTTAGCGGATACGGAAGCTACGTGACGCCCGCTGTTAAATAGAGTAGACGGAGAATTGCCATAGCAACCTGATGTGACGTCGTGCGGGACGTGGATGATCACTCACGAGAATCCCGGAAGTGTCCCCCAAACTCACATTCATAAAAAAAATACCTGCTTACAACCCAAGAGAGAAGCGGAGGAATCAAATTAAGAAATGAAATTAATTAAACATGTGTATAGAACCAATAGGGATACAGGTTCAATCACTAAAAAAACTTAAAACTTACAAAAATATATATATATTTTAATTATTAATCAAAATATATACTAATACCAAATATAAAAAATATTCAGTCAGAAAGAATAATAATATATATCTAAAATAGATAAAAAGCACACGACGACATCCGTGACCATCATAAAAATTTAAGTATATATACAAAATCACCGATCAGTTATAAAGCAATTAATATCGAAATCAACAATAAGTCCACCGGGACATAAAACCTGGGTTTCGTGTATACAGTAGGATTCTCTCTTGCTTAACTGACGTATAAAATTATTCCCCCCCCCCTCCAGTGTTTGGAGACTTTTTCAATACCCCAAAATTTTAATCCCCTGGGGTTTTGCCAATGAAATAATTTAAAATGTCTGGACTCATTATCAGTCTTGAGACCTTTTTTAATATTATTTACATGTTCGGCCAAACTAACATGCAATGGTCTCGAGGTCCTGCCTATATATTGGAGTCCGAACTCGCACTCCAACATATAGACCACACCAACCGTATCACATGTAATCAATTTATCTATGTTGTACTTCATATTAGTGGCCGTTGCCAAAAACTTTTTTCGTTTCTTAACATTCCCTTTGGAATTCCTACAGGGGACACACTGTCCACATGCGTAAAAACCTCCCAAGAAAGAAAATAATCTATTCTCAGAAGGTATAGGGGGATTGAGTACACTAGGCGCTAAACGGTCCCGAAGCAAAGGGGCCTTTTTTAAATGAATTGGGGTTTCGATGGTAAAACAGGACCCAACACTTTATCCTGCTTCAGTATCGACCAATTTTTTACTATAATTTTTTCAATTTTTTTTATATTGAATGTTGTAATCAAGTACCAACCAGGTAGACCACAGTCATGGAGCAAGATATAGGAATCTTAGCCAAACAGCTAAGAGAATTTAAAGCGGAGGTTCACCCTTAAAAAAAATAGCCAAAAAGGCTACAAAAAAATAGAAAATATTTTTTTATACTTACCAGAAATGGCTGTTACTAGGCAGATCGTCCTAATCTGCCACTTCCTCATCTGCGGTGGGTCTTCTTTCTTCTCCTCTTTGCGCTGCCTCCTGAGAAATGGGGAGTGGTGTCTTCTGGGATCTTGTGTGTGTCCCTGGAGACATCCGACCATTTACATAGCGCCACATGGCTTGCGCATGCGCAGTAGGGAATCGGGCAGTAATGGCGGCGGGGCATCCGAGACCCAATCGATTGTTCGGCTTCAGCTGCCAACATCGCGGCCACCCTGGACAGGTAAGTGTCCTTATTAAAAGTCAGCAGCTACAGTGTTTTTAGCTGCTGACTTTTATTTATTTTTTAAGCCACTGACAATCCGAGGGGGCCTCCAACGATGATATATGCCTGCCCTGTAGAAAGGGCCCCCCAGCAATAATCTGCACCCTCCCTGTAGAATCTGAGGTATACCTAGATGCACTAACCACTCCTTTTAATGCTGATGCTACAGGTAGATGGGGGCCAGTTTCCAAAGTAATGTACTTAGGAAGGGAAATGTGAGAGAGGCTAATGCCCTCAGCATCCTCCAAGACAGGGGTCAAACACATTTCCCCATCACACCACTCCTTCCCAAAAGCACAGCAACACCTAGATGGTGTTCAAAATAGGATTCGCTCACATAAAGGGAACTATTTCAGCAGAAAATAGTCCCAGCAAGAAGAAACTACTCTAGTTGCTTAAAAATACTGAAGAATTGCAGCATGAACTACCTATTCCACAGAGATGTAGGCTTATTTAGAAACCAAACCAAAAACTGCAGAGGAGATGGGAAAAAAATAGGAAAGGTGGAGGCCAATGCAAAGGTGGATTCTCTCAACATCCTACATACTCTTTTTTTTACATCAAAAGAGATGAACTCCCTCCCTGAAAAGGAGCTAAAGGTACACAAGGTGTGGGCTTCTTTAGAGGGCTTAAGCTGAACCATCTTTCCCCACTGGTGATGGGTAGCTGCCAACCCTGGAAGCTATGAGACCCAACTGGGCCAGATCTTGCAGGAGTTAGGCTCTTCAGGAAGGTGCCAAATACAAGCAGCCATCAAGCTGACTATGCAGGATGTTGTGTGAACAGGAAGGCTGACTGAACACAAGCTCCAATTTCAAAAGTATCAGGTGTGCCTCTGCGACGCTAAGGGTTCAGGACCTTATTTAGGTTGGGGAGTCCCCCCTGGATAGAAGGAACCCTGAGAGGTACCATATACCACAAGGGGCTGTTCATGTTCCAAGGACAGGGAGAGTCTTCCTGGCAAAGGGAATAAAGGCACTGATGGGTCACAATTCCAGATATTTAAAAATAAACTGAAGCAAGAGCTTCAGGGGTGGGAGAAACCCGGGGAGACTGGGGTAGGTGCAGCGTCCTGTACCGTAGCACAGGGGAGATAAGAAACATCTGAAGTGAACTTAAAAAGGCAATGGATTTTCCTGTGGGCTAAAAATGAGGTTAGTGGAAGAGAAGCTATTCAAAAGGACCTGAAAGAATTAGACCTTTACTTGTAGAAAGGGGGACACATCTTCAGACAGGCTTTTCAGAGGGGTTAGTCAGGCTCTGATTTTGAGCCCTAAAGGCTAAATGGGAGTCTCAATGCCACCAACTGCAGAAGTAGATCAAGGAGAAGGGTGGGATTCACCTGACCCCTCCCAAAACCTTCTATGTTGCGGCTGGAGCAAACTGTGACTTCCCATGGCATTACCAATTAAGGTATCAAGTGAAAGAATATCGAGTCGGATGCCAGTCAGTAGAATATTTAAAGGAAAGTACACCTTCCACATGTATAGTAGGGATTCATTTAATGGAGTACACTAATGGATCTACGTGGAAACAGTCCACCATTTAACAATTTCCTTCTCAATGTGAACATTTCCTGCACACTCAGGAGGCCAAGGACACTTCAGTCTTTCAGACCAAAAAGAGGAATGCTTTGGATTGCATGTGTAAAAAGAAGATCTTCATAGTTGTAGAAAGCACTAAATAAAGACCCAAAGCTGAAGCCAGCAGGCTGATTCTCCAAATGCATGGCAGAATGCACTGCATGAATAAGGTCTGACTCGGCCCCTTGTAATTCTGAGATGACAGTAGTATATTGCAGTTCCTCAAACACTTTCTTCAGAAATAGATTGTTGTGACCATGAGTCATAAATCACAGGAACCAAGGGCCTGGCCTACAGCTAAGAGCCCTGGGGGTTCAGAGATCTATTTTTGCAAGAGATGGCACCTGAGTGTATTCAGGGCTTCTGCGGGCAGTGTGCATGAAGATTTGACACATGTGGCTTAAAAGTTGTAAATGGGAATGTAGATCACCAAATATGCCCACATATACACAGTGGGGACAGTCCTGCTACTACAGATGACCCAAACACATATTTAGAAAAATTTGGTGTATAATGCACTGGCATATCTAGTAGCAGCAAGCACAACACTAGGACAAGTGTAAAACAAGGAATAAGTAAAAAGTGAAATTATGTGCAGCACTCAAAACATGAAAATACATTTGTATACAAACTAATGTACACTGTGCAATGACCACAAAAACTAATAATGAAAACTGGTTTGGGTATGAATTTCACATCTTTCGTCCATGTGCCATCATACAAAACAAAGCAGTCTTTAACCACTTGCTTACTGGGCACATATACCCCCTTCCTGCCCAGATGAGATTTCAGCTTTCAGCACTGTCGCGCTTTGAATGACAATTGCGCGGTTGTGCGACGTGGCTCCCAAACAAAATTGACGTCCTTTTTTCCCCACAAATTTGGTGGTATTTGATCACCTCTGCGGTTTTTATTTTATGTGCTATAAACAAAAATAGAGCGACAATTTTGAAAAAAAAAACACATTTTTTTTACTTTTTGCTATAATAAATATCCAACAAAAAATAAATTAAAAATTAGTTTTCTTAGTTTAGTTTTTGGTAAAAAAAAAAAAAAAAACGCAATAAGCATATAGTGATTGGTTTGCGCAAACATTATAGCGTCTACAAAATAGGGGATAGAATTATGATTTTTTTTTTTACTAGTAATGGCAGCGATCTGCGATTTTTTTCAGGCCTGCGATATTGCGGCGGACACATCGGACACGTTTGACACATTTTTGGAACCATTCACATTTATACAACGAACAATGATATAAATATTCACTGATTACTGTATAAATGTGACTGGCAGGGCAGGGGTTAACACTTGGGGGCGAGGAAGGGGTTAATGTATTCCCTAATTCAAGGGTGCCCAACCAGTGGCCCGCGGAGCCCTCTGATGTGGCCCGCGACCTCCTGCTCTGGGATGGAATAAAATAGAATAATGTTATTAACCACTTCAGCCCCGAGCCTGTTTTTCAGATTCGGTGCTTACGAGACTAAAACTGTTTTTTTTGCTAGAAAATTATTTAAAACCCCCAAACATTATATTTTTTTTTCTAACACCCTAGAGAATAAAATGGCGGTCATTGCAATACTTTTTCTCACACCGTATTTGCGAAGCGGTCTTACAAGCGCACTTTTTTTGGAAAAAATTCACTTTCTTGAATTAACAAATAAGACAACAATAAATTTGGCCCAATTTTTTTATATATTGTGAAAGATGATGTTACGCCGAGTAAAATGATACCCAACATGTCACGCTTAAAAATTGCGCCAGCTCGTGGCATGGCGTCAAACTTTTACCCTTAAAAATCTCGATAGGCGACGTTTAAAAAATTCTACAGGTTGCATTTTTTGAGATGCAGAGGAGGTCTAGGGCTAGAATTATTGCTCTCGCTCTAACGATCGCGGCGATACCTCACTTGTGTGGTTTGAACACCGTTTTCATATGCGGGCGCTACTCGCGTATGCGTTTGCTTCTGCGCGCGAGCTCGTCGGGACCGGGCACTTTAAAAAAAAATTTTTTTGGTTTTCGTTTTTATTTCTATTTATTTTATAATGTTTAACACTGAAAAAATAAATAAAAAATTATCACTTTTATTCCTATTACAAGGAATGTAAACATCCCTTGTAATAGAAAAAAGCATGACAGGTCCTCTTATATATGAAATCTGGGGTCAAAAAGACCAAACATCTCATATTCAGGCTTAAATGCAAAAAAAAAAAAGAAAAAAAGTCAAAATGTAAACAAATTAAATGTCTCTTTAAGACGCTGGGCGGAAATGACGTTTTGACGTCACTTCCGCCCATCAGAGGTATGGGGACGGCTGAGGGACATTTTTTCCCTCAGTCGCATCCCCGGACAGCCAGCAAGAGGACCCGATCGCCTCCGCCGCTACCGACGGCTACGGTAAGCGGCGGAGGGCGCGGGAGGGGGGGGCACCCTCTCCCGCCGCCCGTAACGGCGATCTCGCGGCGAATCCGCCGCGATGACCGCCGTTATCGTTAACAGGACCGCCCCACGAAGAGATGGATATCTCGGTTGTGGCAGCAGCTGCTGCCGTTACCGAGATATCCATCTTCAAAAAAATGACGTCTTTGGACGTGGGGCCGGTCAGAAGTGGTTAAAGGTGTACAAATGTGTATCTATCCGGCGGCATAGCGTATGCTCTTTACGCTACGCCTCTGCAATTTTATGGGCAAGTGCCTTATTCAGAAAGCACTTGCTCCATAAGTTGTGGTGGTGTAGTGCCTAATTCAAATTAGTAATGTGGGGGCGTGATTCATGTAAATTAATCATGACTCCACGCAATTTACATATTTTCTGAACGGCGCAATGCGCCGTCCGTGGACGTATCCCAGTGCGCATGCGTGAAATCACGTCGCAACTAGTCAATGTAAATGACGTGAACGTCAATTACGTCCAGCCCCATTCCCGAACGATTTACGCAAACTACGTACAATTCGACACTGTCCCGACGTTCATACTTAACATTGGCTGCGCCTCACTATAGCAGGGGTAACTTTACGCCGGACTAACACTTACGCAAACTACATAAACTACGACGCCCGGCCGCAAGTACGTTTTGAGGCCTACTGGACTTTCATATTTCTGCCAGTAAATATTAAATTATTATTCTTATTTTCCTAATAACCCACGACAAACCAAATCCTCTCAAGTGTTCAAAATAGAATGACAAAAAAAGAAAATACTCCACATAGTGTGAATCTGTATAAACGTAATAAAAAATAAATAAAAAATATTACGTTTATATGGATTCAGCTGAAACGCCCCCCCCCTGTTCGTGGCAGAACATGCAAATGGACCGAAAGGGGTGTGTATAGTATGCCTGTAAAGTGAAGCATGTTTCCCGTGTTTAGAACAGTCCCTGCACAAAATTACATTTCTAAAGGAATAAAAGTCATTTAAAACTGCTCGCGGCTGTAATGTAATGTTGGGTCCCGGCAATAGAGATGAAAAATATTGAGAAAAACGGCATGGGCAACACCCCAGGCCATTACCAGGCCCTTTGGGTCTTGTATGGATATTAAGGGGAATCCCCGCACCCAAATTAGGCCCTATATACTCTGAACAGCAGTATACAAGTGCTCTTCGTGTTGCAAACAAGATAGGGTCTGTAGGTTTGTTCTTAAGTTGAATCTGTTTGTAATTTGGAACAGGTACATTTTGTAAGTGTATCTCCAGCCAAAACATCTATTTTTAAGCTTTTTGGATAACATAGGGAAGGGTTATCACCCCTGTTGTCTCCCTCTGTTTGTAAGTAGGAGTTGTTTGTAAGTCGGATGTTTGAAAGTAGGGGACTGCCTGTATATACTATACGGCCTGCGCTATATACTCTACAGAAAATTGGGCCTTAAGTGTTGGTGGTATCAGAACACTGTAAGCCCACACAGTTACTCTTGTTGAGTGCAGGAACGGGCCCTGTTGTGAAATATTAAAGCAAAAATTGTAATTAAACGCCCCTGTTAAACAGGGGCAGGAAAATTGCACCTTAGGCAGTGGTGGTGGTGCCACAACACTGAAACCCCTCACAGATACACTAGTTGAGCGCAGGAACGAGAAATGTGAAATATTACATATTACACAATATTAACATGGATCAAGAAGGGTTGCCAGCCAGTTATGATCCCTCTCCTTGATACTACAAATCCTAAGGTCCCTTTGCAAGCTTTGCAGAATCAGGGAAGCCATGCACGTAGGTTTGCTGAGGCATTCAATATGGAGTCCTCTGGGTCACTAAGGAGAGCTATGATGCATGAGGAGAGCTATGATGTAATCGGTATTGCTGAAACTTGGCTTCAATCCTCACATGACTGGGCTATTAATATTCCTGGCTATGCTCTCTTTCGGAAAGACAGGGTAAAAAGGAAAGGTGGAGGGGTCTGTCTCTATGTGAGAAGTGACCTCAAAGCAAGCGTGAAAGAGGACCTGGTTGATGGAGAGTGTGATGAAGTTGAAGCATTATGGGTGGAACTGCATACAGATGTGCGTAGTTCAAAGCTAATCATTGGAGTTTGTTATAGACCACCCAATGTTAATGAGGAGGTGGAGACTCAGCTCCTTGCACAGATGGAAAGGGCTGCAAGGGCAGGGACGGTGATAATAATGGGGGATTTTAACTACCCAGAAATTGACTGGAATAATGGAATTTCTGGGACAGTTAAAGGACAAAAATTTAAAAACCTATTGCAGGACAATTTTATGGTCCAGTTTATTGAGGCCCCAACTAGGAATGATGCTCTGTTGGACCTGGTAATCTCAAACCATGCAGAGCTCATTACTAATGTTCAGATAAAGGAACACCTGGGTAGCAGTGATCATAACATGATTTCGTTTAATGTAAACTATAAGCAAGAAATACTTACATGAAAGATAAAAACACTTAATTTCAAGAGAGCAAATTTTCAAAGCATGAGGACTGCTCTCCAGGGCTTGGACTGGGAGGGAATATTGGCACCGATGAACACAGAACAGAAATGGGAATTCTTCAAAAAGACTCTTTGGAACCTCACTGCAAAGTATATTCCCATGGGCAATAAGTTTAAAAGGCTACAGATAAAACCTATGTGGCTCACGGTTAAAGTTAAAAAAGCTATAAACAATAAGAAAATGGCCTTTAAAAAATATAAAAATGAAGGAACACTAGTGTCGTTTAAATGTTACAAAGAATATAATAGAATATGTAAAAAGGAAATCAAGGATGCAAAAATTCAAAATGAACGACAGATTGCAAAAGATAGTAGGACAAACCCCAAAAAATTCTTTAAATATATTAATAGTAAAAAGGTCAAGTCTGAGCATGTAGGCCCTTTACAAAATAATCTAGAGTGGGTGACTGAGGACATAGAGAAGGCAAATTTATTAAATGCTTTCTTCAGCTCTGTGTATACAATGGAGAATGGGGGAGCTCATGTCGATATAGGGGGTGGGAGTGACACAGCCCCAAATCCACAATGGCTCAAAAGTGATATGGTCCAGAAATATTTAGACAGAATAAAGGTGGATAAAGCACCTGGACCAGATGGCATCCACCCACGGATCCTAAAAGAATTGAGCTCTGAAATTTCAAAGCCACTGTATCTAATATTTATGGACTCATTAATGACAGGAATAGTACCACTGGATTGGCATAAAGCCAATGTGGTGCCCATATTTAAAAAGGGAACAAAGTCTTTACCAAGTAACTATAGACCTGTTAGTTTAACTTCTATAGTTGGAAAGATACTGGAACGTTTAATAAAAGACCACATGGATGAGTTCTTGCTGGAAACAAACTATTTAAGCAGCAGACAGCATGGATTCATGAAGGACAGAAGTTGTCAGACAAACCTGATTTCCTTTTATGAAGAGGTAAGTAAAACCCTGGACAGAGGCGTGGCAGTGGACGTGGTATACTTGGATTTTGCAAAAGCGTTCGATACAGTTCCCCACACACGGCTCATGTGTAAGGTAAGGTCTACAGGATTAGATATATCAGTTTGTAAATGGATAGAAAACTGGCTGAAAGACAGAATTCAGAGAGTTGTGGTTAATGATTCTTACTCTGAATGGTCCAAGGTTATCAGCGGTGTACCCCAAGGTTCAGTGTTGGGTCCCTTACTTTTCAATATATTTATAAATGATATTGGGTCTGAGATCAAAAGTAACATTTCTGTTTTTGCAGATGACACCAAGCTATGCAGTGGAATAATGTCCTTGCAGGATGTCTCCAATTTACAAGCCGACCTCAATGTTCTGTCTAATTGGGCGACTAAGTGGCAGATGAGGTTTAATGTTGATAAATGTAAAGTTATGCACTTGGGGGCTAAGAATATTCATGCATCATACATGCTAGGGGGAGTACAACTGGGGGGATCTGTAGTGGAGAAGGATCTGGGTGTTTTAGTTGATCATAAGCTCAATAATGGCATGCAATGCCAAGCTCCGGTTTCCAAAGCGAGCAAAGTCCTTTCTTGTATTAAGAGAGGTATGGACTCCAGAGAGAAAGATATCATTTTGCCACTGTACAAATCATTAGTAAGACCTCATCTGGAATATGCAGTCCAGTTTTGGGCACCAGTTCTCAAAAAGGATATCGGAGAACTGGAGAAAGTGCAGAGAAGGGCAACCAAACTGATAAGAGGCATGGAGGAGCTCAGCTATGAGGAAAGATTAGAGGAACTGAATTTATTCACTCTTGAGAAGAGGAGAATAAGGGGGGATATGATCAACATGTACAAATACATAAGAGGTCCATATAGTGAACTTGGTGTTGAGTTATTCACTTTAAGGTCAACACTGAGGACAAGGGGGCACTCTTTACGTCTGGAGGAAAAGAGATTTCACCTCCAAATACGGAAAGGTTTCTTCACAGTAAGAGCTGTGAAAATGTGGAACAGACTCCCTCCAGAGGTGGTTCTGGCCAGCTCAGTAGATTGCTTTAAGAGAGGCCTGGATTCTTTCCTAAATGCACATAATATAACTGAGTACTAAGTTTTGTAGGTAAAGTTGATCCGGGGTAAATCCGATTGCCTTTCGGGGGATCAGGAAGGAATTTTTTCCCCTCCGGTAGCAAATTGGATCATCGCTCTGCTGGGGTTTTTTGCCTTCCTCTGGATCAACTGTGGGTATGGAGTTGGGTGTATGGGAGGATGTACTGTGTTTTACTTTGTTTTATTTTTTTTATTTTTTATGGTTGAACTGGATGGACTTGTGTCTTTTTTCAACCTGACTAACTATGTAACTAAGGATCACATGATCTGCAGCCACCGCCTCCCAGCCACGTACAACTACATGGGTTTTTGAGGACTGAAAACGATCCCTTGAAGACTGCTGCTGATGCTGAGTACTATGCTCCACCTCCATGCTGGCACAATCCTCCTCCTCTTCCTGTAAGATCAGCGGTCCCGCAGGAACATTGTCTGGATAAAGGGGACCTTGAGAGGTACGGAAGTCCTCCTCTTCCTCCCGCTGTTCTGCCTCAAGTGCCCCATTCATTATTCCACAAAGCGTGTGCTCCAACAGAAAGACAAGAGGGACAGTATAACTGATGCATGCACTGTCACTGCTCACCATCCTTGTGGCCTCCTCAAATTGTGACAGGACAGTACATGCATCCTTGATCAGTAGCCACTGGTGTGGTGGAAAAAAGCCAAGCTCCCCTGACCCTGTCCTGGTGCCATACTCACACAGGTACACATTGATGGCTCTCTGCTGCGTGTGCAGCCGCTGCAGAATTGCCAACATTGAGTTCCACCTGTTGGGCATGTCACAAATGAGGTGGTTCATGCTTGGGCAGGTTGCATTCATTTTGAAGGTCGGTCAGCCAGCTGAGCACTGGCATTATATGACCGGAGGAAATGACCACAGACTTTTCTGGCGTGCCTCAGGAGATCCTGTAAAGCCTGGGTACCTGTCCAAGAACCGCTGCACCACCAAAATCAGGACCAGAGCCAAACAAGGAACATGGGTCAAGTGTCCCTGTCGGAGGGCGGAGAGGAGGTTGGTGCCATTATCGCAAACAACCATTCCTGGCTGAAGCTGGCGTGGCATCAACCACCTCTGAGTCTGCCCCTGCAGAGCTGACAGAATCTCTGCCCAAGTGTGGCTCCTGTCCCCTAAGCAGACCAACTCAAATACCGTATGGCATATTTTTGCCTGAGTGCTTGCGTAGCTCCTTGAACGCCTACAGAGCACCGCTGGTTCAGAGGACAAATCTGCAGAGGAAGAGGCCATAGAGGAAGAAGAGGAGGGGGTGGAGAAGAGAGCTGTGGCAGAATCACCACTACTAGCATTTTGGAGGTGTGGTGACAGAACAAGCTCCAACAATACTGCACCTTGTCCTGCATCCTTCCCAGCTGCCAGAAGAGTTACCCAGTGCGCTGTGAAAGAAAGGTAATGTCCCTGTCTATGCCTGCTGGACCATGAGTTAGCAGTAATATGCACCTTACTGCTGACCACCCCGTGAAAAGAAATGGCATTTGGGAACCTGCCACTGAGGTACCGCACATTCCACAAATTCACAAAAGGGGGCAGAGTCTACCAGCTGAAAAGGCAGCAGTTGCAGTGTTAGCAAATTAGCCAAGTTAGCATTCAGACGCTGAGCATGTGGATGCCTGGGACTGAATTTCTTTCATCGGTTTAGCAACTGGGGTAGGGAAATATGCCTGCTACAATCAGATGTCGGTGTAGCGATAGCAGATTGCCCGCAAGTACTTGGCACACTTAATTCTACACCTCCATTCCTCCATTAGCTCTGCAGTGTGCTGCAATAAGGTGGCTGCCCTTAAGCTGGCCCCTGGAGGGCATACTGCCTCATTGGAGATGTGCCTACTCCTCCCCCTCCTCTCTTCTATCAGGCACCCATGTAGCGTCAGTGACCTCATCATCCCCTCCCTCCTCGTCACTGGAGCAAACTTGGCAGTATGCTGTAGCTGGAGGAACATGACTGCCAGTTTCTTGTCCTTCTTGGGCACCCCCTCTCTCTAGGCTCACATTACTCCCTTCCTCAACCTGGGTACCATCACCGAAGCCTTCAAAACGCTGTGCATCTTCCTGCAGCATGTACCCGACACTGTGGTCGAACAGTTCGGGGGACTCCTCCGTGCATGATGATGGGGCTAGGGAAGGAGTGACTGATGACATGGAGCCGATGAAATAGGCCTCTTTGGCAGCTACCATGCTGTAAATTTTGATTACCAAAACACCGCCTGAAGTTTATTAGAAAAAGTACACCAGGGATGGCCTGCAGTCAGATATAGGCTTGGCTAGACTGGAATGCAGTGGATATATACACTGCTCACAAAAATTAAAGGAACACTTTGAAAACATATCAGATCTCAACAGGCAAAAATCTCATGCTGGATATCTATACTGACATGGACTGGGTAATGTGTTAGGAATGAAAGGAGGGCACATCATTTGAAGGAAGTGAAAAGTATCCACCTACAGAGGGCTGAATTCAAAGACACCCCAAAAATCAAAGTGAACAAAAAAAATTATGCAGCAAGCTAGTCCATTTGCTGAAATTTCATTGCAACAACTCAAAATGGTCCTCAGTAGTTTGCATGGCCCCAAGTGCTTGTTTGCATGCCCAACAACATCAGGACATGCTCCTAATGAGACGACGGATGGGGTTCTAGGGTATTTCCTCCCAGATCTGGACCAGAGCATCACTGAGCGCCTGAACAGCCTGAGGTGCAACCTGGCGACACCGGATGGACTGAAACATAATGTCCCAGAGGTGTTCTTTTGGATTTAGGTCAGGTGAATGTGGGGGCCATTCAATGGTATAAATTTCTTCATCCTCCAGGAACTGGGTGCATGCTCTCGCCATGGGGTCGTGCACCAGGAGGAACACAGAACCCACTGCACCAGCGTAGGGTCTGACAATGGGTCCAAGGTTTTGATCCCGATATCTAATGACAGTAAGGGTGCTATTGTGTAGGTCTGTGCGTCCTTCCATGGATATGCCTCCCCAGACAATCACTGACCCACCACCAAACTGGTCATGCTGAACAGTGTTACAGGCAGCATAAAGATTTCTGCGGCTTCTCCAGACCCTTTCACGTCTGTCACAGATGCTCTCATCTGTGAAAAGCATAGGGCACCAGTGGCGGACCTGCCAATTCTGGTGTTCAATGGAAAATGTCAATCGAGCTCCACAGTGCCCGGCAGTGAGCACAGAGCACACTAGAGGACGTTGGGCCCTTAGGCCACTCCCATGAAGTCTGTTTCTGATTGTTTGGTCAGAGACATTCACACCAGTGGCCTGCTGGAGGTCATTTTGTAGGGCTCTGATAGTGCTCATCCTGTTTCTCCTTGCACAAGGGAGCAGATACCGGTCCTGCTGATGGGTTAAGGGCCTTCTGCAGCTCTGTCCAGCTCTCCTAAAGTAACGGCCTGTCTCCTGGAATCTCCTCCATGCTCTTGAGACTGGAAGACATGGCAAACCTTCTGGCAATGACACTTATTGATGTGCCATCCTGGAGGAGTTGGACTGCCTGTGCAACCTTTATAGGGTCCAAGTATTGCCTTGTGCTATCAGTAGTGACACTGACCCTAGCCAAATGCAAAACTAGTGAAAAACAGTCAGAAAAGATGAGTAGGGAAAGAAAAAGTCAGACACCTCCACCTGAAAAAAAAAACATTCCTGTTTTGGAGGTTGTCTCATTGTTGCCCATATAATGCACATGTTGTTAATTTCAATTAACAGCAAAGCAGCTGAAACTGATTACCAACCCCCTCTGTATACACCCCCCCCCAGCCCTCTTCTACTTAAGTGACCAGATCAATATCCCAGGAGTTCTGGTTCAAAAGTGTTCCTTTAATTTTTTTGAGCAGTGTATATACATGTAGGAGGAAGGTATATTTGAAAATGTACACCAGGAATGGCCTGCAGTCAGATATAGGCTTGGCTAGACTGGAATTCAGTGGATATATATATGTAGGAGACTGTATATATATATTTAATGCACTTCAGCTCACTGAATCGCCTGCCTGAAGGTATATTTGAAAATGTACACCAGGAATGGCCTGCAGTCAGATATAGGCTTGGCTAGACTGGAATGCAGTGGATATATATATGTAGGGTCAGGAGATGGTGAAGAAGAACCAGCTCCAGTGAAGAAGATGACCTGATGAAGGGCCACGCCCCGATATGCATAGTCAACAACACAGCCTAATATGTCTCCTTCCTGCTCCCGTCAGCTTGCTCCTCATCCTGAGGTCCAAACCTTGCTTTGACATTATGCTTGTTTGAGCCTTTCTGCCATCCGTAGCTCTAAGCCTCCTGTCTGCTTGTTTCTCACCCTGAGCTCCAAGTCACGCTTTGACTCAATGCTTGTTTGAGCCTCTCTGCCAGCCATAGCTCCAAGCCTCGTTGTGGTTCTTTTTCTCCGGAGCTGCCTGACATCACACCCGTGAAGTTTGTACCCACCGTGGTCTTGCAAGAGTTTTCTATGCTGCCCATCATATTGGTCCTCCGCAGATCGGCTGTTCAACCTTTCACCGCGGGATACTGATCAGGCTCGTTTGGCCCCATATCCACACAAGACCTGGATTTGATCTCCCTTCCAGCCCTATGTGCCATAATTGCATAGAGGACTTACGAGTTTTCCATCTACGGCAGCACACCTTTCCACCACCTGGCAGATTGTATCTCTTCTCTAAGCTACCCATATTGACAAGCAAGTTTACTTTTGACATCATGCAATGGAGGATTGTAACTGTTTTTAATATTTATGGCATTATTAAATTGAGACTTAATAATTTATGCCTGTTTGCTCATTTAGTCCGCACTAGAATTAGCCCATATTAATGCTTTACATAAGGTTGCTTTTGACTCTTCACATTTATCACACCTCTCCTGGTGTGTTTTTTCCATATAGCAGCTGTTTTTGGGCTTATGCAGGACACACATTTTCTTTTTTCATCAATTTTTTCAGTCATTTGGTGCCAGACTTGTTTTTGCTGTTTACCTTTTAATACTTGGTTGAAAATCATTTGCAGTCAATTACAGCCTGAAGTCTGGAACCCATAGACATCACCAGACGCTGGGTTTTATACCTGGTGATGCTCTGCCAGGCCTCTACTGCAACTGTGTTCAGTCCCTGCTTGTTCTTGGGGCATTTTCCCTTCAGTTTTTTCTTCAGCAAGTTAAATGCATACTTAATCAGATTCAGGTCAGGTGATTGACTTGGCCATTGCATAACATTCCACTTCTTTCCCTTAAAAAACATTTTGGTTGCTTTCACAGTATGCTTTAGGTCATTGTCCATCTGTACTGTGATGCGCCGTCCAATGAGTTCTGAAGCATTTGGCTGAATATGAGCATCTAATATTGACCAAAACACTTCAGAATTTATCCTGCTGCTTTTGTCAGCAGTCGCATCATCAATAAATACAAGAGAACCAGTTCCATTGGCAGCCATACTTGCCCACGCCATGACACTTCCACCACCATGCTTCACTGATGAGGTGGTATGCTTTGGATCATGAGCAGTTCCTTTCCTTCTCCATACTCTTCTCTTCCCATCACTCTGGTACAAGTTGATCTTGGTCTCATCTGTCCATAGAATGTTGTTCCAGAACTGTGAAGGCTTTTTTAGATGTTGTTTGGCAAACTCTAATCTGGCCTTCCCATTTTTGAGGCTCACCAATGGTTTACATCTTGTGGTGAACCCTCTGTATTCACTCTGGTGAAGTCTTCTCTTGATTGTTGACTTTGACACACATACACCTACCTCCTGGAGTGTTCTTCATCTGGCCAACTGTTGTGAAGGGTGTTTTCTTCACCAGGGAAATAATTATTCGGTCATCCACCACAGTGGTCTTCCAGGTCTTTTGGTGTTTCTGAGCTCACCGGTGCGTTCTTTCTTTTTAAGGATGTTCCAAACAGTTGATTTGGCCACACCTATGTTTTTGCTATCTCTCTGGTGTTTTTTTTTCCAGCCTAATGATGGCTTGCTTCACTGATAGTGATTCCAAATGCAAATAGCACACTTGAAATTAACTCTGGACCTTTTATCTGCACCTTGTAAATGGAATAATGAGGGAATAACACACACCTGGCCATGGAACAGCTGAGCAGCCAATTGTCCCAATACTTTTGGTCCCTTAAAAAGTGGGAGGCACATATACAAATTGTTGTAATTCCTACACTGTTCACCTAATTTGGATGTAAATACCCTCAAATTAAAGCTGAAAGTTTGCAGTTAAAGGGTCACTAAAGGAATTTTTTTTTTGCTAAATAGCTTCCTTTACCCTAATGCAGTCCTGGTTTCATGTCCTCATTGTTCGTTTTTGCTGTAATCCTTCTCTGTTCTGCACACTTCCTGCTTGTCTTTTTCCTTATGAAAAAAGTACTGGGAGCTTCTCTCTGTGGTCTCTAATCAAGGAGGTGTGATTACTGTGTCTAAAACCCCTCAGAACCAATCACTTTCATTTTAACTACTTACCGACCGCCCACCGCCGTTATACATCATGACTTTAAAGATGGATATCTCGGTAACGGCAGCAGCTCGCCGTTATCGGTGGCCGGCGAGGACCCCCCCCCCCCTTCCGTTCCCGCGCCCTCCGCCGCTTACCGGAGCCGTCGGTAGCGGCGGAGGCGATCGGGTCCTCTCCCGTGCTCAGTGGGGATGCGATTGAGGGAAAAATTTCCCTTATCCATCCCCGTAGCTCTGCTGGGCGGAAGTGACGTCAAAACATCAGTCCCGCCCAGCATCTTAAAGAGACATTTTTTTTAATGTTATTTAAAAAATGACATTTTACATTTTTTTTTTTGTTGCATTTAAGCCTAAATATGAGATCTGAGGTATTTTTGACCCCAGATCTCATATTTAAGAGGACCTGTCATGCTTTTTTATATTACAAAGGAAGTTAACATTCCTTGTAATAGGAATAAAAGTGAAATTTTTTTTATTTTTTTATTTTAGTGTTAAAAATTGGTAAAATAAATACGAAAACAAAAAAATAATTTTTAAATCGCCCCGTCCCGACGAGCTTGCGAAGAAGCGAACGCATACGCGAGTAGCGCCTGCATATGAAAACGGTGTTCAAACCACACAAGTGAGGTATCGCCACGATCGTTAGAGCGAGAGCAATAATTCTAGCTCTAGACCTCCTCTGTATCTCAAAAAATGCAACCTGTAGAATTTTTTAAATGTCGCCTATCGAGATTTTTAAGGGTAAAAGTTTGAAGCCATGCCACGAGTGGGCGCAATTTTTAAGCGTGACATGTTGGGTATCATTTTACTCGGTGTAACATTATCTTTCACAATATGTAAAACAATTGGGCCAAATGTATTGTTGTCTTATTTCTTCATTTTAAAAAAGTGATTTTTTTCCAAAAAAAGTGCGCTTGTAAGACCGCAGCGCAAATACGGTGTGACAAAAAGTATTGCAATGACCGCCATTTTATTCTCTAGGGTGTTAGAAAAAAAATATATAATGTTTGGGGATTTTAAGTAATTTTATAGCAAAAAAAAATGTTTTAGTCTCATAAACACCGAGTCTGAAAAACAGGCTCGGGGCTAACAAACACTGCCCTGTATTGGCTCTGTGTCTCTGTCCTTCACACAAGCATGAAACTAGATAAAAAATGAAACTGAAAGTGCAGGCACATTATATGATTGATTTTTATCTATTTTTAATCATTTTTAAAAGGAATCAGTTAACTATTATGTCTCTATACCCTGTAAAGTCATTTCAGCAAAAAAAAATAAAAAATCCTTTACAACTCCTTTAACCACTTCCATACCAGGCACTTACGCACCTTCCCGCCCAAGCCAATTTTCAGCTTTCAGCACTGTCGCAATTTGAATGACAATTGCGCGGTCATGCTACACTGCACCCAAACAAAATTGGCGTCCTTTTTTCCCCACAAATAGAGCTTTCTTTTGGTGGTATTTGATCACCTCTGCGTTTTTGTTTTTTTTGCGCAACAACTAAAAATAGAGCGAAGATTTTGAAAAAAAAAATACGTTTTTATTTTTTTCTGTTAATTTTTTTGTAAAGGAGTATGTTTTCTCTTTCAATTATGGGCACTGATATGGTGGCACTGATGGGCACCGATGAGGTGGCACTGATGGGCACCGATGAGGTAGTTCTGATGGGCACCGATTAGGTAGCACTGATAGGCGGCGCTGGTATGGGGCACTGATGGGCACTCATAGGCAGCACTGATGGGCACTCATGGGCGGCACTGATGGGCGGCACTGATGGGCACTCATGGGCGGCACTGGGCACTCATAGGCGGCACAGGTGGGCACTCATAGGCGGCACAGGTGGGCACTCATAGGCGGCACAGGTGGGCACTCATAGGTGGCACAGGTGGGCACTGATGGGTGGCACAGGTGGGCACTGATAGGTGACACAGGTGGGCACTGATAGGTGGCACAGGTGGGCACTGATAGGTGGGCACTGGGCATGGATTGGCACTGACAGACACTGGGGTGGCACTGATGATCACTGAGGGGTGGCACTGATGGATCACCTGTTGCCAATCAGTGCCCATGTGTGGGCACTGATTGGCATTATTTTTTTTTTTACTGCCCTTTTTTTTGTCCTTTTTTTTTGTAAGTACCCTGGTGGTCTAGTGTGGGCACTCCCTGGTGGTCCGTGTGGCGATCCGAGGGGGGGGCTGCGCTGATAAACAATCAGCGCGAACCCCCCCTGTCAGGAGAGCCACTGATCGGCTCTCCTGTACTCGCGTCTGTCAGACGCGAGTGAGGAAGAGCCGTCGGCGGCTCTTCCTGTTTACATCGTGATCAGCCGTGATTGGACACGGCTGATCACGTGGTAACGAGGCTCCGCCGGAGACTCGTTACCGAGATCGGAGGTGCAGGGTGTCAGACTGACACCCCGCATCACCGATCGCCGCGCTGCGCGCCCCTACGGGCGCGCGCGGCATTGAAATCGTGCTAAGCCGTTTGAGAACGGCTAGTCACGATTTCATAACCACTTCCCGGCCGTAAATCGGCTATTGGCCGGGCGGGAAGTGGTTAAAGCACACCTTGTTCGTTCCATTTCAAATCCATTGTGGTGGTGTATATAGCCAAAAAGATTAGAATTGTGTTGATGTTCCAAAATAATTATGGACCTGACTGTATTTGAAAATGTACACCAGGAATGGCCTGCAGTCAGATATAGGCTTGGCTAGACTGGAATGCAGTGGATATATATATATATATATATATATATATATATATATATATATATATATATGTAGTAGCAGCTCACTGAATCACCTGCCTGTCTGCCAGAAAGTATATTTGAAAACGTACACCAGGAATGGCCTGCAGTCAGATATAGGCTTGGCTAGACTGGAATGCAGTGAATATATATGTAGGAGGAGACGGTATATATATTTAATGCACTGCAGCTCATGGAATCACCTGCCTACCTGAAGTATATTAGAAAAAGTACACCAGGAACGCCCTGTAGTCAGATCTAGCTACACTGGATGCAGTGTGTGTGTGTATATATATATATATATATATCTATATATATAGAGATATATATATATAAGCCTGGATGTATGTAGATATACACTAAATACGCTGCAGCTGAGCTAAGTGAATAACCTGTCTGCACGCCCAAGCTAAATGACACTCTCTCGGTCCACGCCTGCAACACACTACACAGGACCGACGTGCAGGTGGCCTTATATAGTGTGAGGCGTGGACTGACACCCTGCCTCTGGACAATTATGGCTCTCTTTGCTGATGGCCCTGGGATTGGCCCAAGCATGCGGGGCATAGTGCATGCTTTGGCTAATCATCATCCAGCAATGCGATCTCGCATTTGTCGTGAATGCCCCATAATGTTCATATTTCGACGAACAGGGGAACAGCCACTGTTCGAGTCAAACTCATCCCTAGAGAGAATTATGGTCTGACAAGTTGGCTGCTTCTGAAGACCACTTCTTGGTGACATCTCTTGAGCAATTGGATTGTCTGTGTCCTCACCTCAACATTGATGACACGTAGAATTCCACTTCAAATTACACATTTTGGCCTAGATTCACGTAGGGCGGCGTAACTTTCAGTGGGCGTAGCGTATCGTAGTTACGCTATGCCACCGCAACTTAGTGAGGCAAGTGCAGTATTCTCAAAGCACTTGCGTCCTAAGTTACGGCGGCGTAGTGTAAATGTGCCGGCGTAAGCGTGCCTAATTCAAATGGGGAAGAGGTGGGCGTGTTTTATGCAAAATAATCGTGACCCCACGTAATTGACGCTTTTAATGAACGGCGCATGCGCCGTCCGTGGACGTATCCCAGTGCGTATGCATCGGATAGAATGCCTAAGATACGTCGAAAACTGCCTACGACGTGAACGTAACTTATGCATAGCCCTATTCGCGTACGACTTATGCAAAATATGAACAACAAAGTACCTCTCTTTCCAAAAAATTTACAGAGAAAGGTTACCCACCAGAGTTGATACAAGCCGCTCAGGAAAAGTTTGATATATCAAAATCGAGTAAAAAATCCCCTAGAAAATCCAGGCTAAATAATATTAGATTTGTTACAGACTATAATAACAAATATAGGGTCATACAAAAGATTGTAAAAAAACATTTGCACGTTCTACAAATGGATCCCAGATTGGGTCCCTCACTCCCCCCTGCCCCACAGGTCACATTTAAGAGAAGCCGCACTCTCAAAAACTTTTTGGCACCCAGTAAGTTAAAAAATAATAAAAAAGAGAGGACCATGGATATCAGAACTTATTTTGATGATAGAACAGGCATCTTTCAATGTAAAAAGCGCGGTTGCCTCACATGCCAATTTATACAATATGGCCAGACCTCTTTCTCCGACGTGGGTCGCACCATGCGCACATTATGTAAGTGAATAGGAGAGCACCGGCGCTTGATACAAAAAGGTATAGATGAACATAGTGTCCCTAGACACTTCAAGTGCCATCACGACAAAAAATGTTGCCACCTGAAAGTAGTCGCCATCGAACATATACAGGGAGGCACCCTCTCAGACAAAGGTTCTCTCTGCTATGCAAACGAGAATCCTTTTGGATATATAAATTATCCTCGTTGTCCCCTAACGGGTTGAATGAGGGTCTAGAAATTAGTAATCTCCTATAAAAAACTTGTTTATCCATTCTTAGCATTTGTTTATTTATTTATTAGTATAATAATCTTTTGTTTTCAATAATATTTTTAAACTTCTTTTTTATCAAGTAGCTTTTATTTAATTTAATCATACCATTTTGTTCACAATAGAGGACAGCTGTAGAGTATTTTGTTTATTGTTATTCCTATTAACATGTCAAAATCACACGCCCAGCTTCCTATAAAATTCTATTGGTCACTAGAGTCACACAACCTGGCGAAGGGCCACGCCCGACACGCGTTGTTTTGACTTTCGTTTGTTAAAAGTAAGTTCCAGCTATCACCATCCGGCGTCTGACGATTTATCCAGCTTATCTGAGCCTACAGCCGCTCCGTCCATCTATCATCGCAGCCCACCCTCTAGAGTGCTTCCCTCCCATCACATCCAGCCTATCACCTGTGCCGGCTCCAAGCCTCGCTCTGAACCCGGCTACCTGGATTGATCGTGTCGTCACAAGCAGGAAGCCGCTGCGAGCGGTGTGTCATGCCGCGCAGCGCTGACAGTCTGTTTGCACAGCTGACCGTTCGTCATCTGCGACACACATAGCATCTTTGCCCATCTATCCTCGCTGGCAAGTTGGCACCCCTGGAGTCTGGTAAGGCTGATTGCACACGGAGATCCCTCTCTCCTCTCCTTCTCCTTGCTAGGGAAGCTGTGCCTGTGATTTCTTGCAGAATGCTATGGCTGATTGACTTTTACATCCAAGTACAGACTTAGCTGATTTAACAACCTATCATATGGAGGACTGTTGGTATCTTCAGTGTTTTTATGCAATAAACCATTATTGATCTTACTATTGCTTGGACACATATTATTCTTGACGCATGCGCTGAATATATGGACTTTTTGCTCTGTTTATATTTCCTCACATCACTCCGGATGTGTTTTTCCATATTAGCTGCTCTTCAAGATTGGGTAAAATCATCTATAAATAGCCCTTCATATATTCATCTGAATCTTAACTTTTTAATACAAGACCTTATCTTATCCCTAGAATGGGGAATATCCGATCATCACAGAGTGGAACTGTGGATCAGACAAGTTGTACACATGCCACGTCCCGGGATTGTTAGAAAGAAAATAAATATACACAAGTGTAGACATACACGTACACGTATGTCTACACTTGTGTATATTTATTTTCTTATCTTATCCCTGTTATTGGCGCCAAAACTTGTTTTTGTTGTTTACAGCTGCAGTTAGGACTGCTTGAATGCCAAAATTCAAAGCTGATGCAGCTACCACTTTCTGCCATGCAAACACAAAGGTTTCAGACAGGTTTTATAATTTAACACTTTAGGGGGACCAGAACAAAAAGACCAGGTGTGTGTGGGCAAAAAGCAAACCAGGATATGAAAGGAAAGATACAAGGAAGTATACATTTTATTCCATATAGAAAAGTATATATACACATGAACATTTAAAACGTTGAATGAAACAAATGAATGGAAATACAGCTGCTGCTACTTGTTGCCAACACACTGGACTTCTGGACATCAAGTCAAGTATTGTGGTCACAACAGACCCGACATGTTTTGGATAACACGAAAAAGGGTTCTCGGTTTCTGGCGTGTTTATGTCCTTCTTCTTAGGTTTTTAAAGTAGGAGCATGCTGATATATTTCTATTTGAAAAATGAAGTATATAAACATATAAGTATTTAAGAAATAATAAACAAAGTATTTCTATTTTTTTAAAGAGGCTGAAATTCCATAGTAAAAATCTATGATGCTCAATACTCACAAATTATATGTTCCTTCAAGACTGAAAAAAATGGTCACATTATGGGGCCACTTTCTTGAAATTGCGGCCTCCCTAGCCCAATTCATAACTAGGATAAGGTAGCACGGTTATCTTAAGAGCCCCTTAAAGGGCACCTTTAAGGGGTCAAGATAGAGCTAGGCAGGAAGAGCCAATGGGGGCCTAGGGAAAATCCAGGAAGTGCTGGGATAGGCTATAAAAGGGCCAGCAGGTGTGGGTGTCCCTCCTCTTTCCCGGTGGACAGCAAGAAGAATTTTGAGCTCTGAAAGCTGCGGTCCTCCCTACCTGATGGAAGCTTTAGTTATGCAGCTGGTGAAGATGGTGGGCGGCTCTGGAGGAAAGGCTTGGCTGAGGCATTGCTTAGAGTCAGCACTGGAGGAAGAGGCCCGGCTTATGAAGCAAGAGGGTAGCGTCCTGATTGATGACATGAGTGCAGTGCGGGGAGTGCCTATACCCACCCTGTGTGCTAGAACAAGGGGGAGTGTGCAGGACAGGCTACGGAGGTAGCCAAAGAGACTTGTATGGCGCGTGACCAGTCGGGGGGAGATAGAGGAGGCGTGAGGTCACAGGGACGCCGCTGTGGCCAGAAGAGGCAAACATGTTCTTCCTTCCGTCGCCTGCATGAAGAAGCGGCCGACGAGGCAAGCCACAGCAGACATCACCTACTGCAAGGGGAAGACGGACATGCGTTGCAGTCTCCCAGGCAGCAGCATCTCAGCAGGAACCCCAGAGAGCAGAGGTGCCACAACAGGTGCCTGGCTCACAAGCATTACATGGACAAGCCCCTTCTGTGCTGCTGGAGCACATGGCTCAGCAGCAAGTTTTGCAGCCTACGGCAGGTAGCGAGTTAAACCAGCTACAGGTATTATCTGGTGTAGTGGGTTCACTCTCCTCTTTAATTCAGTCTTTGTCTAAAGCAACCCCTGCTGTGTCTGAAGCTTCACTGGTCTCTATGCCATTTAATCATTCTGTTTCTTCTGCTCTCACTGTCAGTTTTTCCTCTCAGCAAATTTGTATGTTGAATGACGGTTTACAGGTTGACATGCCTGTAAACCATTAGCTCCTGAGTCACTGTACCAGAGACATATATGAAGGATGTCATGCCTTGTGAGATGTCCCCTTTAGGATATCATTTAAATGCTGCTATTAAGGAAAACATTTGGAAAGGGGATTGTGTAGACATTCTTTCTCTTCTGCCTGCTCACAAGGATTTTTTTGGTCAAAGCAGACAGGAGGGGTGAGGAGGAGAGACGTAGGCTGATTCCCAGGTCATTTAATAATTGGCTGCAAGTCTTCTGCATTTATTCTGGCATAATGGCAGAGAAGCACCCTAACAGGTGTGGGGGGCTTTTTCAACATCTGGATCATATCCTAGAGGCATACAAATATTTTGGGGGCCTGTGGTGGTTTTATTATGACAAATCCTTTCGTCGGAAATTGTCTATTCACCCGTCTTTTAGGTGGGGTATGAAAGACGTGGGCCTTTGGCTCAATCTGATATTGTCCTTTAAAAGCCAGTAGCACCCAGGCAGCCTGCGGTTAACCTCCCACATCCGCCTTTAGAAAAGGCTGATGTTTCGCATTTAATGACAGTCAATGCCGCTGGAATAATTCATGCAAGTACAAGCATGTATGTTCAGTCTGCGTGGGGGCGCACCCGGCAGCTAAATGTTTTAGAAGACATGCAACTGCAGGTCCTAGTCAGGCACAGCCTGCATGCCAGTGAGGCTGGAAAAAATATGCCCGTGGTTGGACATCTACCCAAACAGGGAGAAGGCTCTTTTGCTTAGTGAAGGGTTTGCCCTAGGTTTTCCACTACCTTCCTTTTCAGGAGATGGGTGTAAATTGGTGGGGAATTTGAATTCTGTAGCTCAGTTTCCCAAGGTGGTAAGGGATAAGCTATGTAAAGAATTAAGGGAAGGAAGGATTGCGGGGCCTTTTACGTACTCCCTTTTAGTAGTTTTCAAGTTTCCCCTTTAGGTGTAGTGCCTAAACGTGAGCCTAATGAATTTCGTATTATACACCATCTATCCTTTCCTAAAGGTGATGCATTGAACGATGACATTGATGAAAGTTTGTGCTCAGTGTCCTACACTACGTTTGAAGAAGCGATGGGTAAGATCAGGATGTTTGGCCTGGGGGCTTTGTTGGCAAAGGCGGACATAAAATCAGCATTTCAGCTCTTGCCAGTCTCCCCAGCGGCCTTTAATTCATTTGGTTTTTATTTTGAAGGACAGTATTTTTTTGACATGTGTCTCCAGATGCGATGTTTAATGTCTTGTTCGTACTTTGAATCATTGTCCACCTTCCTTTACTGGGCTCGGTCTGGGTCGGAGGGTATAGTGCATTATTTAGATGATTTTTTATCTGTCGGTCCGGAGGATTCTGGCCTTTGTTTGGATTTGTTGGCAGCATTTCAAGCGATGTCCCTGGATTTTGGTGTACCTCTGATCGAGGAAAAGACTTGCTTGCCCAGCACCACATTGGAATTTTTAGGCATCAAGATAGATACCTGCATGGTGGAATTTCGGTTGCCAGGAGTGAAGTTGGAGAAATTGAAGTGGTTAATCACATCAGTGTTACAAAAAAAGAAGGTACGTCTGAAGGAGATACAAATGTTGACCTTCGTCACAAATGACAGAAGACCAATTTCCTTTTACATTTTCAGTGGCCTTGGCAGGGTTACTTCAGTTGTTTGTTTTTCCTCTTATGAAGCCTTATTATTTACGACAACTTTTGCACTTGCCTTCTTTTGGGCGTTCCACATCTCGGAATTAGTACCAGCTAATAAGCAAGGTGTAACCCGGATTCTTTTTGAGCAGGTGTTGGTGGATCAGTCGGGCGTTCATATTTGGCTAGGACCAAAACAGACCAATGTGGTAAGGATAGATGGGTTCATTTACGGGAGCACGATGATGGATTCATGTGTCCTGTGGCCTTGGTAAAAGAGTTCCTGGGGCTTAGGCCTCCCGGGAAAGGGATTCTTTCTCATCCACGCAAATTATCTACCCCTTAGAAAGTACCAATTCGATGCAGTCTTAAAAAAAAAAAAAGCTTGGATAGCATGGGAAGTAACTTTAGGTTTTCCTCCCATTCCTTTCGGATAGGTGCAGCTTCTGAGATGGCCAGGTTGGATATTAAGACAATGGGGAGGTGGAAGTGTAGATGTTTTAAATTATATATTTGTCCTAACTTGTTTATTAAAATTTTAGGTACCCAGCACAGTTTGGATTATGGGGCACCTACTCATCTAATTTATCCCTGCACCCATATTCTTTTCAGTTATTATGGAAAGGCACGAGGCCTTCAGTGGTTTCAACTGAACTTTCATTTAACCAGGTTATGTCACGCATGGCCATTGCCATCGATCTTGGCAATTCACTTGGGAGGTAATGATGTGGAGAACGTTAAGACACTGGATTTGCTGTTCATGATCAAGCAAGATTTACATCGCTTTGATAAAACTTTCCCAGGTATAACGATAGTATTTTCTGAAGCGATTCCTCGCCAGAAGAGTGTCATCGGAAAAAAAATGAGGAAAAGGGTCAATAGAGCTCTTGAAAAATTAATGCCGCAGGTGGGGGGTGTTTCTTATTGGCATGCGGACCTGAAAGGGGGTTATCCAGGCGGGATGGAGTCCACTTATCAGAAGTTGGTAATGACATATTCAATTTGGGTTTGCAGAACACTATTGAAAAGACGACGCTTGGGGTGGGCTTGATACTCAAGTCTGTGGGGACTGTATTTATATTTCAAGTTGAGCTACTGCTCAAGTTCTGATAACTGAGCAGGTAGAAATATGTTATTGGAATGTTTATCAAAAAATTGAGTGATAACGTTTTATGGAATAATTATTTGTGAAAAAAAATTGTGTCACGGCCAAGTTTTTGCCAAAATAAAATTGTTTATTAGGTTAATTGTATCTGGGAAGGTTGGTATAGCCTGCAATCTCATGAAAAAAGGGGTCACATTATGGGGCAACTTTGAGATAGCAGCCTCCCTAGCCCAATTCATAATTAGGTTAGGTAGCACGGTTAGCTTAAGTGGTGCCTGAACCTTTAAGGGGTCACGATAGAGCTAGGCAGAAAGAGCCCATGGGGCCTAGGGAAAATCCAGGAAGTCCTGGGATGGACAGCAAGAATTTTGACCTGCCTCCCTCCCGCCCCAGTGGCGTTCACTTTTATGTGGTAGGTCACCCTGGATTCCAGGGGGGACTATAATTATATTTAAAGTTGAGTTACTGCTCAAGTTCTGATAACTGAGGTAAAAATATGTTATTGGAAGGTTTATCAAAAAATTGAGTATTGGTTTTTCACAAATAATTATTCCATTAAACTTTATCAAAGGTGTCGTGGCCAAGTTTTTGCCGAAATAAACGGTTTGTTGTTTATAAGGTTAATTGTATCTGGGAAAGTTGGCATGGGCAGTGGCGGCCTGCACTCTCAATATTCACATCGTTGCAGATAAATAATTTGTTTCTAAGACTAACAAAATAAATTATGAGGTGAATGGTTTTGCCATTGGTAATTATTGTAATTCGGTGAACTACAGGACTGGGAATCCCTTCTATCTGCAATGATGATGTTGTGCAATATTATGTCTTGAAGGAACATATAATTTGTGAGTATTGAGCATCAGATTTTTACTATGCAATTTCAGCCTCTTTGAAAATTAGAAATCCTTTGTTTATATACTTCCTTTTTCAAATAGAAATATATCAGCATGCTCCTACTTTTAAACCCAAGAAGAACACGCCAGAAACCTTTTTGGTGATAACCCAAACATGTCGGGTCTGTTGTGACCACAATTCTTAGGCCCCATGCACACGAGACGCTGGTAAACTCGAGTTCAGAGGCGTTTGGGCATTTTTTTCAACTGCTCCTGAACCCATTTAATGTTATCCTATGTGTCCATGCACACAATCACGTGTTTTGGCGGTTAAAAGCAGTTGGGTTTAGGGACGTTTTTTCAAACGCAAAATTTTGGGTTCAGAAGCGTTTGCTTTTGCATTTTAAACGCTAAACGCGTCTAAACGTGGCACCCGCGTTTAAAAAGGAACCCTTTTTTTAACATGATAAAATAGGGAAATATCATTAAAAAATGTTAAAAAAATTATTTAAATTGTTTTAAATTATGTCTATCATTCAGATAATTTAAAGATGATATATTCATTCAATAATTCAATACACCACCAACATTGCACTTTCCAAAATTTTCCTTTTGAATTTATACCTATATGTTGTACTTTCAACAACGTCTGTCCACCTGCATTTCCATTCAGCCCAACTAATCTAACCAGTGTCTAATTTGCATATGAATGCCTGGCATGCTGTCTAGCCAGCAGACAACCCCAAGACATGTGTTTTTCCTGACCACAAGCCACCTCCCAAAATCTTCATTTTTGGTTAGAAGTTGAAGAGGTGACATCTCCAAAAATGACTTCTGATGTTACTTTAGTACAACTTATAGAGGCAGTCCAGGTTTATCCCCAAATATGGAAAAAGTCCCATGAACTATATTCAGACAGGACAGCCAAGCAAAGGACTTGGCAAGAAATTGGAAAATAATTGACATCCAACTGGAACCAGTTGCCACCAACAACTCAACAACAACAAACAAGACAAAACATGTGAAAAAACATGTGAAAAAGACATGTGAAAAAGTTCCGACATGTGAAAAAGTTCCGACAGTTCCGACATGTGAAAAAGTTCCGACATGTGAAAAAGTTCCGACATGTGAAAAAGTTCCGACATGTGAAAAAGTTCCGACATGTGAAAAAGTTCCGACATGTGAAAAAGTTCCGACATGTGAAAAAGTTCCGACATGTGAAAAAGTTCCGACATGTGAAAAAGTTCCGACATGTGAAAAAGTTCCGACATGTGAAAAAGTTCCGACATGTGAAAAAGTTCCGACATGTGAAAAAGTTCCGACATGTGAAAAAGTTCCGACATGTGAAAAAGTTCCGACATGTGAAAAAGTTCCGACATGTGAAAAAGTTCCGACATGTGAAAAAGTTCCGACATGTGAAAAAGTTCCGACATGTGAAAAAGTTCCGACATGTGAAAAAGTTCCGACATGTGAAAAAGTTCCGACATGTGAAAAAGTTCCGACATGTGAAAAAGTTCCGACATGTGAAAAAGTTCCGACATGTGAAAAAGTTCCGACATGTGAAAAAGTTCCGACATGTGAAAAAGTTCCGACATGTGAAAAAGTTCCGACATGTGAAAAAGTTCCGACATGTGAAAAAGTTCCGACATGTGAAAAAGTTCCGACATGTGAAAAAGTTCCGACATGTGAAAAAGTTCCGACATGTGAAAAAGTTCCGACATGTGAAAAAGTTCCGACATGTGAAAAAGTTCCGACATGTGAAAAAGTTCCGACATGTGAAAAAGTTCCGACATGTGAAAAAGTTCCGACATGTGAAAAAGTTCCGACATGTGAAAAAGTTCCGACATGTGAAAAAGTTCCGACATGTGAAAAAGTTCCGACATGTGAAAAAGTTCCGACATGTGAAAAAGTTCCGACATGTGAAAAAGTTCCGACATGTGAAAAAGTTCCGACATGTGAAAAAGTTCCGACATGTGAAAAAGTTCCGACATGTGAAAAAGTTCCGACATGTGAAAAAGTTCCGACATGTGAAAAAGTTCCGACATGTGAAAAAGTTCCGACATGTGAAAAAGTTCCGACATGTGAAAAAGTTCCGACATGTGAAAAAGTTCCGACATGTGAAAAAGTTCCGACATGTGAAAAAGTTCCGACATGTGAAAAAGTTCCGACATGTGAAAAAGTTCCGACATGTGAAAAAGTTCCGACATGTGAAAAAGTTCCGACATGTGAAAAAGTTCCGACATGTGAAAAAGTTCCGACATGTGAAAAAGTTCCGACATGTGAAAAAGTTCCGACATGTGAAAAAGTTCCGACATGTGAAAAAGTTCCGACATGTGAAAAAGTTCCGACATGTGAAAAAGTTCCGACATGTGAAAAAGTTCCGACATGTGAAAAAGTTCCGACATGTGAAAAAGTTCCGACATGTGAAAAAGTTCCGACATGTGAAAAAGTTCCGACATGTGAAAAAGTTCCGACATGTGAAAAAGTTCCGACATGTGAAAAAGTTCCGACATGTGAAAAAGTTCCGACATGTGAAAAAGTTCCGACATGTGAAAAAGTTCCGACATGTGAAAAAGTTCCGACATGTGAAAAAGTTCCGACATGTGAAAAAGTTCCGACATGTGAAAAAGTTCCGACATGTGAAAAAGTTCCGACATGTGAAAAAGTTCCGACATGTGAAAAAGTTCCGACATGTGAAAAAGTTCCGACATGTGAAAAAGTTCCGACATGTGAAAAAGTTCCGACATGTGAAAAAGTTCCGACATGTGAAAAAGTTCCGACATGTGAAAAAGTTCCGACATGTGAAAAAGTTCCGACATGTGAAAAAGTTCCGACATGTGAAAAAGTTCCATGTGAAAAAGACATGTGAAAAAGTTCCGACATGTGAAAAAGTTCCGACATGTGAAAAAGTTCCGACATGTGAAAAAGTTCCGACATGTGAAAAAGTTCCGACATGTGAAAAAGTTCCGACATGTGAAAAAGTTCCGACATGTGAAAAAGTTCCGACATGTGAAAAAGTTCCGACATGTGAAAAAGTTCCGACATGTGAAAAAGTTCCGACATGTGAAAAAGTTCCGACATGTGAAAAAGTTCCGACATGTGAAAAAGTTCCGACATGTGAAAAAGTTCCGACATGTGAAAAAGTTCCGACATGTGAAAAAGTTCCGACATGTGAAAAAGTTCCGACATGTGAAAAAGTTCCGACATGTGAAAAAGTTCCGACATGTGAAAAAGTTCCGACATGTGAAAAAGTTCCGACATGTGAAAAAGTTCCGACATGTGAAAAAGTTCCGACATGTGAAAAAGTTCCGACATGTGAAAAAGTTCCGACATGTGAAAAAGTTCCGACATGTGAAAAAGTTCCGACATGTGAAAAAGTTCCGACATGTGAAAAAGTTCCGACATGTGAAAAAGTTCCGACATGTGAAAAAGTTCCGACATGTGAAAAAGTTCCGACATGTGAAAAAGTTCCGACATGTGAAAAAGTTCCGACATGTGAAAAAGTTCCGACATGTGAAAAAGTTCCGACATGTGAAAAAGTTCCGACATGTGAAAAAGTTCCGACATGTGAAAAAGTTCCGACATGTGAAAAAGTTCCGACATGTGAAAAAGTTCCGACATGTGAAAAAGTTCCGACATGTGAAAAAGTTCCGACATGTGAAAAAGTTCCGACATGTGAAAAAGTTCCGACATTCAGGTTTATCCCCAAATATGGGACAAGTCCCATGAACTATATTCAGACAGGACAGCCAAGCAAAGGACTTGGCAAGAAATTGGAAAAGAATTGACAAGAGGCAAGATTAACCAAGTGTCCGAAATGTCCGCCATAACGTCGCAGTCCCAATAAGAAAAAAATCGCAGATCGCCGCCATTAACAGTAAAAAAAAAAAAAAAGCCATAAACTATCCCCTATTTTGTAAACGCTATAAATTTTGCGCAAACCAGTCGATAAACGCTTATTGCATTTTTTTTTTACCAAAAATATGTAGAAGAATACGTATCGGCCTAAACTGAGCGAAAAAATATTTTTTTTAGATATTTTTTGGGTTATTATAGCAAAAAGGAAAAAATATTGCATTTTTTTAAAAATTGACGCTCTATTTTTGTTTATAGCGCAAAAAATAAAAACCGCAGAGGTGATCAAATACCACCAAAAGAAAGCTCTATTTGTGGGAAAAAAAGGACGCCAATTTTGTTTGGCTGTCCTGTCTGAATATAGTTCATGGGACTTGTCCCATATTTGGGGATAAACCTGGACTGCCTCTATAAGTTGTACTAAAGTAACATCAGAAGTCATTTTCAAAATTTCGAATTTTCAAAATTTCGAATTTTCAAAATTTCGAATTTTGGAAAATCGAAATGTTAAAAATTCGAATTTTCAAAAAAAAAAAATTCGAATTTTTAATAATTGAAATGTTAAAAATTCAAATTTTCGAAAGTTCGAAATATTAAAAAAAATCGAAATTTCAAAATTCGAATTTTTCTAAATTTAGAAATTTGAAAAATTCGAATTTTTCTAAATTTAGAAATTTGAAAAATTCGAATTTTTCTAAATTTAGAAATTTGAAAAATTCGAATTTTGAAAATTCGAAATTTTGAAAATTCGAAATTTTGAAAATTCGAAATTTTGAAAATGACTTCTGATGTTACTTTAGTACAACTTAGAGGCAGTCCAGGTTTATCCCCAAATATGGGACAAGTCCCATGAACTATATTCAGACAGGACAGCCAAGCAAAGGACTTGGCAAGAAATTGGAAAGAATTGACATCGAACCAGTTGAACCCATATCACCAAGAAAAAAGAGGTAAGATTAATACAGCTTTGGGCTTGTTGGGATGTAAACTAGTTAAAATTTGACATATTCTGAAAATCTTTCACTGTACAAGGAAAAAGAAGAAGAGACGGAAGTCTGTATCAGAGTCAAAAAATACTTATTGGAAAATTCGAAATTTGAAAATTCAAATTTTGAAAATTCAAATTTTGAAAATTCAAATTTTGAAAATTCAAATTTTGAAAATTCGAAATGTAAAATACCCAACTGAAAATCTCTGTGCCATCAACGGATGGGTCCAATAGCGACGACGAGCTCTGCGAACGGGTCGTCCACGTAGTTTGCGACGGCGTTGAAGCCTCATCAAGAGCAAAGTAAGGACAATTTCTTGGCATATATTCATTATGGGATCCATTTCACAAAGGAGAATAATGAATGTATGCAAGTGCTCTCTCTGCTGCTGCTCTCTGTTGAAAATTGCAGAAATGGTTAAATATATAAGCTTTGGGAGGGTCTACAATTCAGTGGTTCTGAACGCTGATAGCCGCAATCGCGGTAAAATGCAACCGAACGCGGCAAAACGCCGCGAAATTCGTGGCAAAAACGGGCGTTTTGAACGCCGGTTTTTGCGTTTGAAAACTTGAGTTTAGAAGTGTTTGCTTTTGCTTCTCGTGTGCACGGGGCCTTACTCGACTTGATGTCCAGAAGCCTAGAGTGTTGGCAACAAGTAGAAGCTGTATTTTTTATTTCATTCAATGGTGTGTGGGTGTGTGTGTGTGTGTAAAACCTTGGTTTGAGAGTTTTGCAAGATGAGCAAAATGTATACATTTTGCCTTGATATGCAAGCGATGTCTTGATATAAGAGTAGGGTCATGTCACAACAGAGTATGAAAAAGAAAAGAGCCTCCAAGTGTAGCAATATGGTTACATTTAATGAAGGTACAACATTTAGCAACTTCTTACCCTGTAAAAAAATGCTTTGATATACAAGTGCTTTGGATTACAAGCATGTTTCTGGAATGAATTATGCTCACAAACCAAGGTTTTAATGTATATATTGTGGCAAAGTCGCTTGGTTTTTAGACGAAATAGCAAAAAATGCGGCTTTTATTGCATCCAACAAAAATACAAATAAAAAGGCCTACTCCAACTTAGGAGGCTAATTAAACAGTAGTGTCCCTCACTACATCTTACTGGAGCGGCTATTCCCGGCCTCCAGTATAAAAAAAAAAAAAAAAAACAGTTTGACATAAACAATTGTTTGACAGACCTTATTCCTCAGATATACAGACAGTCTCCAGTCTGTCCATCCAGCACAGCCTGGATCTCACACTGAGCTCACGCTCCCCAGTCACTATCAGGTGTAGGCTAATTAATAGGGAGAGAAGAGGGTTTAACTGTTTGGCCAGGCTTAACCATTGCCAAGACAGGGAAAGCTGCCCTTACCAACCTCTCACTGACATACATAGAGTCATGTACCCTGTCACATATACACACCTTTCTATATGGAATAAAATTTGTACTTATACTTCCTTGCATCTTTTTCATATCCTGCTTTGCGTCTTGCCCATATTAGATTGTAAGCTCTTCTGAGCAGGGCCCTCTTAATCCTCTTGTATTCTGTTGTATTGTAACTGTATTGTCTCCCTTTTATATTGTAAAGCGCTGTGTATTATACAGGATTTATAAATCCTGTATAATAATTATAACAAAAACCTGGGGAATGCCCAGGGAATAACCAAGCCTACTTACCGACCAGCTAGCAGAACCACCAATTAACCTGTCTAACAATGTGCGTTAAAAACAGGGGTTTTGTCCGCATGCATTTGCAAACGCATGCGTGAGCCACAGAGCCGTGCCAAGGCACCCCATAATTCTGTGGTCCTAACACTAACAGTGAGTGTCCTCACAATGGAGGCACATGCATTTTAATGGATAGATAGGGGCAGGTGGACTGAAGGGGAGCCACCCCTCCTTAAAGGTACAGAAGCACACCAAGCACCCAGCATATAGCACAATGGCTGCAAAGGTGTTGGTGCACTGCTGGACCAATATAAACACCACAGGTGAAACAAAACGTATCCACCGCCCCTATCTATGGCTGGCAATCGCAGTAAGTAGCAATGGAAGGCTAAAACGGATAACAAAAACCTAGGGAATGCCCAGGGAATAACCAAGCCTACTTACCGACCAGCTAGCAGAACAACCAATTAACCTGTCTAACAATGTGCGTTAAAAACAGGGGTTTTGTCCGCACGCATTTGCAAACGCATGCGTGAGCCACAGAGCCGCGCCAAGGCACCCCATAATTCTGTATAATAATTATCCCTGGGGCATTCCCCACACACAATTTCTTATTTGGGATGTGGCAAGATCTTTCAGGATTCTCAGTCAGTTTCTCTTCCTCTAACCAATTTTCTATGAACAAAAAGACCAGCAGCAGGCTCTCTTTAAATAAGGACAAAAGCCTTTCTCACTACAGCCAAAGTTCTCCTAGAGGGTGCAGCAGTCAACAGGCACATGTGGGCAGATCAAGGAACATGCCTTTCTGACAATTACCCCACCAAGAGGCAAACCCCCTCTAATGGGCCTTCAGGGACAAGGTTCCACCAGATAGGTGCAATATTGGCCACAGACTTGTAAAGTAGTGGGCAGCTTCCTCACACGCTGCACATATACCAAGTACCTAGGCAGGCACCTAAAGCAGAGTGCCATGGCAAAGGACACAGAGCCCAGCCCTGCTTTTTCCTGAGCAGGTTCTGGGTATGGCTTCTTTAACATTGCTGAAGATCAGCACCTTCTGGCTCTGCAGCAAACAAGGACACTTGCTAGTTTAAAATAAAATTGATATTTTCTAAAGCCAAACTAACTTGCCTGAATAATTTCACTTCATCCCATGTCCCTTAATTTACAATGAGACCATACAGTTATATGCAACTAAATTTGGCAATTCTTGAAAACATTCCACCACTCATCCAAAAGGCTTCTTCAGTTGATCAGATGGTACAGAATTCCCCAGCTTTGTAGTCCAGTTACCATAATATCTACAATGTACATGACATGGGCTTGTCTAGCGTGGAGAACTCAATAGATGATTGTGCCACCCACATTTCAGACCTCTACTTAACACTAGTCTTAAAAAAGGTGCAGGTAACAATTAGCTGTTGATTTATTGCAGACTTCCAACTTTAGAACATAATTTACTAGAATTTTGGAATAAAAATGTGTGCTTTTATCCATAGCAATATAGAAGGATTAAAACTTTTATTGTATAGTACAGTACACTGTATAAATAAAATCATCAAGTATATAAAGCAAAGGTCAAGTCTAGTACAAATTGGCCGTTAAAAACAAAGGGATACAGAAGACCAAGGTAAAAATAATGACAGAACCATAAAAAAAACTGTCTGAAAAGGAAGTGGACAGTTTGTTGTGCTTAACATACATTTTTACAAGCTTCAGAAAACTGAAAAATGTTGCATAGTGATTACATGCTATATTTCTTTGAAAAAAGTTTTTTCTCTGGATACTTTATATAAGCAAAATAGTACATTTAGTTAGTGCATAGATTACAACCAACCAGTGACGGAAATATGCAATACAAATCAATGCAAAAAGCAATTAGAAAAAAAAAATCATGTTTTAAATGTTTATTTTATACCATTTTTATCCATTTTTTATCCATTTTATCCATTTTTTAAATTCTGAAATTTTACTTCTACGAAATAAGAAAAATTACATACTAATCTTTAACTGTACAAATACATAAACAATCCTGTCATTTGGCAACCGTCCAACATACAGATTACGCAGAAAAAGTAAAGTAGCACAACTGCATACACCAGGTGGTGTCATTTTCTTGTAATGAGGATTTTCAATTCAGCTTGTGCATTTGTGGGGAATGTTTCGGTAAATAACCACTGCAAAGTGGAACTAAATCTGCAATGTAAAAAAACTGCTGGCAGATAGATAGTAAAGACCATCTTCCCACTGTCTGCAAGCAGCCCACTGTGCAACTCAGTGTACAGCCAGGCCACTAACAGAAGACCAACAATGGCCATCTACATAATTTAACACTGTAGGTGTACTTTAACCTGAAAAATGAACAACAAAAAAAATGCAATCTGTATCAGCAACAGGCTCCTCAGGACATGTTTCGGTTCCCTGTTAAGAAAAAGTAAAACAGTTAAATGGTCAGAAAGTTCTTGTAAGCTATAAAATCAGACACTTCTCCAGTCAACTATGCACAATATTCACAATGATATGCTGGCTATCCCAGGAAACAGCCTATCCATGTAAAAAGGGCGGGTCTAGTAATTTACAAAGCTTTGATAAGAGCTTCATTGGCTGTAAAGCATAGATGGTTTTAGTTCTGCTTTAAGGTAAACTTTGATCATAGATTTAATGATCATGTTAAAACTGACCTTTAACAAAATCAACTTAAAGCAGTTGTATACCCGCATAACTTATTTTTTAGTTTTACACCTGCAGGGGAAAAGCCATAATGAGCTAGTATGCACCACATACTAGCTCATTATGAAATACTTACCTCGGAACGAGGTGAAGAGAACTTACCCAGTCCAAGCCGAGCAAGATGTCATCTTGCTCTGGCGTGTCTTGCGAGTATCGCCGATCCAGTGCTGTGATTGGCTGGAGTGGCGATGACGTCACTCCAGCGCATGCGCGCGCGAGATTTCAATTCGGCAAGGTCCAGCGGCTGCTGGTCCTTTCGCCGTGGATCCCCCTTGCGCATGCGCCGCTGCAATCAGCGGCGCATTGCGAGGGAAATATATTCTAAACCATACAGGTTTAGGCGATATTCTTTATACTTGCAGGTAAGCCTTATTATAGGTTTACCTGTAAGTGAAAGTGGTAGTATAGAGTATACTACCACTTTAACATCTGTTAAATGTAATGCATTTAAAATATAGATCATAAAAAGCTAGTACACATGTTTATTTTAGCATTGTTCAAATCCTGCACAGTAGGTCTGAGACTGGGAGAGGGGGCAGCAGGTTCTACTCTGGTTGATGCACTGATGTAGCACTAGGTGTTTGCAGACATGTCAGCTGCTGCTTTTGTTTTCCAGCTGATAGTGCCAGACAAAATGCGACATTGAAGACCTTCCTGTGCCATCTATTAGGTGGTGTGGATCACAGAAATGGCTGAATTACAAATTCCTTGGCAGGAAAGATAGAATTCTTGCATTCTTGGTAAAATACTTGCAATTCAATCCTCCCATAGGCACTCAAAATGTTCAGACGTGGAATGGAACACTAAAAAAAAAAATTCACGCCAGTCCAGAGTAACCCCTCCTACTACCAACATGCCTCAGTTCTTAAGAAAATCAGTGCCAATAGCATGTCCTGAAGCTCTAACCTGGTAAAAAACGTGTGAACGGAAGACCAGGTGTTGGCCTTACAATTCTTTGAAATGCTAGCCTAATGCCAAGAAGCCCAAAAGGTAAATACAGACATGGCAAAGAACACCTTTAGGAGGAAGCGAGGGGGGGGGGGGGAGTTGAGTGGGAGTTGAGTGGAATTCAAAGCTTGAGACAATAAGGTTGATTGGGCTGATGCACCATTACAAGAACTATCTGGTATGAAAAATGGATAATCTGGGATGGCAGCCAAGAGAAAAAAAAAAAAAAAACATGATCAGCTGAAGCTGTACAGAGGGAAAGAACAATGATGTCCTCGTTGAGGTGATGGCTAAAAGACCGTAGGTAGGACGCAGGAAAGAAGACATGAGCCTCAAAAATCATGTGCCTGTGCAAGACCAAAAAAAGGTTTGAGAGGAGCATCTGAGCTGGTGGATTTATGGTGGAGGATAGGTTTGTGGTGTGCACAGGTACCAATGTTGGAAACAAAGCTCATGTCAGATTTGACTGTAGCTCTTGCATTACGCCCAGCAGGGTTTAAAGAGTAACGCCACATTTGTTGAGGGGAATAAAAAAAAAAAAAAAAAAAACATTCCCCTATGAGTGATCAATGTATATTGGAGAGATTTTAACAAAACATAGTTAGATTCCTATGTAAAAGCTTTTGCGTCATAGCAGAAACAGACAGGTTCTAAACGGGATTTAGCAATTCATTTTATTCAGCTGTGCACTTCTGATCAGAAGTTACAGTGTCTGCATCCCTTTAGAAGCAAAACTCACCAAAAATATATTTGTTGCAGAGGATGCCTAAAACCTGACTTATCTTAATGGAGTACGTCGCCAAGCAGGACATTTCTGGGGTCATTGTGTACATAATGCCTCCCAGACTGCCATATTGCATTGAATTTTAGAGAACATTACAGTACTACAGTTTGAAAAGTAAAGTTTTAACATTAAATTACAATATGGTCTTTTTCATTTGCTATATTTTTTCACCAAAGTGAATTTACCCTTTACCTATTTCAATACAGAGGTGATCAAACTAAATAGGACTGAAAAAAAAAAAAAGAAAAAAAGTTTGGCGCCTTCCACACAGGGCAGATCCGCCAGCTCAGCAGAAGATATCTGTTGATCTCCGCTGAGCCGGCGGATGACAGGTCCCTCTCTACTCACTGAGCGGGGAGGGGCTTGTTGAGCGCTGCCGTCTCCTATGGAGAGATCGGACGGCATTTTAGCGGAGCTGATACCAGCGGACATGTCAACGCTGACATCCGACGCTCCATAGAGAGACATGGAGCAGCTGTTCAGGTCCGCCGAAAAAACGGACAAGCGGACCTGAACAGCCAGGCAGTGTGAAAGGGGACTTTCTTCATTGGTTATAAAAAGCGCCATTTTCTCCTTCACCGACTGGCACTGATGAGGCGGCACCAATATGTAGAATTGATGGGCACCGATAGGCGGCACTAAGGTACTAACAGGTGTCACTGACGGCATTGTGGTCGGCACCTCTGATAGGAGCTGCACTGATGATCAATGTACTAATTAGTGCACCCCGTGCCCCCCCCCCCCCCCAAAAGGAGAGCTGTTGATCATCTCCCCCTGTCAGTGAGAATGAAGGAAAGCCAATTAGTAGCACTTCCTGGTTTCTCCTGTGATAGGTCACAACTGGTCCAGTGGTAAAAAGCCTCCGTCAAAGGCTCTTTACTACGATCGGCAATGCGTGTGTCAGACTGACACCAACAATGGCTACGCGCCGGCTTGTTATCCTGCAAGACATCATACGGCGCCCAGTCAAGATAACTGAAACACTTCCCAGCCATCATTTTGCTATAGGCCGGGTAGGAAGTCGTTAAACTAGGGAGTTTAAAAAATTAACTATGATCATACAAAAAAAAAAAAGGAAATCTCTACCAAATAAAACAAAGTTAATGCTTTCTTTGTGAATCTCCACTTAAGTGGAAAGCTCTAGAAGAGTTGTGTAATAAATTGATTGTTAAAATAGCAGATAAAACAGGGAACATAGTTATAATGGATAGAGCCGACTTTGATAGTCTCAGCAATGAGAACTATGAAGTACTAGATAGCGATCCAATGTATAAATACTTGAATGATCTGAGAATAATTCTGGAGAGGTATAGAACAAGGAATACTCTCGAAGGATGAATGCTTATTCATAACCAACCATCCTACAACAATCACAACTTTTTATGCTCCCTAAGGTGCACAAGAACAGAAAAAAAACCCAAGTGGCCCTATAATCAAAATCTGACTGAAGGTGCAAGCAGATATGTTGATTACATCATTTATCCATGCGTCTCTCCTCATATCGAGGATACACGCGACTTAAACTTATATAAACTGTTGGACATTTCACTGGAGGAGGCAGTTTGACTGGCAAGCCTTGATGTGGAGGCACGCTATAGTAAAACTTGGGGCTTAAAGCATGCAAATACTTCCTAAATGATAGAGGTATACTTTTTCAGAAAAACACACCGATTTTGTTCTTCAGCTTCTACAATTTGTGTAGTAACACAATTTCTCTTTTTGATGGCAAAATTTACAGACAATGTAAGGGCACTGCAATGGGTTCATCCTGTGCACCAACATATGCAAATCTGTTTTAGTCTGTGAGAGCATACCACAGAGTTCACAAATAGGTTAGGATAATTTACTGTACATATTTTGCTATGGGTACGCTTCATTACAATTTTTATCCTTGGGCAGGGCCAAAAGGAAAGATTTGAGGAATTTGTAATATGTCTAAATAACAATGATATTGGTATGTTTTTCACCAGTGAGATTAACCATGACTGCATCAATTGCTTGGATCTTAAGATTGGGAGAGATGTTGATGGTACCGTTAATACAACCATCCACCGGAAACCTACCTCCATTAATTTGCTATATTGGGAGAGCCAACACCCTACATCTTTTAAAAAAAGGGATTTTTAAATACAGCTTACCTGTAAAATCCTTTTCTTGGAGTACATCACGGGACACAGAGCGGCATATTCATTACTATGTGGGTTATATGGAGTACCTTCAGGTGTGGACACTGGCAATCTCAAACAGGAAGTCCCCTCCCTATATAACCCCCTCCCCTAGAGGGAGTCCCTCAGTTTTGTAGCAAGCAGTATGCCTCCCAAAATGGTCACCCAAAAGAGGGGTGGGAGCTCTGTGTCCCGTGATGTACTCCAAGAAAAGGATTTTACAGGTAAGCTGTATTTAAAAATCCCTTTTTCTTTCTCGTACATCACGGGACACAGAGCGGCATATTCATTACTATGTGGGATGTCCGAAAGCAATGCTTTAATGAGGGGAGGGAGACATCTTCCAAAGAAGGATTCAATTTAGAGATAAACTCAAATCATAATAATAATTCCAACTTAGTCAAGAAAAAAACTTTTTTTTTTTTTTTTTTTATAACCAAGGGTGTTTCTGATCCCGAGGATTTCAAACTGCAGCCTGTAGTACTGCCTGACCAAAGGCAGCATCCGCATTTCTTCTCACGTCTAGTTGATAAAACCTTGTAAACGTGTGGACTGATGACCACGTTGCCGCCTTGCATATCTGAGCCATAGAGATCTGATGGTTTGCTGCCCAAGAGGCGCCCATGGCCCTGGTAGAATGGGCCTTTACCGACAACGGAGGAGGCAACCTCTTCAACCCGTAGGCTTGAATGATTAATTGTCTAATCCATCTCGAGATGGTGGATTTTGCAGCTGCCTGCCCCTTCTTGGGGCCATCTGGTAGAACGAATAACACATCTGTTTTCCGGATCTTTTCTGTAGCTTTAAGATAGGCCTTCATGGCCCGGACAATATCCAAGGTATGCAGCAACCCCTCCTTTCTAGATGTAGGTTTTGGAAAGAAGGATGGAAGTACCAAATCCTGGTTTAAGTGAAATTTGGATATAACCTTTGGTAGAAAGGAAGGATGGGGCCGGAGAACTGCCCTGTCCTTATGCAGAACGAGATATGGTTCCTTACACGATAAGGCTGCTAATTCTGACACTCTCCTGGCCGAAACTATGGCGACCAAGAAAACCAATTTTCTTGTCAGTAAGACTAAAGGAATCTCAGCCAACGGCTCAAAAGGCTGTTTCTGTAGAGTGGACAGGACAAGATTTAAGTCCCATGGACAAATTGGTGACTTGACAGGAGGATTAATACGCAAGACCCCCTGTATGAAGGTCTTTACCAGCGAGTGGGTGGCCAGCGGCCTCTGAAACCACACTGACAGAGCTGAGATCTGTCCCTTGATTGTGCTTAGTGCCAGGCCTTTATCCACTCCTAGCTGGAGAAAACTTAACACCCTATCAATAGTATATTTGCGGGAATTCCATCTTTTGGATTCACACCAGCCTACGTAGTTCCTCCACACCCTGTAATAAATCACCCTGGAGACCGGCTTTCTAGCCCTAATCAGGGTAGGAATTACCTGCCTAGACAGGCCTCTATCCCTGAGAATCAGGGATTCAGCCTCCAGGCCGTCAAATTTAGACGCTGTAATGTAGGGTGGAGGATCGGGCCTTGTGAGAGTAGGTCTGGTTGCAGAGGAAGAGTCCAAGGGTCTCCCACTGCCATCTTCAGGACTAGTGAGTACCAAGTCCTCCGGGGCCAAGCCGGAGCTACTAGAATGACTGGCTTGTTCTCCACTCTGATCTTGCGCAACAGGCGCGGGAGTAACTGTAGTGGAGGGAATGCATATAGAAGTTTGAATTGATGCCAAGGGCAAACCAACGCATCGGTTCCGCAGGCCATAGGATCCCTCGCTCGCGACACGAACCTGTCTAGTTTCTTGTTGAACCTGGATGCCATTATATCTACGTCCGGCATTCCCCACCTCTGGCAGATTGTCTGAAAGACCTGGGGATGCAGAGACCACTCCCCTGGCAACAGACTCTGGCGACTTAAGAAGTCTGCCTGCAGGTTGTCCACTCCGGGAATGAATATCGCTGAAATGCAGGGTACATGAACCTCTGCCCATTGAAAAATCAAGTTCACCTCCCTCTGAGCGGCCTGGCTCCTGGTTCCCCCTTGGTGGTTTATGTATGCCACCGCCGTGGCATTGTCTGACTGGATTCTCACCGGGAACCCCTTTAATCTGGAGGTCCAAGCCAGAAGGGCTAGGCGAGCAGCTCTGATTTCCAAAATATTGATGGGGAGCTGCCTCTCTGCTTTCACCCAAGTTCCCTGGCGGGAGAACCCCTCGAAGACCGCCCCCCAGCCTGCCAGGCTGGCGTCTGTGGTAACTACCTTCCAGACAACAGGGCTGAAGGATTTTCCCTTTAGAAGATTCTGAGGGTTCAACCACCAGGCCAGGCTTTGTCGGACCCTTGATGATAGCGTCAAAGGGGACTCTAAGGCATGTGCCCTCTTGCCCCAGGCTGCTAGAATGGCTGCCTGTAGGACGCGAGTGTGGATCTGAGCATATGGTACTGCCTCGAATGTGGCCACTAGCTTGCCTAGTAATCGCATACACAGGCGAATAGTTGGTTTTTTCTTGTTTAGAACCAACTGAACCAACCCCTTGATAGCTTCGATCTTTACAAGGGGCAGGAACACCTTTTGATGTTCTGTGTCTAACCTCACGCCGAGGTATTCCAACTGCTTTGTAGGCCGGAACGCTGACTTTCCCCGGTTCAGGACCCAGCCGAATTCTTCGAGGTACCGAACCGTGAGGTTTACTGCCTTTTGCAGACCCGGCCGTGAGTGATCTATGATTAAAAGGTCGTCCAAGTATGCTAGGACTGTGACCCCTTGGATCCTTAAATTGGCCAGAATTGGGGCTAGGATCTTCGTGAATACCCGGGGGGCCGTGGCCAGCCCGAAGGGGAGCGCCCTGAATTGGAAGTGTCGCTGCCCCACCGCGAAGCGTAAAAACCTTTGATGCGACTGAAAGATTGGTACATGAAGGTAAGCATCCTTTATGTCTATGGAGGCCAGAAAATCGTCCTTCTGAAGCGCGGCGGCTGCTGACCGGATGGATTCCATCCGGAAGGAACGAACCCTTAGGTAACCGTTTAACCTCTTTAGGTCCAAGATTGGCCTGACCTCGCCGTTGGGCTTTGGTATGACAAAGAGATTGGAATAGAAACCTAGGCCTTGCTCTTGGGCTGGCACTTCTATAATTACGTCCTGGCCAAGCAGGTGATCCAAAGCTGCCAGCATTGAGGCCTTCCTCGCTGGATCCCTTGGTAGCCTTGATTCTTGAAAATGAGGCGGAGGATACCTTAGAAACTCCAGTCTGTAACCTGTGGTTACAGATGCCCGGACCCATTTGTCGGGGATCTTGGCTTCCCAAACTTCTGAGAAGAAACGAAGCCTTCCCCCCACCCGCAAGAGTGGGGGCGCCCCTTCATAAGGCAGACTTAGGGGCTGTCTTTGACGGCTTGCGATACCACGGCCTCTTACCCCCAGGGGTCTGTCCCTGCGATCTACTGTTAACGTTGGATCGTGCAGGCGGCCGTCGATACTGCCTGGAATTTGAGGGCCCCGAGACAGGAAAGAGCTGCCTTTTAAATGTAGGAGCCCGGAATGTCTTTTTGACCGGTAAAAGGGTACTCTAGCCATTTGAAATAGTCTGAATATATTTATCCAGATCCTCTCCGAAGAGTCGTCCTCCATGGAAGGGAAACCCTGCCAGAAGCTTTTTGCATGGGGGCTCCGCCGCCCAGTTCTTCAACCATAAGAGCCTTCTCATGTGCACCAAACATAGTGATAAACGAGAGGCCTGCTGGATGGAATCTTTTATAGCATCTACCGCAAAACAGAGCTCTGGGAATGTCCGAAAACTCTTCTGCTTGTTGGGTAGGCATGTCCCTTAACATTTCCTTTGTCTGGTCTTTTAATGCCTGACAAACTCCAATTGCAGCCACCGCTGGCTGCACCACTGCTCCTGCCGTAGCAAAGGATGCTTTTAAAAGTGTCTCTAATCTTTTATCAACCGGATCTTTAAACATATGTATGTTTTCCACCGGGCAAGTTAGTGATTTATTCACACATGAGATGGCTGCATCCACTACTGGGAGCCTCCACCTCTTGGAGAACTTTTCCTCCATGGGGTAAATGACCGCAAATCTTTTCGGTGGCAGAAAAATCCTGTCCGGCCGTACCCAATCCCGAAAGATCAATTCCTCCAAGAGAGGATGGACCGGAAAAACTGCGTTGTTTAACGGAGCTTTCAAAGAGCCCAGAGAGGATACCGGAGGAACCTGAGGCTCTGGCAATGGTAAACTAAATGCCGAGCGGACCCTGTCCGTCAAAGACTGTACCCACAGTCTTTCTGTCTGGGAGTCTGAAAATGGTTCCTCAGAGGCAGATCCCTCAATCCCTGAACCCTCTTGGTTCAGGTCTAGTTGATCCTCCTGTGATTCCAATTCCTCTGGAGAGAGAATCTCAGCATCTGAGGATACACCTCCTGGTGATGGGGATCTAACCCGTTTCTTACCAGGAATAGCTCTAGCGATCAATGCTGCTATTCTCTCTTCTAGCCCCCCTAGGGATACGGCTAGCATCTCCTCTGTGATAAACACAGGGCTGGGCTGATCTGGGCCAGCCTCCGCACCAGATCCCCCTAATGGCTCATCCAAGGCGCTTCTTATGTTAATAAGTTGCGGGGAAAGTATCGGCATATCAGAATCAGAAAGGGAACCCTTTTGTTTTTTGGTCTTTTTTGTACCCTTTGACCCCGAACCCTTGGAAGCCATAATACAAAATCGAGGGACTCCGCCCACACAACAGACTGTAGAGGGCAGGAGTACAAAAATCAGAGTTTAGGGGACAATAGATCACTAATGCCCAAAAACTGATGGGATCCCGTATGTTCTTTTTTTTTTTTTTTTTTTTAAATAGATTATATATTTTCTTTTGACAACATACCGTGACCCCAAACTAAGTTTGCCAGCCTCCAAACCTGCTGCAAAAAAGGGGGATTTCTTGGCTTAACAAAAAGGTATTGGAACAAAGTCCACATGTACTACCCCTCTTCCGCCACCGGGAGTCACTGTTCTGCCGCTCTGCGTCCTCTCCTCTGAAAATCAGCCTCAGACTGAGCACTGACAATGCCTGCTGTCTATAACAGCACAAAGGCGCGCCCCTGTATGACGCCGCAGGCACGCCCCCCCCCCCCGCCCTCCTGTCTGAACGGCGCGAAAAACGTCAATAAGACGTGCGCGCGCGCGTATGCCGGAAACAGGAGGAACATGGAGGAGCCGCGCTGCTGGAGATCCAGGAACGCAGAAACAGGCGGCAGATTCAAACCCCCGGCCAGGTAGGACTCTCCAAAGGCCCCTAGGGATCCTTACTAGCCCTAGGAAGAAACAGCAGGTTTAGCTAGCACACATATTTAGACAGGGGGACCTAGTGATGGGGGAGAAAAGGTGTCATCCTGTCTCTCTTTAGACATAGTGAACAAGGTTGCCCATGCAGAGCATACTTAGGCTATCCCCCCTTTTAGGTTACCCCGGAGAGCCTGCTGTCGAACCAAGTCCCGCAGGCTCCCCCTTACCTGCTCCATGCTGCAGGATGTTTGTCCAGCAAACTGATCCAATCTTCTCCCATCTCCGTGGGTAGCGTAGTAGACCTTCAGGCCCTGGGGTCCTATGAAGGTACCCACTGTCCTGGACCTATATAGCACCCTGGCAAACAGGAACTTATGGTTTTTTACAAACTCCAAGTCCTGGGCCCAGGGTCCAGCCCTCCAAAGAGGAGCATTATAGGCAAAACCCCACGGCTTGGGGCCCGGGTACTGTCCACTTTGGCACTGAGGCTCCTTGGACAGATCCGGTTAGCCCGCCCTTAATCCCAAGGATGTGGAGCAAAGCTATTCCGTGACCAACACCTAAGACACTGGCTAAAAAACTGAGGGACTCCCTCTAGGGGAGGGGGTTATATAGGGAGGGGACTTCCTGTTTGAGATTGCCAGTGTCCACACCTGAAGGTACTCCATATAACCCACATAGTAATGAATATGCCGCTCTGTGTCCCGTGATGTACGAGAAAGAAAAGGCATTCCTACATGGCTGCCGGAAAACCATTAGGTAGTCACAAATGGACACTAAGGCATGCTCTTATATGCCAACTGTTAAAGAGTAAGAGAACCCCCAAATATGGAGAAATTATTAAAATACAATCAACCATTCTTCAATTGTAGTACAGAGTATGAGATGCCCATGCAGGAAAGACAGTTCATCAATTTAGACAGCATTGGAGCAGGTTAATGACATTGTACAAAATAAAAAAGAAAAGACCAATTGCTAGGCATGTCCGTGAAAAATATGGTGGTAAAGCTAAGGTATTACAATTCTGGCCCATAGAACAATTTAAATTAGGCCCAAGGAAATATGACCTGAACAAACATCTGTTGAGATTCGAGACAGAAGATCCATCTTGCTTGGAATTTCAAGCTCTATGTGGCCTTTATGAAGACTTTACATTTCTACCAGTCATACATGACTAAATCTTTGGATTTATTGTTCAATCGCCTTGTCTAACATTTGTATGGATCATATTGGTATTTAGGAAAGCAAAATAGATTTACTTCTGATCCATTTGTGCTCAAAAGGAATTTTCTATATGTACAGGGCAATGATATATGGTATAGGAACATATCAATAAGCGATTGCCTTGTAGTTCTGATTTTCACATGCAAGATAGGATTCCCTTCAGCAATAAGCATGTGTGGTAGCCATCTTAAGAGGTCAGGTTATAACTAGAGGGACTACAAAAGATATAATTTTCTTTTCACCTTGGTTGCCAATTTTTCTTACTTTTTTTTTTCACCTCCAAACCTCTATTTTAAGAGTGAAACATGTTAGGTTTTGGCGATTTGATTTTGGGAGCACCTTCTGACTTCCCTTGGCGATTTGATTTTGGGAGCACCTTCTGACTTTCCTTGTGGATATGGTGAAAATGTAAATATATATATATATATATATATATATATATATATATATATATATATATATATATATATATATATATATATATATATATATATATATATATATATATATATATATATATATATATATATACTCTGTTAAAGATTAACTTTTTCGTGTTCGATTAATCGATTTTTTTTTAAATCGACTAATTTCGAATATAAACGCACATACAGATCCAACTACTTTTAGCTGATCTCCTTGCATTGCAACTCTGCATTAGTCAGTGGTAAATGTGGTACACACTATATACAATCACCCGACACTAGTTAGTTTCCACAATCCATGACTTAACTTCAGAGTTCACACAAATACGTTTTAAACTGTAGCACAGACACAAGTAATTTTTTTTTAAAACTTTAAGAAAAACGTAGAAAGTTAATTTAACTTTAATTATAAAACGTATCTAGTATATTGACTGTCAGTCACTTTATAGTAGGTAAGTAGGCATCACTTTAGCCAGTCAGGCAGACATACCAGAGTGTTTACATTTTCTTGAAGCAGACATGATCACATTTTATTGACAATATACCCTGAAGAACTGAACAGTGTTTCGCATGGAACAGATGTTGCCGATACACAAAGAACTGTCTGCACAAAACTGCTTAGAACAGAAAAACTATGGTTATTTTTGCCCCCTTCCCCTGATGGAGCCTTATGCATCCTCTTGCTCCACAGATGCCAAGGTACCTCAATCCAATGGGTGCATTTTGCTTGCATCCAGCAGGGCAAGTATCACCGTCCAGGCTGTCTGGTGAAGTCAAGAATTTTGATCGATCAAAAGAATTATAGATTAATCAAGGAATTAATCTTTAATTTCCCCAGCATATATATATATATAAATATAATATATATATATATATATATATATATATATATATATATATATATATATATATATATATATACACACACACACACTGTATTTATTGGCGTAATGGGTAAACTGTACCTGCATGCTATACGCAGGGAGCTGTGGAAAGTTTTTTATACACACACACACACACACACACATACATACACTATATGTGTTAATTCGCTCCCTGGTCAGAAGTATCCAATTTGGCCAATACCCAAGGATGCGTCGGAACTGTGCCAGGGAGGAGGACTTTAAACTAGAGGCAAAAGCACTATATTCTCGACTACTGTGTAGGTGATATAGTAAAAAGGTCCTCAAAAAGGCCTACCAACGAGCCAAGTGTAAGACTAGGGAAACATTGATTTTTAAGCCGAGAATCAAGGAATGTATGTCCACTACCAAATATATCACCACTTTTTGCTCGAATCAGGATATGTTTCGTAAACCTGATAGCGAACAAAAGGGCATTTTCTATCCGAGGACCCAATAATATCAAAACATGTGGCAGTCAAACCTGAAATCGTTTACAGAAGGCCACGATCCATTAGGGATAGGATAGTCTATAGTCATCTTACCTCCGATGCCCCAAGCTCAGGTGCAATGGGTGGCAAAGGAACTTTCAGATGTGGGAACTGTGACCAATGTCCCTGGGTCAAAGAAGGGGTGGGATGTCCTCTACCCAGGGGTGGATATCATAGGTCCAAATCATATGCCGACTGTACAACAATTGGTCTCGTCTATTTAGCTACATGTTTATGTGGCATATTTTACATTGGCAAAGCTAAGCATCTATTTGCCAGCCGCATACAAGACCACCTATACTATCTAGATGCAGGACTACTTTACACTCCTATCTGTAAACATGTTGGCTTGCAGCACAGCTATGATCCTTATGTATCCTTTGTCTTTGGGGTCATTTTAGAACAGGAAAGGGGAGGCAATTTTGATAAAAAAAGTCCTCCAGCAAGAGGCAAGGTGGATCTTTAATCAAAGAGCGACCTATTCACCAGGGCTGAACAAAGCTCTATCGTTCAAACCTTTCTGTAGCTTTGATTACTATGTATAGGTGATTACTGTACAGGAATAGGTTCATCTGTGTCCACTATTTAATGTTATGGCTTTGTTTTTAATTTCATGTGACACCACTACCACCACCTAGAGGCAATTATTACGTAGAGTGGTGGATAGTGTTATTCTTTAACCACTTAAGACCCGGACACATACGCTGCTAAATGACCCAAGGTGTTTTTACAATTCGGCGCTGCGTCGCTTTAACAGACAATTGCGCGGTCGTGCGACGTGGCTCCCAAACAAAATTTGCGTCCTTTTCTTCCCACAAATAGAGCTTTCTTTCGGTGGTATTTGATCGCCTCTGCGATTTTTATTTTTTGCGCTATAAACTAAAATAGAGCGACAATTTTGAAAAAAATCACTATTTTTTTACTTTTTGTTATAAAAAAAATCAAATAAACTAAATTTTAGTAAAACATTTAGGCCAAAATTAATTCAGCCACATGTCTTTAGTAAAAAAATAAATAAAATCGCAATAAAAAAAATAGCTACCTAGCGGGAACAGCGACACTAATACAGCGATCAGAAAAATGATCACTTAGTGATGCTGGCAATAGGGAGTGAAAGGGTTAACTAGGGCAGTGATCAGGGGGTTAAAACTTTATTAGGGGGGGTGGGGGGGCTATCCTGGACCTAACACTAACTGATTTTACACTGCCTGTCACACTGACACTAAATGCAGTGATTAGATCACTGCATTCAGTGACACTATGACAGGGGGGTGGGGGGCGATCACAAGGGGTTAATGTGCCTATGTGAGTGTGTGTCAGTGTTGTGTTGGTGCACACTTACTGTGGATGTCTTCTCTCATCAGCAGCGGTGGGAAACACCGCTGCGATGAGAGGCGACATAATTTCCTCCTTCCTGTGTAAACACAGGAGGAAGAACTGAAACGAAGGGGGAGCGCTCCCATTGGCTGGGAGCGATCGCGCGGGGGGGGGGGGGGGCGGAAAACACGGACATCCGCCCGCGAACCGCACGAAGGCGGGGACGTAAATTTACGCCCTTGTGCCTGTACGAGCCATTCTGTGGCCGTATATGTGCGTGCGGGGGTCCTTAAGTGGTTAAAGCGGAGGTTCACCCAAAAAACAAGTATATAACATTACATTCAGTATACCTCAAACATGTACAGTATGCTTTTTTTGGGGGGCGTACATACGGTATTATCCTCCCGGCTTCCGGGTACTCGCTCATGCGGGAGTGGGCGTTCCTGTGCAGTGCCGCACTGCCCCCGGTGGATAAGGCGCGTCACGACTTTTCGAGAGTAACCGAACTGCGAGTCGGCTCTATACGGAGCCTGCGCAGTCAGCTCTACACAGCTCCTAGTCAGTGCGCAGGCGCCGTATACAGCCGACTCGTAGTTCGTCTACTTTCGGAAAGTCGTGACGCGCATTATCCGTCGGGGGGAGTTTTTCTCAGGCACGTCAATCATATGGGCGAAGTCCCAGATGACATTGTGGCACTACACAGGAACGCCCACTCCCGTGGGAGTACCTGGAAGGAAAATCCGGATAATACTGTATGTACACCTCAAAAAATAAATAAAATAAAAAAAGACAGCATACTGTACACGTTTGAGGTATACTGAATGTAATGTTATATACTTGTTTTTTGGGTGAACCTCCGCTTTAAGTTGAGTATTTCACATATGGAATCGTGCAAGTTTACATTTGAATAATGTTTGTTATATGCCGAGTTAATGTTGCTACTTGTATTGTATAGAATTATGTTGTCTTTGGAAGTTTTAATTGAGGCCGCTGCAGCGCTGTGCTATTGTCCATCTTGCATTGTGGCTGAGCTCCAGGATTCACGCTACTAAGTGGAGCTACTTGTGTGGCCCTGGTGGAGAGAAGGTTTTTTTTTTTTCCTTCTCAAGCCTTGTCCGCACTTATGTATGTGGCGCCTGCGCGATGTGACTTTTGTTCTGGTCCTTCTGCAAATGTGTTTGGAGAGGGACAACCACACTTCCGGTGGGACCGTGCTTTATAAGACGCCAGTGACGATAATCAGTCGACATACGCGTCTTGTGGGCAATACTACTACTAGCGTCCACTACCGATACCACTACCGCAATAGGCAAAAGCTTGGTTTTCTTTGTCCTTCCTAGCAGAATAGACAAACTGTTGGGGGGTTTTCAACATACCCGTGTCTGGACATTATATTCCACAGTATGCCATGTCTAACTAGAGGCATCATGTTGAGTGGTATTATCTCAATTATGCCATAGTTCAGTCGTTTACATATATACATCTTGATTGATAAGTGCTATACATCTTATTTTTTACAGCATCACTGTGGCGTGGTATTCATTGGTCTCACTCTGCTGTGTGCTTTTAGCCCTTTGTTAACCTTTGGAGGAAAATATATGTGGGATCATAGTTACTAAGATAGCAGGTATATTTAGTTACACATAATGAATGAATGAAAAACGTATATAGCACGGCACATGCAAACTAAATCGCCTTTATATAATATCTATATAGTCTTTTCTCTCTATACACAATATCTTCTTTTTATATCTTCATATAATAGTTTTGTACTTTATCCAGCTATACAAGTCACTATAATGCATTAAACTTTATAGATCCTGACCCCACACACCCTAGGATGACCACCATGGTCCAGTAGCCTCACAGTAATCCGGCGGGTCTGAACCCTACCTGATGCATGATTTTTTGGAACTGGCTGTATTTGTGGGCACTTGCTTGGCGGTGTGTGCGGTCTCTCCAAAACCCCATAGACTAGGAGAGCACAAACATTTTTTAACAGCCCATAAACTCCCCTATGTTATCCTGTGTGTCTATGCACTTATGGAAGATTTTGGATGTTTAAAATCAGGGAAATTTATAAACTGTTGTCTGAACGTCCTAAAATCGTGTTTAAGAGCAGTCCTAAAAATGTCAGACGCTGGTAAAAAGCTGTTAAATGTGGTTCAACGATGTAAACAGAGCGTTAAGCCCCATCAGGCGTTTCTCCGCCTCTATGCAAAAATCAATGGTTGCCTATGGAAGCCCATCGATTTGAATAGATTTCACATCAGAAGTCAGATCATGGTGGTGTAATTGTGTGCCGAGGATGAAGGGAAACCCCCACCAAAAAAAAAATTGGCACAGGGCAACCCCTGCCCCAAAGCAACACCCCCCATGTTGGTATTATCATAGGGGGGAACCCCACACCAAATTTTTTGGCGGGGGTTCCACTTAATCCTCAGCACACAAGTCGCACCGCAAGTTTTATCATCATGATCTGACTTCAAATCAATTGGCTCCCATTGGGAACCATTGATTTTGAATAGAGGCAGAGAAATGCATCTAAAAGCTAGCGTGGTTAACCACTTCCCCACTCCTCCATAAGCATTTTACTGCTACGGTGCGGCGGGGTTATCTGGGGACGACGTCCCTGGGACGTCGTCCTTCACTTTCGCGATTGCGCGTCCCCTGGGACGCGCCCGCGAAAGGGTCCGTGCTCGCCGGGTCTAGAAGACCCGGCGCATCACGGATCACGGTAAATTGCCGCTGATCGCGGCCGTTTACCACGTGATCACGCCGTCAAATGACGGCGCGATTACTTGTAAACAAACCGGCGTCATTTGATGACGCCGGTTCCTCCCTCTCCTCTCTGTACAGTGTGCGAGGAGAGGGGGGGGGGGGGGAGCGGGGTGTCAGCAGCTGAGCTGTGGCTGGATCTGTGACAAATGCAGTCACAGATCCAGCCATCCCTCACCGACAATACCCCCCAGTACCGACAATACCCCCAGTACCGACAATACCCCCCAGTACCGACAATACCCCCAGTACCGACAATACCCCCCAGTACCGACAATACCCCCCAGTACCGACAATACCCCCCAGTACCGACAATACCCCCCAGTACCGACAATACCCCCCAGTACCGACACCCCCCATACCGACAATACCCCCCAGTACCGACAATACCCCCCAGTACCGACAATACCCCCCAGTACCGACAATACCCCCCAGTACCGACAATACCCCCCAGTACCGACAATACCCCCCAGTACCGACAATACCCCCCAGTACCGACAATACCCCCCAGTACCGACAATACCCCCCAGTACCGACAATACCCCCCAGTACCGACAATACCCCCCAGTACCGACAATACCCCCCAGTACCGACAATACCCCCCAGTACCGACAATACCCCCCAGTACCGACAATACCCCCCAGTACCGACAATACCCCCCAGTACCGACAATACCCCCCAGTACCGACAATACCCCCCAGTACCGACAATACCCCCCAGTACCGACAATACCCCCCAGTACCGACAATACCCCCCAGTACCGACAATACCCCCCAGTACCGACAATACCCCCCAGTACCGACAATACCCCCCAGTACCGACAATACCCCCCAGTACCGACAATACCCCCCAGTACCGACAATACCCCCCAGTACCGACAATACCCCCCAGTACCGACAATACCCCCCAGTACCGACAATACCCCCCAGTACCGACAATACCCCCCAGTACCGACAATACCCCCCAGTACCGACAATACCCCCCAGTACCGACAATACCCCCCAGTACCGACAATACCCCCCAGTACCGACAATACCCCCCAGTACCGACAATACCCCCCAGTACCGACAATACCCCCCAGTACCGACAATACCCCCCAGTACCGACAATACCCCCCAGTACCGACAATACCCCCCAGTACCGACAATACCCCCCAGTACCGACAATACCCCCCAGTACCGACAATACCCCCACCGACAATACCCCCAGTACCGACAATACCCCCCAGTACCGACAATACCCCCAGTACCGACAATACCCCCAGTACCGACAATACCCCCAGTACCGACAATACCCCCAGTACCGACAATACCCCCAGTACCGACAATACCCCCCAGTACCGACAATACCCCCCAGTACCGACAATACCCCCCAGTACCGACAATACCCCCCAGTACCGACAATACCCCCCAGTACCGACAATACCCCCCAGTACCGACAATACCCCCAGTACCGACAATACCCCCAGTACCGACAATACCCCCAGTACCGACAATACCCCCAGTACCGACAATACCCCCAGTACCCGGCAATACCCCAGTACCCGGCAATACCCCCAGTACCGACAATACCCCCAGTACTCGGCAATACCCCAGTACTCGGCAATACCCCAATACCCTGCATGATACTTTGCAATACCCCAATTACTCTGCAATACCGCCTATGGGGATTTTTAAGTAGCGAAGTTTGGCGCCATTCCACGAGTGTGCGCAATTTTGAAGTGTGACATGTTGGGTATCTATTTACTCGGCGTAACTTCATCTTTCACATTATGAAAAAAAATTGGGCTAACTTTACTGTTTTGTTTTAAGCACAAAACAGTTTTTTAAAAAACACGCGTTCAATAAATTTCTGCGAAAATACTGTGCAAGATGAAAAGTTGTAACAGCCGCCATTGTATTCTCTAGGGTCTTTGCTAAAAAAGCATATATAATGTTTTGGGGTTCTATGTAATTTTCTAGCAAATAAATGATGATTTTTCCATGTAGGAGAGAAATGTCAGAATTGGTCTGGGTGTTACAGAACGCCTGGTGGCGCTCCCTGCATGTTGGGCCTCTGTATGTGGCCACGCTGTGTAAAATTCCCACACAAGGGGTATCCCCATACTCGGGAGGAATAGCAGAATGTGTTTTGGGGTGTAATTTGTGTTATGCATATGCTGTGTGTGAGAAATAACCTGCTAATATGACAGAAACCAGATTTTTTTTTTTTTTTTTTTTTACAGAATTTTCAGTCGTTTTTCTTTTATAGCGCAAAAAATAAAAAACCCAGAGGTGATCAAATACCACCAAAAGAAAGCTCTATTTGTGTGAAAAAAAGGACAAAAATTTCAAATGGGTAGAATGTTGTATGACTGAGTAATTGTCATTCAAATTGTGAGAGCACCGAAAGCTGAAAATTGGTCTGGTTAGGAAGGGGGTTTAAGTGCCCAGTGGTCAAGTGGTTAAGCGTGCATTGACTCCAATGCAAAAACGCTGATAAAATTGTGTTTAAACCAGCGGTTTCCTGCCAGCAATCCAACGTCCAGAACAACTTTGAGCATCCTGTGTGCATGGAGCCTTATAATTTACAATAAAGGTTACGATTTAGTTAAGTGGCCTTTTGGTGTGTAGGAAAGCACACCATCTCATAAAGTTAGATTTTGCCACAGATAAAAAGGTATTGTAAAACTTGTGTTTTTCACCTTAATGCATCCTAGGTATCCATGTACTAGGCGTAACTGGGCGCTGGGCAGTGGTGTATCTAGGGTATGGCAGCCATATGAATGGGGGCGCTGTTGAGTGGCTGGGCAGCAAGGCGCTTACCAGGGTCTGAGGGTCTCTTCTTCCTTCCTCCCGAGCATAAGCAGGATCTCCTTTTCAGCACCTTTGCTGATGGACAATGGCAGCGCTATCCCTGCTGTGTTCAGCCACAGCCCTCCCCTGTTCTCCCAGGCTCTCCCATTTCATCTGGTCTGATTGGCAGCACAAAAGAAGGAGGAACATCAGTTTCTCCCTCTCCTATGAAAACCGAGCCCTTAAATGATGAATATTTCATCACTTCCAGTATTGGTTCTGCATAGCCTTGGAGGGCAGAGGAGGGATCAGGGGTTTAATAAACCCCAGATTTCTCCATAAAGAGGATATGTCACTACCCAAGATATCACAAGGGATGATAAATATCACTAGTTTTGTTAAGGTTATCTGAAAGACAGGTTTCAAATGTTTTGACAGGGGCGCAGTTTCAGTGCTTGCCATAGGCGCTATTTTCACTAGATACGCCTCTGGCGCGGGGTACATTTCTTGCAAAAAAAAAAAGATATCAGAGTTGGCCTGGGTAGCAAGTGGTTAAACTGGTAGTACCTAGAGTTCTTTCCCAGGTCAATTATATTATTTGCTTTAGGCTTGTTTTTAGTTGCATCCCTCATGGATTTTTTTTTTTTTTAAAGTACGTTTAAGAAAAATATGTTATGTTAATCTGCTCTATGCAATGTTTTTGCATAGAGCAGCCCCCTATCTGCCTTATTGGGCCCCTGCTGGCACCCCTGAGTGCCCCTATATCAAGCTGCACTTGTGTGTTCACTCTCTGGCCCCACTATCCATAAGACACACAGAAAAGTGCTTGCACATGCTGACTGGCTGTGATTGACAATGGAGTAGATTGCCAATGGCTCCAGCTGCTGTCTCAGCCAATGATACAGATGCACAAGAGCAGCTGTTCCCTCATGTCTATTACTAGATGGCGATCGGACTCAAGCAAGTATTAGGGGGATGCATACTTAAGGCGTTTTTACCCTTATGAAAAGAATGCATGAAGTCAAAAAAAATCTTTAGCATTTACAACCACTTTAATGTGGCAAGTTGGCAGCCAGTACCGTGAAATATTATATTCACTTGTGGGTGATGTTTTATAGAATTCTGTTCAGGTTGAACAAAAATACAACCACAAAGCAAGACAGATCATTGCTGTCCTTTTTTTCGTGCGTGCAATTTTTTTCAGTTCTTACCATCTTTTAGTGGGGCTCTTTGGTTCACATTCCTTTTGACATCATGCTGAAAAGCTTTGGCTGGATCAAAATTCTTCGCTCCCTTCAAATCGTTTAGCTGGGCCTGTAGCTGCTTTTCATTTTGCTTTTCTTTTGACAACTCAGATCTCACTCTTGCAAGTTCCTGAAAGATTTAAGATCAAAACTAGTAAAAAACAAAAAACAAACAAAACACATTGTTATAATAAAACGGATAATCAGCCAGGGTTACAAATGCAAATATAATCATTACTGCCCACTTACATAAAACTATACCCATAATTCAGCAATTGACTGCAGAATACTGTAGGAAAAAAAACAAAACAAAGATAACCCTGAATTCAAGGTGCTCTGTTCCAGTCACACCCAGTGTCAGATGATCTGCTGGGTCCTAAGCAACTTAAGGCACAGCAACAGGTCATGTTTACAGGCTTTCCCTTATTTTGCACAGGTGATTTGATCAGTTTCACTGCCTTATGGCCCGTACACACGATCCGAATATTGTACGACGAATCGTACGACTTTTTTCGCTTAATAGTCGCAAGTAAAATGAAATAGGTTATTAACCACTTAAGGACCGCCTACTGCACATTTATGTCGACAGAATGGCATGGCTGGGCACATCAATATATATACGTTGATTCTAGTACCCAGCCGTGGGTCACGGACGCGCGCCCGTGACCCGGTCCGAAGCTCCGGGATCGGGTCCGCGGGACTCGCAGACCGGAACGCCGCTGGAGTGCGGCGATCGGTCCCCGGAGCTGAAGAACGGGGAGAGCCGTGTGTAAACACGGCTTTCCCGTGCTTCACTGTGGCCGCAGCATCGATCGCGTCATCCCTGTTATAGGGGGACGTGATCGATGAAGTCACACCTACACCCACACCCCCCTACAGTTGTATACACACACAGGGAACACTCAATTCCTACAGCGCCCCCTTGTGGTTAACTACCAAACTGCAACTGTCATTTTCACAGTAAACAATGCAATTTAAATGCATTTTTTGCTGTGAAAATGACAATTGTCCCAAAAATGTGTCAAAATTGTCCGAAGTGTCCTCCATAATGCCGCAGTCATGAAAAAAAAAAAAAAATTAATAAAAATGGAATAAAACTATCCCTTATTTTGTAAACGCTATACATTTTGCGAAAACAAACCGATAAACGCTTATTGCGATTTTTTTTTACCAAAAATAGGTAGAAAAATACCTATCGGCTTAAACTGAGGAAAAAAAAAAATTATATATATTTTTGGGGATATTTATTATAGCAAAAAGTAAAAAAATATTGTATTTTTTCAAAATTGTGGCTCTATTTTTGTTTATAGCGCAAAAAATAAAAACCGCAAAAAATAAAAACCACAGAGGTGATCAGATACCAAAAGAAAGCTCTATTTGTGGGGAAAAAAGGACGCCAATTTTGTTTGGGAGCCACGTCGCACGACCGCGCAATTGTCAGTTAAAACGACGCAGTGCCGAATCGTAAAAAGGGGCAAGGTCCTTTAGCAGCATTTTGGTCCGGGTCTTAAGTGGTTAAAGTCACGAAAATTCTCGCTCGACAGAAAAAAAAATCGGAAGTGATGTCATGTGTTGTAATGTATTTGGACGACAACTGTACTGACTAAACGAAAATCGTACGATCTGACATCGTACGAGGAAAATTTTCGCGCTTGCCCGATCGAATAATATCAGATGAACAGTCGTGATCGGCTCTCGAAAGTAGTGTACACACGATCCGAAAATCGTACGGTGTTTTCGTCCGATATTCTGATCGTGTGTACGGGCCCATTAGTAATCACCACAGCCATTTCATCTGAGGGAAATCCTAAAAACTTGACCTGTTGGTGTGCCTTGAGGACTGGAGTTGAAAAACACTGGTCTATAGGAAATGCACATTCTGCCGTACACTATAGATCATGTAGCAACAACCAACATTTTTATCAAAGAACGATCACATTACAAAAAGGACAGTGCAACATTCCAGAGCCACTCAGGACCCCTTTGTCAGGTAGGTGATAAAATGTGTACAAAAATGCAAAAGTGTTAAAAGTCTTCTCCACTAGAGAAGAAAAAGTGACACCTATCCACTGATATATGTTGTCAGAATGCCAACAAAAATACTAGAAAAATAATGAATCCTCCACATGGCCCAACCATAGAATATCAAAGAGCAGCTGTAGTACACATAAAGCCAGGCAGAGTATGGTTAGTGCAAATATTTTTTATACAGACAACAAAGTGAGAAAAAGTGGAAATGGGGTGGCTGCGAATGCAATATGCAGAAGCTGTATCCAAGCAAAACCCTGTCTGGCAGGGCCCCCACTACTGAAGCCCATGACATCCAGAATGCTTAAAGGGTCACTAAAGAAAAACTTTTTTGCTGAAATTACTGTCAACAGGGTATAGAGACATAATAGTTGACCAATTCCTTTTAAAAACAATTAAAAATAGATAAAAATCAATCAGTTTTTGCATGTAATTAAATGCCTCTGTGCTGGACAGCGCCATTAAGAGTGATGGTTAGGAAGACAAAACTAAAATCTCCCAGTACTGTGGTCATCAGGAAACAGACAACCAGGAAGTGTCCAGAACAGAGCAGAATTGCAGCAACATCAGAGCAAAGCTTTTTTCGGAGGGCGTGACGCGGCTATATATGGCGCCTGCGCAGTCAGCTCCTAGGTCTGTGCTCAGGCGCCGTATATCGCCGAGAACCGCCGAGGGCTAGTCGGCTGTTTTCGGAAGGCGTGACGCTATATAGCGGCGCCATACCCCGCGGTAGGACGAAAATTAAATTATTAGGAGGTAAGTACAGCGATAAAAAAAAAAAAAAAAGACAGCATACTGGCGCTGACGCCAGTATGCTGGATGGGATGGGAGAAAGTTGTTTTAAGGGTGAACCCCCTCTTTAACCAGTTCGGGTCCACGTCATCGTCGAAAGACGTGAACAGCGCAAACCTGAGGCGCCGGGTTGATGTCTTTGGACGTGACTGTCTTTCCCCGCTCGCCGCGCGTCCCCGCGAGCGCGCATCGGCGAAAAACTGTGTTGGCCGTGTCCCTTGGACACAGCCAATCACAGATCGTGCTGAATGGCCAATCGCAGAGGCCATTCAGCACTCGATCCCGCTGTCCAATGAGAGATGATCTCAATTGTAAACAAATGAGATCATCTCTCATCGCCGGCTTTCTCTCCTCACACACAGCGTGTGAGGAGAGAAAGAGTGACAGCAGTTACAAAGCGAGTTTAAAAAAAAAAGTCAAAGTTAAAAACAGTGCCACCTGCCAGTGCAAACAGCCTGTGCCACCTGCATCAGTGCCACCTGCCCCTGCCATCTGCCATCAGTGCCACCTGCCCCTGCCATCTGTGCCACATGCCCCTGCCATCTGCCATCAGTGCCACCTGCCATCTGTGCCACCTGCCCCTGCCATCAGTGCCACCTGCCCCAGGTGGACACAGAAAATTTTCCCCTGATTAACTTTTTTAATTTAATTTTCACCGACAACATGCTTGCCTCAATTGTTACCCAGTGCAATCTTTATGCACAACAATTTATTTCCAGTAACCCCACATCCCATTATGCCCGTCCCTTCCAGTGGAGAGCCCCAACAGTGGAAGAGTTTAAAAAAAATTTTGACCTCGTATTCTGTATGGGACTAAACCATAAAAACCAGCTACGTGCCTATTGGTCAAACCGCCCCATCTACCACATGCCCATCTTTTCCTCAAAAATGCCCAGGACCAGATATCAATTGATCATGAGATTCCTACACTACAATGACAATACCCAGTGCCCTCCCCGAAATGACCCAAATTTTGATAAACTTTATAAAATTCGGCCACTACTTAATTATTTTTCCCCAGTTGTTTACCCCTGACCAACATATATGTGTAGATGAGTCCCTTATAAAATTTTCTGGCAGGCTGGGCATAAAACAATTCATTCCCAGCAAAAGGGCCCGATATGGGGTGAAGCTCTATAAAATTGTGTGACCGAGCCACAGGTTATACGTATGCCTTCAACGTATACAAAGGAAAGGACAGCCAGCTACACCCCCCTAATTGTCCAGACTACGTAGGAACCAGCGGGAAAATTGTTTGGCAACTCCTGAACCCACTCCTGGAGAAAGGATACCACTTGTATGTGGACAATTTTTACACAAGTCTGCCCCTGTTCCGAAACCTTTTCCAAAAAAAACACCCCAGCATGCGGCACCGTGCGATCGAACCGGAAGGGCTTTCCTCAAAGTCTTGTCATCCAAAAATTAGAAAAAGGGGAGACGGCGAGTTTACGTACAGAGGAAGTTCTGGCTGTGAAATGGAGGGACAAAAGGGATGTGTACGTGCTTTCTACCATCCACAACAACACATTCATTGAGACCAGAACGAGGAATGGGCTAATCCAGAAACCGAAATGCATTCATGACTACAATAAGTTCATGGGGGGTGTCGATTTGAACGACCAGATGCTGGAACCCTACCTTTCCACAAGAAGATCATACCAGTGGTATAAAAAAGTTTAAATTTGTTCAATTTGGCCGCGTACAATACATATGTGATATATCGGAAATCCACTCCAAGACCCAAATCCTACCTTTTCTACCTGGAAGAAATCACCACTGCCCTTTTATACCCTAGCAACCCACCAGCAAACATTCGATCCGATGTGGTTAGCCGACTCAGCGAGCGCCACTTTCCAGATAAATTCCCTCCCAGACCAACAGGCCAAAAATGCCAAAAAAGATGCAAGGTGTGCGCCAAGGCAGGAGTGAGAAGAGACACCATTTATTATTGTCCTAAATGCCCTTCCCAACCAGCCCTCTTGCGTAGTTGGTTGTTTCGCCCGTTACCATACCTCACTAAATTATTAGTCACTTTCTGCCATTTACCTTCACACCCCTTATACCTCTGCTTATGACCCCGGCTTGTTATTTGACCACGATTCTGCCTACCGATTCTGTTTATACCTCTGCCTGATCTGGAACTGACCCTGGACTGTTATTTGACCACGCTTATGCCTACCGATTCTGTTTATACCTCTGCCTGATCTGGAACTGACCCTGGACAGTTTGACCATTCTTTTTGCCTGCCTCTTGGACTGATCTTTTACCCTGCCAGTGGACTAGTGGGATTCATAGCACAGGGGTCTCACATATGTGAGGGGCTCCAGAATTGTTTTTCTGGATGAAGAAAACAATGGTTTTTGTTTTCTCATTCTAGATTAGGGTCTGGTTGCCCGGAGGCTTCAAAGATTTGGGTGGGAGAAGCCTCTACCCCTGTCGCCATTCTGTCCTGAACGAGGCCCTACTTCTGCCTGTAGGACGTATGCCATCATGCCTCTGCCTGTTGCATGAACTGACCACCTGCACTAACCCTGACGGGACAGTATCCCTGCCTGGACAATTGTGTATGCCGTTGCTGATCAAGTCCCTGCCTGCTGCCTGGACCAGTGCTATCCTGCTGTGTAAAACTGCGCTATTACCACAGGTAATCTTTTGTTTACGCTTTGCTCAGCATAATGTATTTTGGGGTGTAACTCTTGGTATGTGCATGCTATGTGTCTCTGGAACACCGGACCGTGTTCCTTGCATGTTTGATCTCTGTATGTGGTCAGGCTGTGTAGAAGTCTCACACATGGGGTATCGTTTTACTCAGGAGGAGTAGCAGAATGTATTTTGGGGTGTCATTTTTGCTATCTAAATGCTATGTGTTGGAAATATTTTGGAAACGGACAACTTTGTGTAAAAAAAATGCGTTTTCATTTTTTTTTCCACGTGTTCCAAAAACTTCTGGAAAAAAATGAACCTTTGAAAAGACTCATTATGCCTTAATAGATTATACGTTGGGGTGTTAGCTTTCCAAAATGGGGTCATTTTGTTGGTAATTTCATTGTCCTGGTGTTCCAGGGCCTTCAAAATTGTAATAGGTAGTCAACTAGTTAGATGTGCAATTTATGCTCCTAAAACCCCTGATGGTGCTTCCTGCATGTTGGGCCTCCGTATGTGGCCAGGCAGTGAAAAAGTCTCACACATGGGGTAGCTGAATGTATTTTGGGGTGTAATTTGTGGTATGCACATGCCATGTGAGAGAAATAAGCTATTACAATGACAATTTTGAGAACATTTTTAAATAAAAAATAAAAATCTTAATTTTGCAAAGTATTGTGGGAAAAAATTACAACTTCAAATACCTCACCATGCCTCTTAATACCTTGGAATGTTTACTTTCCAAAATGGGGTTATTTGGGGGGAATTTGTACTTTCCTGGCTTGTTGGGGTCTCAAGAAATGAGAGGCCTTCAGTACATCAGGTGTAATCAGATGTGATAATTTTTTATGATTTGCACTATAGCTTGTAGACTAAAATTTTCACACAGACCAAATTTCGAAACATTTTGGGTTATTTTTATCAAAGACATGTAGCAGTATAAATTGTGGCCAAAATTTATGAAGAAAAATTAATAATTTGCAAAATTTTATCACAGAAACGAAGAAAAAAAACGTTTTTCCAAAATTTTCGGTCTTTTTTTATTAATAGCGCAAAAAATAAAAAACCCAGAGGTGATCAAATACCACCAAAAGAAAGCTCTATTTGTGGGAAGAAAAGGACAAAAAAATCATTTAGGTAGTGTTGCATGACTGAGTAATTATCATTCAAAGTGTGAGAGTGCTGAAAGCTGAAAATTGCTCTGGGCAGGAAGGGTGTTTAAGTGCCCAGTAAGCAAGTGGTTAAAAAAAAAAAAAAAATTTAGTGACCCTTTAAGCCAAGCCAGATGTAAACCCATCTTGTCAGGAGGAACAAAGATCGAGATTTTCTTTCCTGTAACTTTCCCTCCCATGGAGCCATTGCGTTCCTGGCAGAAGGGTTGCCATGTCGGGGAGAACAGTGATTATTGCAGCCGGCTATAGCCACTGGCAAGAATCTCATGAAAAATCTGACAGGCTGGTCGTAACCAAGTTTATAGACCGCTCAACTCAAATCCTTGGCGCTCCCTGCTGAACTGTCTGAGAGTTAAACTGTATAGCTAGCAAGGGCAACCGTAAACCCAAAACAGAAAGAAACATACAAAGTTAATGCAAACCAAGGATATAAAAAATTATAAAAATATATTGAAGCAGGAATTTCTCCCCTTCCCACTGTCAAGGCCATAAACAATGTATTAGCGATCAGGAGGGGTCTTGGGTGCAAAAGTTTAAAGTGTCATACAGGAAGACACATTTGTAACAGAAGTGTCTCCACCATGATCTGGAGATCATCTAACCCATATGTAATGGAAATTAATGGCCTAGGATCTGGTGAAAAGGAGAGAACAAGGAAACCTGCAAAGCTCTTGATGAAACAAACCAATCGTGTGTAAACTTAAAGGGTGTTCCAGCCCATTTTTATGTTTATTAATAGTCAGCAGCTACAAAAAGTGTAGCTGCTGGCTTTTAACACTCACTTACCTGCTCCTGCGTTTCAGCGACGCGCCGACCGGGGGTTCCGCTCCTCTCCCCCCCTCCCCAGCGTGAAGCATGGAGGAGGAGGTGTGATGGGGTGGGGGTGCTTTGCTGGTGACACTGTTGGGGATTTATTCAAAATTGAAGGCATACTGAACCAGCATGGCTACCACATTATCTTGCAGCGGCATGTTATTCCATCCGGTTTGCGTTTAGTTGGACCATCATTTAATTTTTTAACAGGACAATGACCCCAAACACACCTCCAGGCTGTGCAAGGGCTATTTCACCAAGAAGGAGTGTGATGGGGTGCTGCGCCAGATGACCTGGCCTCCACAGTCACAGGACCTGAACCCAATCGAGATGGTTTGGGGTGAGCTGGACCGCAGAGTGAAGGCAAAAGGGCCAACAAGTGCTAAGCATCTCTGGGAACTCCTTCAAGACTGTTGGAAGACCATTTCAGGTGACTACCTCTTGAAGCTCACTAAGAGAATGCCAAGAGTGTGCAAAGCAGTAATCAAAGCAAAAGGTGGCTACTTTGAAGAACCTAGAATATGACATTATTTCAGTTGTTTCACACTTTTTTATTTTGTATATAATTCCACACGTGTTAATTCATAGTTTTGATGCCTTCAGTGTGAATTTACAATTTTCATTCTCACGGAAATAAAGAAAACTCTTTGAATGAGAAGGTGTGTCCAAACTTTTGGTCTGTATTGTATGTAGGTCAGCACACATGGACATTTCAGGATGCAAAACACAAGGTATGTGAGAAGCATACATTGCAATTATAGCATTAGGCCCCATACACACGAGCAGACAGATTTGTTCAAATCGGTCGGACAGACCAATTTCAACAAATCGGTCTGCTGGGGACGTATTGGTTTGATCATGTACACACGATCAAACCAAAATCCCCGCCGGCAGACGGCGCGCTGACGTGGCGGTGACGCCGCCACGTCATCGCACCAGGAAGTAAAACACTTACGCGCATGTGTTGAAACCATTCGACGCGTGTGCGAGAAGACATGTCTGCTGGTTAGCGTACTAACCAGCAGACATGTCGGGTGGACGGGTTCCCAGCCGACAGATTTGAAAGCATGCTTTCAAATCTGTCGGCTGGCCAAATCCGTCGGCTCGCCCGTACACACGATCAAATCTGTCTGCTGGGACGGTCTGGCAGACCGTTTCCAGCAGACAGATTTGATCATGTGTACGCGGCCTTATAGGTGCAATTATAGCACCTACAGTATAAACCGACTGTCTAATGAGAGATTCTAGGTGGCCGGCCTGTACAAGGTGACCGAGGCTTACCTGCAAGTACAGTAAATATCTCCTAAACGTGCACCATTTAGGTGATATTTACTTAACCACTTAAGACCCGGACCAAAATGCTGCTAAAGGACCTTGCCCCTTTTTGCAATTCGGCACTGCGTCGTTTTAACTGACAATTGCGCGGTCGTGCGACGTGGCTCCCAAACAAAATTGGCGTCCTTTTTTTCCCCACAAATAGAGCTTTCTTTTGATCACCTCTGCGATTTTTATTTTTTGCGCTATAAACAAAAATAGAGAGTCAATTTTGAAAAAAATTCAATTTTTTTTACTTTTTGCCATTATAAATATCCCCCCAAAATATTAAAAAAAAATCTCAGTTTAGGCCGATACGTATTCTTCTACCTAAATTTTGGTAAAAAAAAAAAAAAAAAAAACGCAATAAGCTTTTATCGGTTGGTTTTCACAGAATTTATAGCGTTTACAAAATAAGGGATAGTTTTATTGCATTTTTATTACCAATAGCGGCGATCGTTTTTTTTCGTGACTGCGACATTATGGCGGACACTTCGAACAATTTTGACACATTTTTGGGACAATTGTCATTTTCACAGCAAAAAATGCATTTAAATTGCATTGTCTACTGTGAAAATGACAGTTGCAGTTTGGGAGTTAACCACAAGGGGGCGCTGTAGGATTTGAGTGTTCCCTGTGTGTTTACAACTGTAGGGGGGTGTGGCTGTAGGTGTGACGTCATCGATCACGTCCCCCTATAACAGGGATGACGTGATCGATGCTGCGGCCACAGTGAAGCACGAGGAAGCCGTGTTTACACACGGCTCTCCCCGTTCTTCAGCTCCGGGGACCGATCGTCGCACTGCAGCGGCGATCAGGTCCGCGAGTCCCGCGGTCCCGGAAGCGTGCCCGTGACCCACGGCTGGGTACTAGAACAGACGTATATATACGTTGATGTGCCCAGCCGTGCCATTCTGCCAACGTAAATGTGCAATAGGCAGTCCTTAAGTGGTTAAGGACCGCCTCCAGCACATTTACATTGGCAGAATGGCACGGCTGGGCGCATGCACGTACAGGTACGTCCTCTGCTAGTGCCCAGCCGTGGGTCACGGGAACGCGCCTCGGTCTGAAGCCCTGTGACCCGATCGCTGCTGGAATCCCGCGATCGGTCCCCAGAGCTGGAGAACGGGGAGAGCTGTATGTAAACAGCTTCCCCGTTCTTCACTGTGGCACAGTGATCCCTTTTATAGGATACACAATCGATGACGTCACACCTACAGCCACACCCCCCTACAGTTAGAAACACATATTAGGTCATACATAACCCCCTCAGCGTCTTGTGGTTAACTCCCAAACGGCAATTGTCATTTTCACATTAAACAATGCATTTTAAATGCATTGTTTAATGTGAAAATGACAAGGGTCCCAAAAATGTGTCAAAATTGTCTGAAGTGTCCGCCATGTCGCAGTCACGAAAAAGAAAAAAAAAAAAAACGCTGATCGCCGCCATTAGTAAAAACAAAATAAAAAAAAATGCAATAAAACTATACCCTATTTTGTAAACGCTATAAATTTTGTGCAAACCAACCGATAAACGCTTATTGCAATTTTTTTTTACCAAAAATAGGAAGAAGAATACGTATCGGCCTAAACTGAGGAAACTATTTTTTTTTTATATTTTGGGGGGATATTTATTATAGCAAAAAGTAAAAAATATTGCATTTTTTTCAAAACTGTAGCTCTATTTTTGTTTATAGCGCAAAAAAAAAAAAAAAAAAAAACGCAGAGGTAATCAAATACCACCAAAAGAAAGCTCTATTTGTGGAAAAAAAAAAAAAAAAGGACTCCAATTTTCTTTAGGAGCCACGTCACACGACCACGCAATTGTCTGTTAAAGCAACGCAGTGCCGAATCGCAAAAACCTGGCCGGGTCCTTTAGCTGCCTAAAAGTCCGGGTCTTAAGTGGTTAAGCAGTGCCGGCGAGGTCACCGATGCATGAGCACTGCGCTCTTTATGGAGCCGTATCGCAGAAATGACATAATTCGTGAATCAAAGACCGGGTGAAGGTGAAAGCCCTGTCAGCAGTGACAGCGTGCCGAGGGAGGGCTTCATTTTCAGGCAAATCTTTCATAATGTGCGAGTATGCGATGCACATTATGCCATTAATTTGCAGGGAAAAGAATTTGTGGTGTACTACCACTTTAATGACCAATCCCTACATCACATGGTTATCTCCAGGTCTTTATTCAGGCCAGGGATTTGCAATTAGGATGAGGCCCCAGATATCCCAGGCAATGTGATGGTTCCAGGATCGATTTGAGATTGAGGACCCAGTCAAAATCCTGCTGGTCTATTGCATACTAGGTCTTATGCTCGGTTCACATATGTCTGGCCGTGGGTTTCCTTAATTTTTTTTTAAGGAACTCCGTTGCAGTTTTTCACCGGTTCAGGTGCAAATTTTACTTGAAATAGTACCCGAATCTGAAAACCGCACAGGACTCATTTTAAAAATAACCGCAGCCAGGCCACAATTATGTGAGCTGGCTCTATAGAGAATGCTGCCGGTTCAAATTGAATGAGATTCACGTATACGTGAACAAAGACCGACAGTTTTGCTTTTTCCCATAGAAGCAGATCGTCCAAATATCCCAGAATAGGAGTTCCCCTGGCTTGTAGAAAAAAAAAAAAACTGGGGCTAGCGCCTTCGTAAACACTCACAGTACCGTGGCAAGGCAAAGCCGCAATCTGAAAACGTTCCCCCAAAGCAAATCAGAGATGAAGTGAAAAATTATGGATATGGAGGCAAGCATCCTTGATGTGCATCGAGGCCAGGAAATCCCCCACATGGGGGGAAACAACCAATGGCCATACAGATATATGGAACTTTGAACCTGTAAAAACGTATTCAGGAACGCCATGAACAGGTTGGAATGGTAACCATGAAAACTTACTGGTTCTGAAACTGAGGCAATGACCCCCTAAGAAGGAACTGGTCTGGAGCAGGTGCAGTAGGCTTGTTCGATAAAGCGTGGAGGAGGCAAGATGCAAAACTCCAGCTTCTGTAGAAGCTCTTTCCACCTGTTATCTTCTGGATAAAACTATCCAGAACATTGTCAAAGGGGTGTTCACCCTTAAAAGACATATGCCAACTGCTTCTTGCAGCTGTACTACATTTTACCCATACCATTTGCCTCATGTGCACAGACATAAGCCCCAAGCCAGATGGAATCTCCCAACCGAAACTATGCTTTTGGGAAATCTCCAAATGCTGCATAGCTGATGAAATGGACCCAAGTATTTTCTTTTGCCATGTGGTTTGGCTATATCAGCAAAGCCTGGATGCACTCAAATAGATGCAATAGTGGGGGGTTGCGTGGTCACAGAAAAGCATCAGTTAAATTTAATTTTTTTCTGAGTAAACCCACTATGCACTATCGCTTTTGTAAAATGCTAGAGTGTCCTCAGAGGCATTTGTCTCACTTTTTCCTCAATCCCAAGAAGGGGTGAGAGGGGAAACTAACAAGGTAGCTTTTGTGGTGACCGAGACGGTTTTCAATCACTAGATTATAAATCCTTGAGGATGTGTACCAATTGTCCCAGCACCACGAGTAAAGCAGCAGAACAGTCCTCTTGACAAAATATTTGAGGAAGGAGCACCCCCAGGAGTGGGAAACGATGTTGCATTAGAGGCAGAACAGGCCCAGAATTGAGTTAGTGGGGGAAAAGACTGTCCCGACTGCAAGGTGCAGCTCATCAATTCTTGGTAATGCCATGGCCGCATTAGAGTTTTTTGGGCTCACGTTCATATTCACCTGGTGATCTAGCCAGCAAGTCTAACAGAAAAAAGTTGTCTTGCAGATGTAGCAGTTACAGGGTTGAGACACAGCATTTACCAACAACAGGAGTGCCAACATAAGTCAGCTTATATTCATGTATGTAAAATCTGAATGCCAAAAGAGGAAAACATAGTTGCTGTAACTTATGAGGTGTTCACAAATGTTCAGCTTCAATGTGTTTAGTGTATCCAAATCTGCTAATCATTTTAGAACTACCCTCCTTCCAGACTGGCAATGTCAAAGGGGTCTCTGTGCTCTTTCATGCATTCGAGTACAGGAAGTATGTTACTAGCCAGATCAGGTAAAATAGGATGGAGAAAAATTAAAAATGCAGCCACCACATTTAATGATTGTTAAGCCAGCAATATTAAATTTGTCTTTTTTCACTATTTTACATCCCCCGATCAGATGATCCCTGTTCCCCTTGAGCAGTGACGGCACATTTTTTAGGGGTGCCCAGGCTCCGCCCCCTCTGTAAAATGAATAGATTCATGCATTGCAGGGCTGGATCCTCAAGTGACATGGTTTGGGTGGTGCATACCTGCCAGAGCCTAAACCGCTTCCAAAGGAGAGCAGGCCCAGTCGAGTATATCAGTGTACCCTCTCAGACGGCACAGTTGCCAAGCAAGCTGGAAAAAAAAAAGGGGGGGCTTGGGGGTGCCAAGAACAAGCACAGGGGATGCCAGAAAGGGGCAACTTACGCTGAACTCCGCACAGCCTTAAAGTGGTTCTAAATTCAAAAGGTTTACCTTAAATCATTCCCTGCACTAAAGCAGAGTTCCTTTAAAAATTAAAAGTCAGCAGCTACACATACTGTAGCTGCTGACTTAACATTAGGACACTTGCCTGTCCTGGAATTCAGCGATGTCGGCACCGCAGCCAATATTTACCTCGGCTGGTCGGGTTGCTGCCGCTGCCATTGCGGGCAAGGGAACCCAGCAGTGTAACCTTTCCGGCTTTACGGCCGGGTCCCTACTGCGCATGCACAAAGTGCTCTTACTGGCCCAGAAGGGGAGGGGGCGGAGCTGCTGATGTAATTCGCCGCAGCCTCCCGGGAGTAGGGGGCAGGGTACCTGTAAAAAAATAGGATTTTTGTACTCGCCGTAAAATTTCTTTCTCAGACTTCATGGACGGACGCAGCAGCAATCTTGACAGTAGGGTATTGGCCTATTAGGAGAGAACTAGGCAGAAAAAATTTTAACGTGTTACACACATCAAAACTGTACAGTACCGCCCAGGAGGCGGTCCATCTAGGTACAACCCCTCTCCATGCATGTAGCAGCTCAGTTCGTCAAAAAGCAGTACAAGCATACAAAAGGAGGGGTGTGTAGATCCAAAAACTCACAGAAAAGGATTTTACAGTGAGTACAAAAATCCTATTTTCTCTTCCGTTCACGGACGCACACAGCAGCAATCTTGACATTAGGGACTTCCCCAAGCAGTGTCAAAAACAAGGGGTGGGAACCGCATTAACACAAACTTCACCCCAAACAACCAGAGCTTCTCAATGGAGGATTTGCAACTTTTAAAAAAGCTGTGTGCAAAACCTTTGCGGCCGAAGCAAGCATACGAAGATGCACCAACATCAACCTTGGTGAAAGTGTGAATGGATGACCAAATCGCTGCCCTATACACCTGCGAGACGTCAGTCAGTGGATCAGAAGACAGATTGTGATTCAGGCCTATGCCCTCTAAAGGGGAGCATTCGACTAGGGCAATGGTGCCTCCTGGGCTTCCCGACATGTGTCAACATGATGTCGGGAAGCCCAGGAGGCACCATTGCCCTGGTCGAATGCGCCGAGACAGGAAAGGGAGGCGCTCTCCTTTAAAGGGCATAGGCCTGAATGACATCCTGTCTTCTGATCCACTGAAAAAAAAAAAAATTTTTTAATACAGCTTACCTGTAAAATCTTTTTCTTGGAGTACATCACGGGACACAGAGCAGCATATTCATTACTATATCGGTTATATGGAGTACCTTCAGGTGTGGACACTGGCAATCTCAAACAGGAAGTCCCCTCACTATATAACCCCCTCCCATAGAGGAAGTCCCTCAGTTTTGTAGCAAGCAGTATGCCTCCCAAAAATGTTCTCCAAAAGAGGGGTGGGAGCTCTGTGTCCCGTGATGTACTCCAAGAAAAAGATTTTACAGGTAAGCTGTATTAAAAAATCTTTTTCTCTCTCGTACATCACGGGACACAGAGCAGCATATTCATTACTATATGGGATGTCCGAAAGCAATGCTTTAATGAGGGGAGGGAGACATCTTCCAAAAAAGGATTTAATTTAGAGGTATACTCAAATACTAGTAAATCCAACTTAAACAAGAAATGTAAATCTCAAATCAAATCAAGGGAGCCCCCTCAGATCCTGAGGAGCTTGAATCGCGGCCTGTAGTACTGACTGCCCAAAGGCTGTATCCGCATTCCTTCTTACGTCCAATTGATAACATTTTGTAAACCTGTGGACTGACGACCACGTTGCTGCCTTGCATATTCGAGCCAAAGAGATCTGATGATGTGCTGCCCAGGAGGTGCCCATGGCCCTGGTAGAATGGGCCTTTACCGACAAAGGAGGAGGCAACCTCTTCAAACCGCAGGCCTGAACGATTAATTGTTTAATCCATCTTGCGATGGTGTATCAAGCAGCTGCCTGACCCATCTTGGGCCCTTCCGGTAAAAAGAAAACAACATCTGTTCTCCGAACCTTCTCCGTAGCTTTAAGATAGGCCTTTATGGCCCTGACAATATCCAACGTATGCAGCAACCCCTCCTTTCTAGAGGTGGGTTTTGGAAGAAGGATGGAAGTACCACATCCTGGTTCAGGTGGAAACTGGATATAACCTTTGGTAGAAAGGAAGGATGAGGACGGAACCCCGCCCTATACTTATGTAAAATGAGATATGGTTCCTTACAAGATAAGGCTGCCAATTCCGATACTCTCCTGGCCGAAACTATGGTGATCAGAAATACCGACTTTCTAGTCAGTAAAACCAAAGGTACCTCAGCCAACGGCTCAAGGGGTTGTTTCTGTAGAGTTGACAGAACAAGATTTAAGTCCCATGGACAAAGTGGTGATTTGACCGGAGGATTAACACGTAAGACTCCCTGTACGAAGATCTTAACCAGTGAGTGGGCGGCCAGCGGCCTCTGAAACCACACTGATAAGGCTGAAATCTGTCCCTAGATCGTGCTTAATGCCAGGCCTTTATCCACTCCTAGCTGGAGAAAACTTAATACTCTATCAATGGTATACTTGCGGGAAACCCATCTCTTAGCCTCACACCAGCCTACGTAGGCCCTCCAAACCCTGTAACAAAATTACCCTGGAGGCCGGCTTTCTAGCCTTCATGAGGGTAGGGATTACCTGCCTAGACAGACCTCTACCCCTGAGAATCAGGGATTCAGCCGCCAGGCCGTCAAATTTAGAAGCCGTAATGCAGGGTGGAGGATCGGGCCTTGTGAGAGTAGGTCTGGCCATAGAGGAAGAGTCCAAGGGCCTCCCGCTGCCAATTTCAGGACTAGTGAGTACCATGCCCTCCGGTACCAAGCTGGGGCTACCAGGATAACCCGCCTGTGCTATGATCCTGCGCCACAGGCGGGGTAGTAACTGCAGCGGGGGAAATGCATATAGAAGTTATGATTGATGCCAAGGGCAAACCAACACATCGGTTCCGCAGGCCATAGGGTCCCTCGTTCGAGACATGAACCTGTCTAGCTTCTTGTTGAATCCTGATGCCATGACATCCACGTCTGGCACTCCCCACTTCTGGCAGATTGTCTGAAAAAACTTGTGGATGCAGAGACCACTCCCCCGGCGACAGGGTTTGGCGACTTAGGAAGTACGCCTGCAGGTTGTCCACCTCGGGAATGAATGTCGCCGATATGCAGGGTACATAAACCTCTGCCCACCGAAAAACCAAGCTCCTCTCACTCTGAGTGGCTTGACTCTTGGTTCCCCCTTGGTGGTTCACATATATGCCACCGCTGTGGCATTGTCTGAATGACTTCTCACCGAGGACCCCTGTAATCTGGATGTCTATGCCAGGAGGGCTAGCCGAGCTGCTCTGATCTCCCAGACCTTGATGGGCAGCTGCCTCTCCGCCTCTGCCCAAGTTCCTTGGCGAGTGAACCCGTTCAAGACCGCTCTCCAGCCTTCCAGACCACTGGGCAGAACCAAGCTGCTAGAATTGCTGTCCGTAGGACACGTGTGGAAGCGTGTGGTATCGCCTCGAACATGGCCATTAGTTTGCCTAGTAATCGCATACATAGGCAAATAGTTGGTTCTCTTTTGCTTAGAACCAACTGAATCAATCTTTTGATAGCCTCGACCTTTACCAGGGGCAGGAACACCCATCTTCTGTTCTGTGTCTAATCTCATGCCGAGATATTCCAACTGCTTTGTAGGTTGAAATGCTGATCTTTCTCCGGTTTAGGACCCAGCCGAACCTCTCGAGGTACTGAACCATGAGGGCTACTACGCATTCCACCAAGGAAGCGAGTGATCTATGATTAAGAGGTCGTCCAGGTATGCTAGGACCGAGATCCCTTGGATCCTTTAGACTGACTAGAATTGGAGCTAGGACCTTCGTGAATACCCGGGGCCGTAGCCAGCCCGAAGGGGGGCGCCACGAATTGGAAGAGACGCTGTATCACTGCGAAGCGTAAAAAAAAATATTTGATGTGGCTGAAAGAATTGGTACATGAAGGTAACCATCCTTTATGTCTATAGAAGCCAGATCCTTCTGGAGTGTGGCGGCTGCTGACCGAACGGATTCTATCCGGAAAGAGCGAACCCTTAGGTAAGCATTTAAACCTTTTAGGTCCAAAATTGGTCTGACATCGCCGATGGGCCTTGGTATGACAAACAGATTGGAATAGAAACCTAGCCCCTGTTCTTGGGCTGGTACCTCTACCATTATGCCCTGGTAAAGCAGATGATCCAATGCCGCCCGCATTGAGGCTTCCTTGTGGAGGAAATTTTAGAAATTCTAATCTGTAGCCTGTGGCCACAGATGATCGGACCCCCTCTGTCGGGGATCGATCCCCAGAGGCCTGTCCTTGCGATCCATTGTTAAAAGTTTGATTGCGCAGGAGGTCCGTACTGCCTGGAATTTAAGGGGCCCCGGAACAGGGGGGAGCTGCCTTTTAAACGCAGGACCCCGGAACTTCTTTTGACTGGTAAAAGGGGACTTTTGCCACTTGAAACAGTCTGAATGTATTTATCCAGATCTTTCCATGGAAGGGCAAACCTGCCAGCAGTCTTTTACATGGGGCTCGGCCGCCCAGTTCAACCATAAGAGCCTTCTCATATGCACTACAAATAGTGACAAACGAGACGCCTGCTGGATGGAGTCTTTTTATAACCTCTACCGCAAAGCACAGAGCTCTGGGAATATCCAATAACTCCTCTGCCTATTGGGCAGGGATGTCTTAAGCATCTGTTTTGTCTGGTTCTTTAACGCCTGACAAAACTCCAATTGCAGCCACTGCTGGCTGTAGCCAAGGATGCTGGAAAAAGTGTCTCTAAACGTTTATCGACCGGGACCTTAAACATTTGTATGTTTCTCCTTAGGCCAGTTAATGATTTATTCACCCATGAGATGGCTGCGTCCACAGTTGGGAGCGCCCCCTTTCTTAGAAAAAATGTCTTTTCCATAGGGTAAATAACAGAAAACCTTCCAGGTGGTCTCCCATCCAGGCACTAACCAGGCCCGACCCTGCTTAGCCTCCGAGATCAGACGAGATCGGGCACTTTCCGGGAGATGTGGCCTCAAGGACCCTGGACCCTCAGACCAAAAGTCCGATGCTCTACCGACTGAGCCATCCGGGCCCTTTTTAAAGAGCAATTGGTCAGGGGAAAGAGTGCCTGCAAGCACAAATATTTCCTGGCAGACGTGCATAAAGACTACCCCATCGTCAGCTTTAGGCGGCAGAAAAAATTCTGTCCGGTCGTCCCAATCCTGGAAAAACCAATTCCTCTAACAGAGGATGGACCGGAAAAGCTGCGTTGCTTAAAGGCGCTTTTAAAAGAACCCAAAGAGGATACCCCGCAGGAACCTGAGGCTCTGGAAATGGCAAATTAAATGCCGAGCGGACCATGTCTGTCAAAGACTGGACCCACAGACTCTCCGTCTGGGAGGCTGAAAACGATTCTTCAGAGGTAGATCCTTCCTCTAGGTTCTGTCCCTTTTGGCGATGGGGATCTAGTCCGCTTCTTGCCAGAAAAAAAGAGCCAGCGATCATAGCTGTTAACTTTTTTCTCTAGCCCCCCTAGGGTGACGGCTAGCATCTCCTCTGTGATAACACAGGGTTGGGCCGACCTGGGCCAGCCTCAGCACCAGACCCCCTTAATGGCTTATCCAGGGTGACCCCTATAGGAATAACCTGTGGGGAAAGTATTGGCATACCATCAGAACCAGAGGAGGAACCCCTTTGTCTTTGCCTTTTCTTTTTTTTTTTTGTGTGCGTTTTGATCCTGAACCCTTGGAAGCCATAATACAAAACCGAGGGACTCCGCTTACAACAGACTGTTATAGCCAGGAGTACAAAAAAATAAGGTTTAGGGGACAATAGGATCACTAATGCCCAAAAACGGTGGGGCTCAGTATGTTTTCCTTTATAATATTATTCACAACATACAGCCCCACCCCCAACATGTTTGCCAGCATTCAACCTGTTGCCAAGGGGATTTTGGCTTAACAAAAAGTATTGGAGCTGACTCCAGCATTTAGTACCCCTTCTCGCCACCGGGAGTCACTGTGCTGCCAGCTCTACGTCCTCTCTCTCCAGCTCAGCTTTGAACTGAGCTAAGAACGCGCCTGCTGTGTATAACATCCATTGAAGGCACGCCCACTTTACACTGCAGTCACGCTCCCCGCGCCCCCCCCCCCCCCTCCCGAACGGCGCGAAAATTTTCTATATGCATGCGCGCGTGACTGTCGGGGGGAGGAGAGCCCAGGAGGAGACGCACTCTGGAGCCCAGGAATGCAGGTTGGAGGACGCATCAGGCGGCAGATTTTGAATCCCGGCAAGGTAAGGCTAAAACAGGCCCCTAAGGAGTCCCTTTAGCCTAGAGACAGATCTGTTTTGTTTGTTTTTTCTTAAAGATCTTTAACCAGCGAGCAGCAGGTAGCTAGCAAACATACATAGATAGGTAGGGGGATCAAGTGATGGGGGGGAAACATTTCAGGGCATCCTGTCCATCAGACATAGTGACCATGGTGCCAATGCAGAGCATACTCAGGCTACCCCCCTTAAGATCTCCCCTGGAGAGCCTGCTGTCGAACCAAGTCCCGCAGGCTCCCCTCTTACCTGCTCCATGCCACAGGACGTTTTGCAAAACGGTCCAATCTTCTCCCATCTCCGTGGGTAGCGTAGTAGACCTTCAGGCACTGGGGTCCTGGAAGGAGCCGCTGTCCTGGACCTATACAGCACCCTGGCAAACAGGATCTTTTGGTTTAGAAAACTCCAAGTCCTGGGCCCAGGGTCCAGCCCTCTAGAGAGGAGCATTATAGGCAACACCCCACGGTTTGGGGCCCGGGTACTGTCCACTTTGGCACTGAGGCTCCTTGGACAGATCCGGTTAGCCCGCCTTAATCCCAAGGATGTGGAGGCAAAGCTATTCCGTGACCAACACCTAAGACACTGGTGAAAAAACTGAGGTACTTCCTCTATGGGAGGGGGTTATATAGGGAGGGGACTTCCTGTTTGAGATTGCCAGTGTCCACACCTGAAGGTACTCCATATAACCCATATAGTAATGAATATGCTGCTCTGTGTCCCGTGATGTACGAGAAAGAAAAAGGCCCTTCTTTGGGGCAACCATCAAAAACAAACAGTGGGTCCGACCTCCAGAATGGAGCCGTAGCAGACAGATACACCCGGAGAGCAATGACCACGTCCAAGGAATGCAACGTAACCCCTTTAAGGTGCGACGGCTGAGGACACAAGGATAGAAGAACAATGTCCTCAGATAGATGAAAAGCTGAAACAAACTTGGGAAGAAATGAAGGCTGCGGGCGTAGCACCTCCACATCCGTGGGGGATCAAATAGGGAGCCTTGCAAGGGTGCCAACTGAGAAACCCGCCTGACGCAATAGCAACCAGAAAAGCTACCTTCTGAGTGTCAATAAGGGAATCTCTCTAATGTCTTCAAACAAGGTTTCTGACGTACTGAGAGGACCAAGTTCAAGACCCACAGAGGCAGCGGTGGTCAAACCGGAGGGACCGCATGTCGAACTCCTTGCACAAATGCAGTCACCAGCGATGAGCTGCCAACGGTCGTCGGAAGAAAATGGCCAAGGCTGAAATTCGTGATTGTAACCCCGTAATTGTACTTAAAGTGGTTGTAAACCCCCAAATTTGTTGTTTTTGTTTTAATGTCACAATGTAGAGTATAAGATTTCCTATCATCTGTGCCCAGTCTTGCCACACAGAGTTAATCCAGCGCTGAGTAATCCTCTTTTAAAGTTCAGCGCAAATTAACCGGACTTCAGATAAAAACCTGCCAAATTAGGTTAAGTCCGTTTCTATGTTTTTGCTTTCAGTAACAGGTTATTTACAAATCTAGCGTGGACATGTTTATCATAACAAGAGGTGATCCAAAGTTCATTGTATATTACTAGGATGTGTTATGTTATATCACCTCATGTTATGATAAACAAAACATAACATATGATAAACATGTCCAAGCTATATTTGTAAAAAACCTCTCACTCAAAGCAAGAAGAGAAAAAACTGACTTTTGATTTAGGCAGGGTTTTATCTGGAAGGCTGTTCATTTTCACTGAACATAAAAAAGGATTTCTCAGATCTGGATTAACTGTGTGGCAAGACTGGGCACAGATGATAGGAAATCTTATACTCTACATTGTGACATCAAAAAAAAAAAAACTTTAAAAAGGCAAGGTCTTGGTCCACACCCAGCTGTAAAAACAGTCGCATCCTGGAAACCGGATATGCACGTAGATGCCACCCCATCTCCTCACACAGAGATGTAGGTCTGCCACGTGCGAAGATAAATCTGTCAAGATAATTTTTTTGTGCCCTCAGCATGGTGGAAATGACAGAAACTGACAGGCCTCGGTCCCTTAGCACCTGGCTTTCAATAGCCATGCCGTTAAGCCAGCGGCCGCAAGCATGACGTATGGGACCTTGCGACAGAAGGTCCTCTCGCATCGGCAAGGAACATCCGCCACCAGTCGCACCAGGTCAGCAGACCAGGTACGCCAAGGCCAATCTGGGACAATTGGGAAAAAAATCTGAATCCCCACGATCTCCATCCTGCGAACCAGACAAGGGAGAAGTTTTAGTGGGGAGGAAGGCATAAATTAGCAGATACTGCCCCCCGGAGTCACCAACGCGACTGCCGCATCCGCCCAGGGATCTTTGTACCTGGCCACAGACCTCAATACCTTCCGATTGAGCCGAGAAGCCAGGATATCCACGTTTGGCGTGCCCCATCCCAGGCAAAAGGAGTTGAAAACATCCGAGTGTAGCGACCATTCTCCTTGGTCCCGCATCTGACTTCGGTAGTCCGCAGGCCAGTGATGTGTGATGAAAACAGGTCACAGTAGTGCAGAACAAACGCCACTCCTGTGGCTGTACTTTAAGCAAAGTTCCACTGCACTGTTTGGCCAAATTAAATCTGGGGAAAATGTATGGCAATTGTGTGCTGCACGAAGGGTGTGGCGCACAGGCACTTTACCACAATGAAGATTTGTGGTCATGTTTCTCACCTTGTGGGCAAGGTTTGCTTAAACGATGCATTATTTATGGACATCTAGTTGATTTAGTTAGATCAACGCCACACACTTATTTTTTTCACTGCATCACTTGTTTGATGGACTACTGATGTATTGATTTGGAGCACTTATATTGCAATGCTTTGCAAAGCTTTTTTTTTATATAAAAACTCATGCTCTGATGTAATGCACAGTATGGGTATCACTTTGTTCTGCTATAAATTATTAGATAGAGATATCTATGTGTGTTGCATATAAAGCTTTTAATATGAAGATATTTTTACAGCAGCTTGGGTTGAGGGGTTCAGGGTGACTGCAAACATTTTTGTATTTTCTCCATCTACAGAAACTAGCAAAAAACGGAGGCAATGATGGGAGTGTGTGGAGTTATGCTTTGCCACTGTCCAGTCACATAGATGAAGCATAAACAACAGTATGAGAATTAACCCGGAGTCCTGTGCTAATGATTAAGAAATAAGTTCACATACAACCATATAGTAGTTTTATAGCACCATCTACTGTTCAAATGAGGAAGTGTAACTTGCACTGCACCTGTTTGAGTTGAATGTTTTCGTTTTTGAGTTTCATAACATGCTTTATCTTTTGTTTTTGATTTTGATGACCAAGCAGCTTGGCATATGCTTCACCGAGTTTGTTCACTTCATCCTGTGCTGCTCCACGCTCATTAAGCAAGGCATTTTTCTCAGCTTCAAAGGCATCCAGTTGTTGCTAGAATACAAATGTCAATAATTCTGAGATGTCAAGGTAAACAAATCCCTATAAAGCACTTCTAAAATAACTTTGCATATGAAAAACTTTCTGCAGGCGCTGGCTGGAAATGGCTTTTAAAACTATTGCATCAGGGTACCCAGGATACAAGAACTCAGAATTGCCTGCATTATTTTCTTCCCTAATTTTAGATGGATCTGTTAAAGAAACAGCAATATGTATCCCAGAGTCCAATGCAGGGCACACTACAAAAGAGTGTCCAAATAGCGGTATAGCATGCTTTAGGAGCAAGCCCCGCATCCAAATTAAAAAATGTTGTTACAATTTCCCAGGTGCTAGAAACTTTAGAGCAGTTATGCAGCAATGGATGCCACTGATCACTTGGCCTAGGTTCACACTGCTGCCATCGGATTTTGTGATCTGACTTTCAGTGCAATTATATGTAGTACAACTTGCATAAGTTCTGAAAAAAATGTGAGCGCATATTTATCCTTAAAAATCACAAAAAAAAAAAAAAACACACACACACTAAATGCTGTATTACATGCTATGCAGCTGTACGGGGGGGGGGGCAATTCTCCAGACCATGCTAGCAGGGCTGGTGTCAGCCACCCTTGGGTGCCAGTAAAATCCAAATCCCCAGCCACATGCACCTAGGGTGAACTGGCCAGTTCACCCTAATTTAACAAAATCATCTGGAAAGAGATAGTGGGGTTAATTTACTAAGACTTGAGTGCACAATCTGGTGCAGCTCCGCATAGAAACCAATCAGCTTCCAAGTTTTACTGTCAAAGCTTAAACTGCTGTGAGCTGCTGCGTTCTCCAGTATGAACCCAGCCTTAAAGGGGATGTAGACCCGATTCATGAAATCTGACCTAGTAACATCTATCTGTAGGGTTTACTCATCTCTCTTCAAAGCCCCAAGTGCCCCATCTTTCTGCTGCTCTGTTCTTCTGTTATCAGCATGAGAACTTCCGACAAGCTCTCAGACATGGGAGATAAAAGCACCTGAAAATTTGTGTTGGGGAGGGGGATTAGCAGAGAGCTGGTCTATGCAGAGTACAACTCTCCATGCTTCTTCGTTCCTCTGCCTATGTAGGGGGGGGGGGTGCCTCATTTGATGGACAGAACAGTCGCCCAAATGCAGCGCCGGAGACGGGACTTTACAGAGGCCGCACGTAAACAAGAAATTCTCCTGTGTATGTACGGCGCTCGTCCGCCTCCTCCCTGTCCTCCAAGACATATACATCTTTGTGGCCCCCGGCGCTGAGAGATCGTCAGGGCCACAAAAGATATATGTCCAAAACAACCAGGCGGGCCGTTCAAAACCGGAACACGGGACACAATTGGCATGCGCGCCAGACTTTGGACAGGTCTGCTTTACTGGGTATAGGGGAGAGTTTACATCCACTTGAATTGTACAAGCTGAAATTAGAAACAGATTGGCTACCATGCACCAATCTGTTTCTAATTTCTTACCAGGCTGGAAATTCTCAGAGGCTGAAGAGCGAAAACCTTTGCAGCATATCAGGTTTAATGAGAACCAAGGCTAGACATGGTAGGTATGGCACTTTTTTTTTTTTTTTTTTAAACAAAAGTTTTATTGAGGTTTTCATAAAGTAATCAAAAACATCAGTGACATTGCTTATCAATTATATAGATGTTATAGCAAAACTAACAAAAAAAAGAAAAAAAGAGAAGTCAACAGGCAAGACATATAACCTGACAAGAGTTACACTATACCTACGACAAAGAACAGGATGTGTGGAGGAGGAGCCATCCACGAACCCCAACACCCCAAATCGGGAACTAACTGTGTCGAGAGCTCATGGGCGACACCACCAGACACCAACCACAAGTAACCTTTAACCACTTCCATACCAGGCACTTACGCACCTTCCCGCCCAAGCCAATTTTCAGCTTTCAGCACTGTCGCAATTTGAATGACAATTGCGCGGTCATGCTACACTGCACCCAAACAAAATTGGCGTCCTTTTTTCCCCACAAATAGAGATTTCTTTTGGTGGTATTTGATCACCTCTGCGATTTTTTTTTTTTGCGCAACAACTAAAAATAGAGCAAAGATTTTGAAAAAAAATAAAGTTTTTATTTTTTTCTGTTAATTTTTTTGGAAATTAGTATGTTTTCTCTTTCAATTACGGGCACCGATGAGGCGGGCACTCGTGGGCACCGATGAGGCGGCACAGGTGGGCACCGATGAGGCGGCACAGGTGGGCACCGATGAGGCGGCACAGGTGGGCACCGATGAGGCGGCACAGGTGGGCACCGATGAGGCGGCACAGGTGGGCACCGATGAGGCGGCACAGGTGGGCACCGATGAGGCGGCACAGGTGGGCACCGATGAGGCGGCACAGGTGGGCACCGATGAGGCGGCACAGGTGGGCACCGATGAGGCGGCACAGGTGGGCACCGATGAGGCGGCACAGGTGGGCACCGATGAGGCGGCACAGGTGGGCACCGATGAGGCGGCACAGGTGGGCACCGATGAGGCGGCACAGGTGGGCACCGATGAGGCGGCACAGGTGGGCACCGATGAGGCGGCACAGGTGGGCACCGATGAGGCGGCACAGGTGGGCACCGATGAGGCGGCACAGGTGGGCACCGATGAGGCGGCACAGGTGGGCACCGATGAGGCGGCACAGGTGGGCACCGATGAGGCGGCACAGGTGGGCACCGATGAGGCGGCACAGGTGGGCACCGATGAGGCGGCACAGGTGGGCACCGATGAGGCGGCACAGGTGGGCACCGATGAGGCGGCACAGGTGGGCACCCATGGGCGGCACAGGTGGGCACCCATGGGCGGCACAGGTGGGCACCCATGGGCGGCACAGGTGGGCACCCATGGGCGGCACAGGTGGGCACCCATGGGCGGCACAGGTGGGCACCCATGGGCGGCACAGGTGGGCACCCATGGGCGGCACAGGTGGGCACCCATGGGCGGCACAGGTGGGCACTGATAGGTGGGCACTGGGCATGGATTGGCACTGTGGGGTGGCACTGATGATCACTGAGGGGTGGCACTGATGGATCAATGTTGCCAATCAGTGCCCATGTGTGGGCACTGATTGGCATCATTTTTTTACTGCTGACTTTTTTTTATTTGTCATTTTTTTTTGTCATTTTTTTTTCCTTTTTTTATGTTCCCTGGTGGTCTAGTGTGGGCACTCCCTGGTGGTCCGTGTGGCGATCCGAGGGGGGGCTGCGCTGATAAACAATCAGCGTGAACCCCCCTGTCAGGAGAGCCGCTGATCGGCTCTCCTGTACTCGCGTCTGTCAGACGCAAGTGAGGAAGAGCCGTCGGCGGCTCTTCCTGTTTACATCGTGATCAGCCGTGATTGGACACGGCTGATCACGTGGTAACGAGGCTCCGCCGGAGACTCGTTACCGAGATCGGAGGTGCAGGGTGTCAGACTGACACCCCGCATCACCGATCGCCGCGCTGCGCGCCCGCACGGGCGCGTGCGGCATGAAATCGTGCTAGACGTTTGAGAACGTCTAGTCACGATTTCATAACCACTTCCCGGCCGTAAATCGGCTATTGGCCGGGCGGGAAGTGGTTAAACAGTTAAGAAAAAGGACAATTCTGCACATTTTACGAAAAAAAATAAAAAAATAGGCAATGATCATTAGGCAAAATTCTCGATTAAGTGTGAGACAGACTGAGGGTGAAAGAAATAACTACTAAGAAGTTCCAGTGAGTCAAAGTGCTGAGCTTCTATGATCACCGATCCATAGTGCCCAGTTCCTGTAGAAAGAAGGGGTGGTCATATTGGCTTTGGCAAAGTAGAATTCCATTCGAAAGTGAATGTTTAACAGGACGATCAGGTCCGATAGCGTGGGGGAAAGCAGCGACTTCCATTTCTTTGCAAGAGCGAGACGTGCAGCTATCAATATGTGAGAAGCCAACAGTCTAACATGTCTTGGCCAGCTGGGGATGGACAGCCCCAGGAGAAGGTCCAATGGGAGCAATGGAGAGGAGATGTTGCAGATAGTTGAAAGAAAAGTAGAGACTTCTTTCCAATAATCTTTGATGTTGGGGCAATGCCACCAGATATGTTGTAATGTGCCTTTGGTATTGCACCCTCTCCAGCAAAGAGGTGAGGTGTTAGGGTAGATAGCTGCCAGCCGTGCTGGGGTAAAATACCACCTGTGAAAAAGCTTTTGAATCGATTCCCAATGAGAGGTACAATGTGACATGCGTAAAGGTAAATTCACAGCTTGCTGCCATAAGTCTGGCGCAGGTGGGTCATTTGTAAGCGAGGACCAGAAAGTAATCGAGGAAGGTGGTAAATCCTCATTGGGTGTAGTCAACAAGTTGTATGCCAGGGAGATTCCCTTAACTGAGGGATTAGGAGTTTCGTAGAACTTCAGAAGAGAGACTGGTAGAGTCTTCATCTAGTACGGCAACCTTGGACAGCGTTGATCTAATCCTGAGATACAGGAAGAAAGTCTTGGAGGAGATGCCACGTGTGTAAACCAGAGGCGGATAATAGGAGCCCGAGATTGGTAATCCCATTAATAGTCCAGGCTGTAAGGGAAAGGTCAGGCGAGAGTAGTTCAATCGCTTTGATAGGCAGGCGGTGTAAAATGGATCTTGGAATTCCTGTGGCATGCCGTGTGGTAGCTGACCAAACCCGGAGAGCAGCTGTTGTTGAGCTGAGATATTGATGAGGCGGTTTGAAATTCAGGAGAGTGGCCGTAAGGAGTAATTTAGTGTCCATATTGAGGACCACAGCTTCAATCTGAGTCCACAATTTTTCGGAAGAGGGTATCCACCACTCTTTAAGTTGGTCCAGGATCACTGCTCTGTAATAGGCTTGTATGTTCGGTGCTCCCATACCTCCATGACAGACGGGGGTGAGGCGTAGTGAGGACTTGAGCCTGGGCCTCTTGCGTTGCCATATAAATGTGTTGATCAAGCTCTGCAGTTCTTTCAGTTGATAGGGCAAGAGGCAGAGGGATCATGCGGAACATGTAAAGTATGTGAGGGAGCAAATACATTTTGGATTAAGCAATTCTACCTGCCCAAGAGACAGGAAAATGGCTCAAGTCTTTGGACATGCGCAAAAGGCTCTCACGGAGGCCTTCATAATTCACCTTCAATAACGACTTACTCGGGAAGGTCAAGTGTATTCCTAGGTACAGGAGGGAGGAACTAGGGGACCAGATAAAGGGAGTGTCTCCCGAGATTTTTCATTTGGTAACTGGATCAATACCCAAGTCTAGCATTACAGATTTGCTGTAATTGATCTTGTAACGAGAAATTAAGCTGAAACGTTCCAGGATTTGTTGAACAGCTGAGAGGGAAGAATCCGGGTTGGTTAGAGTAATAATAACGTCATCGGCATATAGGCCCATTTTATGCTCAATTCCCCCAATTTTAATACCTGTCACTGCTGGCGTCGACCTGATGGATTGTGCAAGGGGCTCCATCACCAGAGCGAAGATTAAGGGAGAGAGAGAGGGCAGCCTTGCCTCGTGCCATTTGTAATTGTAAAAGGGTCCGATTTTATGCCCGAGGTCCAGACCCTTGCACTGGGGACAGAATAAAGGTTCATAATGGCAGTTAGGGACGGACCGACTAGGCCAAATTTGCGGAGCACTGCTTCCATGTACGCCCAGTGGACCCTGTCGAACGCCTTCTCTGCATCCAATGATAGGAAGAGAGAAGGCGTCCGACCATGCTCCACCCACTGTATTAAATTAATGAGGCGTCTAGTGCCATCTGAAGCTTGCCTTCCAGGCACAAAGCCTACCTGGTCAGGATGGATTAAATGGGGAATGATCCGGGAGAGGCGTTGCGCTAGGATTTTGGCATATAATTTAGTGTCCGTGTTTAGGAGTGAGATTGGACGATAATTAGCCGGAGAATCAGGGGGTTTGCCTGGCTTTGGTAGAGTAACTACGAGGGCCTCCAGGGCTTCTTTCGGGATCATACCAGAAGATACATAATGATTAAAAGCATTGCTAAGGTGGGGGGGCGAGCAGGTCTTGAAAGTGTTTATAGTATTCGTTAGAGAACCCGTCTGGGCCTGGGGCTTTATGTAAGGGCAGTTTTATGGCCTTCGCAATTTCGGCGGGAGAGAAAAGTGATGACAAGGATTCTAGTTGGGTAGGAGAGATAGAGGGAATCTGAATAGATGAGAGAAAGGCTTCTATATCTTCCTGTTTAGGTGGGGCTACCGCTTCAGAGTCTTTGAGATTATAGAATTTAGTGTAAAAGGCACTAAATTCATTAGCTATGTCTAGGGGATTGGTTAAACGTTTACCCTGAGAGGTTGTAAGGAATTGTATTTTTTTTTTAGCCAATTGTTTAACTTGTTTGGCCATGAATGCTCCCGGTTTATTGGCTGAGGAGTAAGCTTTGAGTTTCAAGCGTTTGATATAGTAATCAAACTTATTGTGGAGGTGGTCACTGAGTTGGCTCCTGAGGGACTTCAGTTCAAGGGACAATTTCGGGGAGGGGCACTGTTTGTTAATCTTGTCAAGATCACGGATCTGTTTCAAAAGGGCCTCAGCAATGGCTGAGTGTTTCTTTTCATCCTGAGCTCCCAGCTTTATAAACAAACCTCTCAGGGTAGCCTTGTGCGCATGCCAAAGAATAGACTGATCAACACCTGAATGTACATTCCTCTCAAAGTAGCTCTCAATCTCGGACCGAACTGCACCCGTATATGCAGGATTAGTGAGAATAGAAGTGTTTAACCTCCAAACAGTATGCGTCGGAGAATGGGATTGGGGGAATAACGTAATGGAGACCGGTGCGTGGTCAGACCATGATATTGTGCCTATTTTTGCTTCTGAAACTGACTGGAGTAGGTATTTATCAACAAGAAACAGATCGATCCGAGAGTAAGATTGTTGGGCATGGGAATAGAAGGAATAGTCCCGCTCCTCACCGTGCAAACACCTCCAAGGATCAAACAAGTCCTCATTATGTAACAAGGAGGAGAGTGCAGAGGGTCTCCTTTTAGTAGGATTGGATGTGTCAAGAGTCATGTCAACAATATCATTAAAATCCATGCATAGCACCACCGGGTCAGACCTGTAGGGGGTCAGCTTGGAAAGCAATTTGGCATAAAAGGGTTTTTGCGCTGTGTTAGGCGCATACAGATTCACTATTGTGATGCAACGGTTTTCAATTGTCGCAGAGATAATCAAATATCTACCTTCTTGATCAGCTTCACAGTGAGGTAACGTGAATGCCACTGAGGAGCTGATCGCGATCATGACTCCCCTTTTTTTTGGGGGTGCATTGGCAAAAAAACAATGTGGGTAGTGTGTATGTGAACATTTGGGAGGATTATGCTGGGAAAGGTGCGTCTCTTGCACGCAGAACACATCAGCTTTTTGTGCTAGGGCTTCCTTCCACAGCATATTATGTTTAAACAGGGAATTCAACCCCTTAGCATTGAGCGAGGAAATTACGATGGCCATGATGATAAGTTGTATCTGAGGAGGAGAACGGAAGGAGCGAGACCACACCAGAGTAGAAGAATGAACACGGAGATCAAATTTAAGCGTCTGTCTCCAAAATAGGGTTGAACGTGCAGTTAGTCACAAAGGAATCAAACCGATATCGGTATACTGAAACAACAAAAACAATAAAAAAAAAAACAGATACAAAACTCGGAACAGTGAGAGGTGTGTGCGGCACACAACTATCTGAGGGGGTGTATTCAAGGGTATACATACGCCCATGCCGGATCCATAGTGTGCTTGGAACCGATGACAATGGAATGGCACCTAGGTCAGTCCTTTTCTGGTGCAGTATTACGTGGAGTTGAAGGGTGTGATTGGGAACCCGTGTGATTTGTAGCGTCATTTGGAAGAGGAAGAAATCCCCAATTGGTCAAAATTTTATACCCCTCCTTAGGCGTGAGGATGGGTATGGTTTGTTGCTTGTAAGTGACCAGTAATTTGGCGGGGAAGGCCCATTTGTAGATCAATTTACAATCCTGGAGAATGGAAGTGATTGGTTTGAATGACTTGCGCATATCCATAGTAGCTTTTGAGAGATCACTGAACAGTAGGACATTGGCGTATGGTGCCGGTAAAGGTCTGGCGTTTCTGGCAGCATGGAGAAGTTGATCTTTCACTGGAAAATAGTGTAGCTGTGCCAAAATCTCTCGGGGTGTCCGAAGGGAGGTGAGCAGGTTTGGGGAGTCTATGAGCCCTATCAATCGCAAAGTCCTTGGCGTTTAAGCGTGGAAGTAATGTCGCAAACAGTTTTTGCAGGTATTGTGAAATCTCGTTAGATTTAACTGATTCAGGAACACCTCTGAATTTGATGTTATTGTGTCTCGAGCGATCTTCTAAATCTGCAAGTTTCAATTTAATATGGCGGATTTCTGAAGCGTGATGATCATGTGCGTCTAGTAATTCATTGTGTGCCTTAGCATGATCATGTACTGTGTCCTCCAGTACATCAACTCTCTCTTCTACACACTCCACCCCATCATATAATTGAGAGAGTGACATTTGCAGCTCTCTGTGGAGATCTTTCTGTAAGGTTAGCAGCATTGACTTCAGCATGGCTTCTGATACGGGGTTGTCCGACACAGGAATGGCTGCCAGGGCTGGAGTGTGAGCAGTTTCAGACACTGCAGAGGGAGCGCTGCTCCATAGCTGTCGTTTGGGCAGGGGTTCTTTCATGGGAGACAGCACTGGGGAGGATGCCAGACGCTTACCTCTGTCTGTGTGGTGGAGTGAAGGAGAGTTGTCAGACGCGGGCAAAGTGTCCATATCATCCCTCGGTTCTCCTCTGGATACAGAGTGTGAAGCCAGGGGTGCGCGCTGTGTCCCATCGCTGGTGCAGGGCGGGGAGTCTCCTCTGTTCTCAGCGTCGGCGCCATCTTGGCTGGAGTGCATGGCTGCGCTGCTGGTGAAGTAATCCGTCAGACGGCGGAGAGCTGGCGGCTTGTACCGCTTCTGGGGCATGCCCGGGATGAGCCAGCACCTGAATTGTGTGTTTGCAGGTGGATTGCGGATCGGTATGTCGCTAAGAGTAGCTTCAGATCCGAGCGATGGAGCGGAGCTAAGGACTCAAGCCTCCATCCGAGTCCGCAGCAGGCCACGCCCCTATGGCACTTTTTTTTTTAAAGTTGTAATTTTTTGTCATTTAAATTTTTTTACATACTGCCACCAGTGCAGTACAGCATCATCATCCCTGCTTGCTTTCAAAATACTACAAGGGGGCATATGTTAGACCACTGGCTGAGGTTATGGGAGGGATAGCAGACAGGGGTCTTACAAACAGGAAATCACCAGGCAATAACAAATTTTTCCGGCAAGTTCAGCAGGCTATTGCAGAGGAACTACAGAGCTCAGAAGAACATGGCCGATATAGTTGGTGAAGGTAGGAGATCGGCAAAGCGAACATAGAAAAAATGTTTTGCCCGGAGTTCTGGTTTAATCGTACTGTCCTGGAAAGTCCACTCCCTCCGTCTATTCCGGCATGGAAAGCTCTTAAAAGCCTCCCCTTGTATAAAGCCACGTACACTAGCAGGGGAATACCTACCAAGTATGAGAAGGTCAGTAGGTGGAAGGAAAGGCATCTGTCCTAGTCAGTCCATCTCTGTAGAGGCAAGTCTTTGCTTCCTCAGCCTAAACCTACACCAAGGTGAACGAGCAACACAGTAGTGACAGCAAACGTCACTTTAAATCTCCTAAAACTAGCAGTCAAAGGAGCAATGCCCTAGATTCACACAGACAGAGCTAGGAAGCTGAATACATAGGAATGCCTAGGCACCTTTACATACCAGGAGTTGAGTTTTTTTTTTTGTTAAGAAATTCAAGACACAAATGGTTAAATCTTTCAGGGTAAAGAAAAGGCATAATTAACACTTTAGCTATTCCCTATAAACAAGCAAATCCTCACTTTTGAGTTCAGTTTCAATTCAAAAGAAGGTAATTTAGCAGGAATGGAGCCCAAACATGCAGGGTCTCAAAAAGTAGAAATACACTAAACCCCATTGGAAAATCTTTATAAACCTACCTGAAAGGGTCTAACTTTATTGAATAACTCCTCATACAAAGTACGCCATTTGATGGTTTCTTCATTTTCACAGTCTTGCCTATAATAATAATAAAAAAAAACAGTGTTACCAAACCAGACAATGCTGAGTCGTCTAGTTAATGTTTGCACCAAAAGGTTAAATCCTACGTGAAAAGATGTTTGTTGCATCTGTTAAACAAGCTTTACTGCTGTTCTATCTAAAGATTTCTCCAGGATCCAGCTGCCTACACGCTTCATTACAGGCAAGTGAGCTGGGCACATATCTGCAGTGTTTTCTTATCTCTCTTCAAAGCACCAAGTCCTGTGGCTTTCTTCTGCTCCGTTCCTCTATTAACACAACGTCTGACATGTGATAAAACCAGGCTGAATTTTGTGCTATCGATTAGCAGAAAGACTCTTTGGTCACAGGACAGCTCTGAAGGTCTCTGCCTATCTGGAGGGGGGTGTGCCTTTCCTTCAATCAGCTGTCTCCCAGTGTAATCCAAGGCTTCTTTCAGTGCAGAGTGAAGGGGGGGGGGATTCTAAAACAATCTGCACTTTCTAAAAACAGTATATAAAGCTCAAGACAGCAGATATACATGTAAAACTTATGTAGTATTGGTTTTATCTCCATCAACTGAGGCTGTTCACTTCACTGGGCACATGTGAGCGTTTACACATACTTTAAAGACAAATTTCCAACACTCTTCCTACTGAACAGATAATCTTTTCATGAACATGTCTGCCGGTGTACTGATCTGTACTTTAAACTGCATTAAAAAAAGAGCCTGAGGCAGTGTAGGCATACAACGCTAATAAATGGCTAGGTCATTGGTCAACAGTCATGTCATCACAGGTGTTAACCAATGAGAGTCTTCTTACTTCTGTGACAGAAGAGTCTCATTGGTCAGCAAGGTCATATTACAGCACTGGCCAAAGACCACAAGCCATTCACAGCATTAGGTGTCTACAGAGTTTAAATGTGTGCAGATCAGTACATCAGCAGCCACAGGTGGCAGAATATTTTCAGCAGTGAAATAAAAAAGTTTAGTGTAGATAGGGCACAAATGGGTGGGTGTTAATTTTTATAAAAACATTTTGGGGGCACATCCTAAAATGCATTTAAATGCACTAGCCTTGCAGGATAAATATTCTTGAACGTGTGCGCTATTAATCTGTTTTGTATTAATTTTTCATCTTACATTTTTTTGTGTAAAAGTGCACATAACCCACAACAATGAGCTTCTCTTACTTGCTCCCTTTTGGCCGGTTTAAAGCAAAAAATAAATAAGTCACACACACAACATGCCTCTGACTCTCAAAGCTGTACTATATCCTCTGCACACTTCCTGTGTTATCTTGGGACGTCAGTTTTGTTAGAAAGCAATATTGGCCTGAAACAAGCGAGGGTAGGGATCATGTCTTGCGATGTGTTCCGAAAAAAGGGATTTTTCAGGTAACTCAAAAAGAAATTTTTCTTAATGGTACATTATAAGACACGGTCGCGTTGGAGTCCGATTTTAGTTAAAGCAGTATCCTAAAATGTAATATAATGCAGCTTGGCAATTCAATGTGATGGCTGCATTCGTTTTCTTGTTTCGGATATTTCCCCTGGTGATCTGACCAGTAACACACCTCCTGTATTAAAGTGCCCCAACTTTGGATGAAGGAGAACAGGAGGCACATTTGGACAACAGCATTACTCTGAGGGGAAGTGAGTGTTAAATGTACTAGATTTAAATACACAAAATATGAAGCTGAACTCTAGCTAAGATTTTTTTAGGCAGTTACAGTACATTTATTTTGGGTTAAAAAGTTAAAACATTGTTGTAAAACATTGTTTTCCAAAATAGCTTCCTTTACCTTAGTGCAGTCCTCCTTCACTTACCTCATCCTTCCATTTTGCTTTTAAATGTCCTTATTTCTTCTGAGAAATCTTCACTTCGTTATGTCTAACTCCACACAGTAATGCAAGGCTTTCTCCCTGCTGTGGAGTGTCGTGCTCGCCCCCTCCCTTGAGGGGGCGAGTAGGAGAGTCAGGACGCTCTCTACATTGCAGATAGAGAAAGCAGCTTGGTGTTAGTGGGCATCTTGACTTTCCTGCTTGCCCCCTTAAGGGAGAGGGTGAGCAGGACACGCCACACCAGGGAGAAAGCCTTGCATTACTGTGTGGAGTTCCAGACAGAACAGGAAGTGAGAATTTCTCAGAAGAAATAAGGACATTTAAAAGCAAAATCGAAGGATGAGGTAAGTGAAGGAGGACTGCACTAAGGAAAAAGAAGCCATTTAGGGAAAAAATAATAATTACCTTTACAACCCCTTTAATGGTTGGGATAAATATAACGGGTCATTGTAAGCAACCCCATCACTGCTAAAAGGTTTGTCTCTCAACGGACACATTTGTAGGAGAGCTAGTTCATTTTATTTAAGCATAGACTTACAGGCCAGAGCGCCAGATGAGAATTGGTAAGCTGCAATAGAATAAAGTTTTTTTTTGGGTTCAATACTGCTTGAAACACCATAAAAAAAAAAAAAAGGCATTACGTACTATTAGCGTGATGTGTACATTGTACCTTTTCCTGATTTAGGTGAAATCTTTCTCAGCTGCTTGCCTCCCCTCTACTGTCCCATAATCTTTTGGTGCCATTAGGGTTAATAGAACCAAGGGAGCCGACAGCCACTCAAAAATGTCAACTATGCCTGCCCTTCGTTTTCCCTAGGGTTGTCCCGATACCAGTATCGGTACCGTTACCGAGAATTTGCGGGAATACTTGTACTCCCGCAAATGCCCCCGATGCCTGGCCGAATACTCTGCCCCCCCCCCCAACACCGCCACCGTAACACCGCATCGCGACGCTTAGTTAATACGGGCGGGGAACATTACAGCTTTCATTTGAATAGCTGTAGTGTTTGCCGCCGCGCATAGACACTCCCCCTTGCTCGGGATTGGACAGATCCCGAGCAAGGGGGAGTGTCTATACGTGGCGTGAAACACTACAGCTATTCAAATGAAAGCTGTGATGTTCCCCGCCCGTATTAACTAAGTGGCGGCGGCATGGCTCTAGGTGTGGGGGGGGACACGGCTGCATATATGGCGGGATGTGGGGGGACACGGCTGCATATATGGTGGGATGTGGGTGGACACGGCTGCATATATGGTGGGATGTGGGTGGACACGGTTGCATTTGTAGGGGGGGGACACGGCTGCATTTGTAGGGGGGACACGGCTGCATTTGTAGGGGGGACACATTTAAAAAAAAGTATCGGTATTCGGTATCGGCGAGTACTTGGAAAAAAGTATCGGTACTTGTACTCGGTCCTAAAAAAGTGGTATCGGGACAACCCTAGTTTTCCCCATTTTTTACGTAATCTTAGGTTTTGATTCTTGGACCACTGGGACATCCAAAAGGCAACAGCAAATGACAAACATGCCCACCAGGAAAACAGGCCCCTCTGCAGGGAAAGGAAAAAAGGAAAAAGGAAGAAGGAAGAAAAAAGGTCATACTTGTCTACTCCAAGCAATGTTTTTTCAGAGCAGCACTGATCTCTTCTCCGGCATTCCTAGTACTGTATACTGAGAAATGTTGGAGGTACAGACAGCATAGAGGCAAGTATACACTTTTACATGTATGTGACTGGTTAAACGTAAAATACAATAGGGTCGGCTTTAGATCATACCTTGAAAGCTCTTGTAACTCAGAAAACTTTATCTTTAGGATGGTTAGCTCATTATTTTGTTGTTCAAACTCCTCCTCTCTTCTAGCAGAGGTCTCAAGAAGTTCTTGAAGCTGTTTCTCCAAGTGTTCCTTTGTTTTCTTAGATAACTCTTGCAGCTCAAGTAGTTGTAGCTCCAACTGTTTTTTTTCTGAAGCCTTATTCATCTCCTGGATTTGTTTTAACATGGCTTCATTATTATTTTTTAGTTCACAATACTTTTGCTCTGCATTATTCTTTGTTTTTGCCAGCTCCCGCTGTAGTTCAAGCACTTGCAGCTCTAATTCACAAACAGTCTTTGTTGAGGTCGCTTGTATCGCAATAAGTTTTTTTTCCAATCCTTTGTGTGTTTTGGTTGCGCTAGTCTTAAGCTCATCAATTTGCTGCTCTAATTCTTCCCTAGTTTTGGTTGAACTTTCCTGCAAGTCACGTAGCTCTTGTTCCAACTCTTGTCTAGCAATGGTTGAACTTTCCTGCAAGTCATGTAGCTGAAGCTCCAGGTTTTTTTTAGATTTTGTAGAACTTTCCTGCAAGTCATCTAGCTGTTGCACCATTTCTTCCCTAATTTTTGTTGAACTTTCCTGCAAGTCCCGTAGCTGTTGCTCCAATTCTTCCCTAGTTTTGGTTGAAGTTTCCTGCAGGTCAAGAAGCTGTCGTTCCAATAATTGCTTTGTTTTTGCAGAGGTCTCTTGGACTTTGAGAAGTTGCTGCTGTAATGCTTCCTTTGTTTCTTGTAGATCTTCCAACGTCTTCTGAGATTTTAAAGATATCTCCTGGAGTTCAAGAAGCTGTTGCTCCAGTTTTGCTTTTGCTTTGCTGGAGGTCTCCTGCTCGTAAAAAAGCTGCTGCCTCAAAGCAGCAGATGTATCCTTTAGTTCAAGAAGCTCTTTTTCCAATACCTCTTTCTCTTTGTCTGAGGTTTCTTGAACGTTCAGAAGCTTCTCCTCTAGTTCCTTTGTTGCTTTAATTGAGCTATGCTCAACCTCTTTAAGATGTTGTTCCAACCCCTCTCTTGTTTTGGTTGAGGTTTCCTCAAGCTCAAGGAACTTCTGCTCCAATCTCTCCCTTATTTCTGAAGAGGCATTTTGGAGATCATGAAGCTCTTGCTCCAGTCTTTCCTCCGTTTTTCTTGAGCAGTCTTGGAGCTCAAGTAGCTTTTGTTCCAAACGTTCCTTTGTTTTTGAGGATTCTTCTTTTAGTTTTGAATTTTCTTGTTTCAAGGATTCCCTTTTCTTCAAATTTTCCTCAAGCTGCTGGTGCAGAACTTCCTTATCCATTTCTGCCTGGGAAATTTTATCCATAAGAGACATATTTGTCATCTTTAATGAGTCCATTTCTGTTGCTGCCGTAGTCTTGAAACTAGATGGAAAATACACGTTTATTAATATGATAAACCATCACATCCAACGCCAGTGAGTTTCATAAAGACATACTCCAATACCTTTCATATTCAGCGATCTGTAGCAGTAGGTTATTCTGCTCTTCTTGCAGCTGTAAAATGTTCTCATGTTTCACCTTTGCTCTTTCCAGCTCCTCATTTTTGCTGCAAAAAAAGTAATTCAAGATCGGTTTTGTTGACAGGACATTATACTAGCTCCATCCGCTAAAAGATAAAAACATCAGCTCAACTTTACACCCCAAGCACTTGGCCTTTACTCTTGTACATTCATGCGTATTGCTGCATGAGCACAGTTACAAAAAAAAAAAAAGAAAACACCTCTGAATGGATTATAGCACAAATCCATCTGATAGGTAATCACATAAAAACATAATAAAATAGAGTGATGCAGCACTGCACAGATGCTGCAAAGATGTTAGTACATAGGATTGCAGGAAGTCAAGCAGATTCAGGTAATTACTATTTTAGAAGTCATAACATCTTTGGAAGCAGATATACAAGCAGTGACAAAAAAACAAAACAGATTTATTCCAATTCAGATTGCCTCATCCCTCAGCGATTATTTAAGTGAGGGAGCAGTTTGAGGGTGGGGGCTGTGGATGACAATCACGTTTCATCCTACGAGAACTATTTTTCAGATCCTATCGGATATAGCTAACCAACACATACCCCTAATGCCTGATCTGGCGATCCTAAACCTCACTATAGACTCGATACTTCATAATATCAGACATGTGGTTACACATGTCCTCTTGGCTGCTAGGCTAAGCTCAACGAGACTGTGGAAAACAGACAGGTCCCCTACCATTGAGAGTACATTAGACTTGGTAAACCTCCATTGTGGATATGAGATGACTAGCATCCAGCACTGGTAATTTGAATAAAGGAAAAAACACTTGGTCACTATGGGAAAAGTGGTCTGGGGCAGCGAAGTTTCTTTGTTTATAGCTCAACAAGTATTACCAGTTACTCTGGTTTCTTTAGTTTGATGATATACGGGTTATGTTCTGATCAACCATAACCTACCTCCAGGTAACAAAAGAGATCTTAATGGGGGTTCCTGGAGGAAGGTCATATTAACATTACACAATCTGTATTAACTGTAAACGTTTAAGAACGTCCTGTTAGTAGTGTATGAACCTGTATGTATATGCACACAATCTTGACGCATGTCAACGTCTTTCAATGTACATCAACGCTACACGTTGACCGTCTATATATTTTTGTTTCTAATAAACTTCAATAAAAATGTATTGATGAAACATGTTTCATCCTACATATGGTGCGATTTGAAACATGCAGAGGAAGGTGAACTTGGCATTTAAAAAAAAAAAAAAAAACATTCTGAGGAATTCAAACACGTTACACTTTTTTGCCACTAGGCCTCTTTAAAGCTACCGGTGCCTAGAGGCCCTTTCACACGGGCAGACTGTATGTCCGCTTTTTTATCCATCCGTGTACAGATGAAAAAGGGACATACATTGGTCCCAATGAGATCACGGGTGTCAGCGATGGAGATTCAACCTCTCCATTTGCCCTGGCGATACCGAACAATGGGACTCCACGTGAATTAATCCAAAATGGAGTTACTACAACTATTGTTTTTAATACCTCCAATGGTTAAGGCACGACTTGATCAGATAGATTCTGTGATTATTCATGTTGGATGAGGAATATCCGCCCCAGCCAGCCAGCATTCATCCCTAGCCCCATGCACATGAGGAAATGCCCACCCGATTCTTCATACTCTACCCTATACCCCATTCTTACTCACCCTATCCAGGTGAAGAGAGGACTACAGCTTCCTTGACTACTACAACCACACAGGAGAGGACTTCCAGTGGGGACTCTTGTTCAAGTAACAAATGCTCCCCAATGGAGAAATTTACTCTGTTCTAAGAGGAGGGGAATCCTTTATATATCTACACCTACAAACACTGCTACAGTCAATTGTTAAGGAAAAGAAAATGGGGGCATTTGTTTGGTTTCAAATACCCTTTAAGAGTTTCCTCTAACTGTGCAAGCTCTTCTGCCCTCCGCTTATTCTCTTGATCCAGTTGCATGATTATTCTCGCTGCTGCCTCCTCCTCCTGTTGTAATTTATCAAGATCATCTAGGGTTCCTTCAAGCTCCTCCTCCAAAAGGCGTCTCTCTTTCATCATCTCCTCTTGTACATTCTTCAGTTCCAGACTTAGGGAGCTGAAAGCCTATAAAAAAGTTTTTTTTTTAATCTACATGGATGTACACAATTACACAGGCTTAGGATAGGTGTCACTCATTCAACAAGACCACCAAACCTAAATCAGGTTTGCAAAGCAAAAGGGCTTACTATAAAATGGGGCCATAACTAAACGATTAATCGGCAACTATTAGATTATAAAAATAGTTGTCAATCATTTTCAAAATCTTAATCTGCCAGCCGATTAGTTGGCCTGCATACAGAATGCATCATTTGTTTACACATCAGGAAATACAGTGCAGCACACCATCCATGCATGTCAGTAAGTGCCTGAACTTGTGACTGTGTGGAGCAATCCCTCAAGGGACATGTTGTCCTGGGGAGGAAGTAAGTGGTTCTAAAGTCAAAAGTTTTTTACTTTGCTATAGAGGCAGTAGGAGTCAGAAGTTGCAAAACCCCAGAAGAGGAGAATCAGGGCTGCTCTTTGCAAAACCAGAGCAGGTTGGCTCGGCTGCGCAAAACGCCGCAGCTATACGTCTGTCCTTTAGGGCGTCAAAAAAGACAGAGCCGATGAGTGTGCCCGACAGGCGCAATGTCTGCCAGGGACCCGCGATCGCTGGTGACAACGCGAGAATGGGGAGGTTTGCGTGTGAACACACAAACCTTGGTTCTCTCAGGAGAGAGGAGACAGGTCGTGTATTCATACCAAGTAAAAACACTGGCTGGTCTCTACCCCTAGTCAGTTCCATCCCCCCACAGTTATAACACCTAGGAAACAGTTAACCCCTTGATTGCACCCTAGTGTTAACCCCTTCCCTGCCAATGACATTCATACAGTAATCAGTGGCCATTTTTTAGCTCTGATCGCTGTATAAAAGTCAATGTTCCCAAAATAGTGTCAAAAGTGCCGATCTGCCCGCAGCAAGGTCACAGCCCTGATGAAAATTACAAGTAAAAAAAAACATTTTTTATTTTGTAGGCGCTATAACTTTTGCGCAAACCAATCAATACAGGCTTGTTGCGATTTTTTAACCAAAAATATGTTGAATATATATCGGCATGAACTGATTAAGAATTTTTGATATTATAGCAAAAAGTACAAAATGTGTTTTCTTCTAAATTGTCGCCCTTTGTTTATAGCACGAGGGGGGATCAAATACCAAAAAAAAAAAGCTCTATTTATGGGGAAAAAGGGACATAATTTGGTGTTTGGGTATGGCTTTGCACGACAACTGAAGTTAAGCAGTGCCGTATCGCAAAAAGTGTTCTGGTCAAGAAGGGGGCAAATCCTTTTAGGGCTGAAGTGGTTAAAGACTATGCAGGGAAGATCAGCATCTGAACCCAGAGAAGTTAGAGGCCGATAGACTGGAGGCAATATATGGTGTTAGTTATATATAAAGTAAACTTTTACCAGTATTGAGGTACCTTAAAAATGGTTCCAGAATTGGCCGAATGTCAAAGCATGGCAACCACAAAGGTTAGAATCGAAGCGGTGAGCTTCAGTAGTGCAAAAACCCTTTGGAACAGCTTTCTAGGGCTGCAAAGCAAACTGCTTTTTTGTGGATCCAAAGATGCCCTTGGATGCAAAGTGTGGTGGTGGAATGAAGCAAAACACCATTCTGCAGACCTAACTGGCTATAACCCTCCTTGGTCTAGGTGACCATGAAGATCTCCAGACTGTGCAGTAAGTTGGAAAAAACCCATTGTCAGCTCCCCTTCACTCCAAATACTCACCTGAGCCTAAATTCAGCACTGGGCCCAAGTGCAGAAATAGGAACACAGCAAGGCTGCGGCTGGAGCCTGCATATGTGCCACCATAGGAGTTGACTTCCTATGCTGTACGCAGGAGATTGCAGCCTGCAGGATTAAGCACTGACTAGAAGCATTACAGACTATTTCTGCTCTTGTATGCAGGGCCCAGGTATAGTCCTTTGTGGCCTGCACACAACACATTTTGGCCCCATCAGAAGTCACAATCTTTAGAAGCACATCCACAACCAAGGACACTAGATAAAAACTGAGGCTTAGCTGAACTAGGAGGGTTCCTGTCTGGGCGTGGTTTCATGTCTTTTTTTAGAAGTATCCAGTCAACTGAAGTCAACATAACATAAAGCAGAGGTTCTGCGGCAAACCTTTTTTTTGGTATTCAATAGGTTTCCTCATAGATAAATACTCACTCGTTTGTCATGAAATATTTCGTGTCTGTTTTCTGGTAAAAGAAGAACTTTGAAAATGCGAGCACGGCAGTTTCCATTTTGCTTGTGGGCATGTTGAAGACCACAAGCAATACTTTCCTGTATGCGGTGAATGCTGATCTCGCAGCATTCACTGCTCGTTTTTGCGCATGTGCAGGATTTATGGTTGCCATCACAAGGGGCGGTGTCATTCAAAGTTTGCACCCAGTTGTGATGGAAATCCTAGTATGGCATCCCGCAACACCCAAGCTCCCAAGATTCATTGCGGCGCTGGGAAAAACAGTAGCAATGCCTACTCCCACGGGAGTCAAGTCCCAGAAGTCAATCTTGAAACAGCAGTAATATAGGATTTACAGAGGGGAAAAAAAAAATGTAAATAAAAGATTTGTCAAGTGAACATGTCGGCAGTGCGCTGAAGGGGACAAGATAAAGTTGTTAACCTGGGTGAACCTCCGCTTTAAGTAATCCTGTGATTAATGATTGGGAGAAACAAACGCACAATGGAGACAGTTTATGGAATTTTAGATGCAATGATCCAACAATTTATTAACATGAAAAGAGCATCAATGGGCCAGTCTTACCATGCTCTGTTCAGCAATCTGAGTTGTTGCAGTTTCCAGTTTACGCTCATATTCCTGTTCTTTGCTGGTTAGCTCCAAAGTAAGGTCCTATAAAATAAAAATGAATTAAATGGCCACAGATGGGAAAACCAAAAAAGGCAGAACATGAAGGCATCTGGACAGTTAATATCCTACACACTAAACAGCCCTAGGCATAGCTAAAGCTGCCCAATGAACTGAAACAGCATTAGACAACACTTGAAGCCTATAACATACGACTGTGAACGTTTGTTTTAATTTTTCAGAGTAGCAAAGGGGTCCCAGTAGTTTACAAATCATGCTGCCTTGTATAGAAATTGGACCTCATTTAAAGGCATACCTGTAGGCAGACTGGCTTCCACAAAGCCTGGTTATAAAAGAAGCATTCTGAGCCATTGACAGGCCACAGTTCAGCAATGCTATGACAGGATGGGAGAGCACACTGAACACGTGTAGTTGTGGATGAAGAAAAGCACACATGAATAAGCAATCCAGCAGTTCCATGCTCATTGCTGTGTACAGAGGCCTTCCCACAAGATTGTCAAAGAGAAAAAAAGCTAACATTTCCCACAAAAGCAGAAGTAATGGTTTGAACACTGAGGCCAATCATGCAACTACAGCAGAAAGATCATACCGCTCAGCAAATAGAAGTGAAATTTCCATCCAAGTTTGCCAAAATGCTTGTAATACTGTACATGTTAACCGAGCAGTTGAGAATTGTTCTCTTGTATACCTGTGGATGAAAACTACTGCCTTACGGGAGGTACATGGTTTGGCATGGTCAGTCAGCCTTCATTACATTAAAGCAGTAGTAGTAAACCCGCAAAATTCCTTGGAAAGCAATGTCATAATATGCTAGTATGCAACGCATACTAGCACTTTATGAGAAACGCATCTTAAAAACCAAGCCCTCCAGCGCCACGCTGTCAACACTGAAAGAAGCCATCCATCTTCCCTCGGTCTTCCTTCCAGGTTCGCAGCCACCGGCTTCATGAGTGGACAAGGGCGCAATGACGTCACTCTCGTGCATGAGTGAAAGCAGCCATTTACGGCATGGGCTCTGAAGGTCTGGCACTGCATGCCAGACCTTCAGCGCGCATGCGCCGATGAAGTCACCGGCTGCATGCACTGTGAAGATCTCCTAAACAGTGCAAGTTCATGATATATTTACAGCACCTACAGGTATGTATTCAGTTAAAGTATATGTAAACCCCTCTAGCACTAGCCTGAGACATTCTGTGTACTTCAGATGCCCACCATTCTTCTCCAGCTCTCCCAGGATTGGCTGTTCCTACAACTCAGCATGATTAAGTCATGTGGTGACTTTTCTGGGTTTTGATTGGATGTTAGTGATCATAGCAGAAGTTCAGTGTAAGAAATACACAGGAGAAAATGCATATTGACAAGGGGAATGTAGAGGTGGGCGGGGACTACCGACATCACAACTCCACCCACTAAGCTCCAGACAACAGTCCCAGCCACAGAATCTGCAGTTTTTGGGTCTTGTAACAGACAGAGGGGGAGACATTTGACAGGTAAAGGATACATGCAGGAGGCAATCACAGAGCATAAATGAACTACAAGTCCCGACAGTTTGCAGATATTGGCTTGTAGTTCTTAATGAACTTCCACAGTGCTGTGGAGCGCCTTGGAAGTTCATGGATTCTTACTGTCAGTGTATCTGCTTGTCCAGATGGGATGTATGGGCACAGATATACGAACATGTCTGCAGGAGATCTGCATGCCACAAGCTACGATCAACAATGCTTTACAGGCTCAAAAAAAGTACACACCGCACAGTCCCACACAATCCTTCCGACTAAGCACCTGCCTCAGGTATCTCCACCTGAAGATTTTTTGGTATTTCAACACCAGGCTACTTTATTCTATGTAGCTATATATACTTGATACATGTGTTATTAAAGGTTGGCTGTATTGACCCCCCCCCTATATTTACTATACTAATAGGCTTTGTGAAAACCTTAATAAAAATCATTGAAAAAAAAGGAATAACCCGGTACATTTTTGTAAATTCATAAAAAAAAAAAAAAATCATATGCACATTTTGAACAAGGCATAAGCTATAACATTTAAAAACACACAGGAGGTTATTTCTCCAAAACATGCATTGAGAACAAGAGCAGTGCTGAAACAATTTCACTATTCAACTACAGCATATTTTCCAAAATCTCCCTCCCTTACATTACACTACCATAAAGTAAACCTGTCTACAACAAAACTAGTTGTCTGGCTTTAACTTTTTCATTTTGCATAGCATAAGGGAGGGTTGTAACCAGAGGTCGACCGATATGGGTTTTTCTCTGCCCGATGCTGATATTTAGAAATCGGGGCGGTCGATGGTCAATATATGTTGACGATTTTTGCGGCAGGTTTTAGGACGATTTTTTTTACTTTTTCCTTCAGCTCAGAAAATCTAGGGTGGAGAGGTTATTGTTTAGGGTGGAGAGGTGGGGTGCAGCCGGTCGGTGCTACCTCATTAGTGCCCACCAGTCATTTCCCACCAGTCCCACAATGTCATCCACTGCCACCTCATCAGTGCCCACCAGCGGAGCGCTCCTGGCTCCATTCTCTTGCCTGGTCAAAGACTGCACCATTTGTCCCCTGACATGCTGCGTGCCCACGTCTCTGCTTCCAGACAAACTCCCAGAATGCAGCGCGACCAGTGACAGCCAATTGCCGGCCGCTGCTGCAGACTTCCTCTACTGGAAAAAAGTCAGCAAGGCAGAGGCCGTGATGGCAGCCGTTTAGAATAGACTGCGGGCGGCCAGGGGAGATTTCCACCCAGCACACCCCTGCCTTAGATCCCTCACAATCTGCCTTTTTTTTACATAATAATTGGCCGATTTGATTTCTTTAAAAAGGCAAAATATCTGCCGACCTCTAGTTGTAACCCTCGTCTTGTCATTTGTGTCACATTGGAGATTTACCTTAATTTCCTGTCCCATAACAAAACCAGAAGTGAGGAGAAATTCCTCCAAATCAAGAAATTGCCTGGCTGTCACCAGAACTAGTGTCCCCAATTTGAAGATTACTCCCCTATTACTGGTTCTGGGGGCAACAACAAAATTTGGTATTGCCTCTGCCCTATGCAAATCGCTGCGGGTGTCAATAGAAAGTTAACAACACCTCCAGATCGGTTCGCATATCACAGTGTGAACTGTCAAATGGTGCAGGAATCTGATTGCATGGGTGTGCACACCCACGCAATACGATTTCAGTGTGGACCAGAAAAAGTGTCCTGCACCATTTTAGTGCGAATGTGACAAATTCAGCCATACAATATGTATGGCTGAATTTGCAGTGCACAGACATTTGCCCCCACCCATTCTGGGTTAAACCACCACCCCTAGCACCAAAGTCAAAAGTCTCAGAGTCATCTTCGACACCAACATGACAATGGATGCACAAATAGGGTCAGTAGTCAGCGGATCTCACCATCTGCTGCTCCTACTACGCAGACTCACTCCCTTTATCCCAAAAAAGACATAGCAGTCGTGGTGGGAACAATTATCAACTCCATACTTGACTATGCAAATGCCCTCTATCTTGGACTCTCAAAGTACCAAATCGCTCGTCTGCAAGTCGTTCAAAATATGGCCGCCAGACTTGTGACTGGGAAAAAAACATGGGAATCAATCTCGCCTTCACTGAGATCCCTTCATTGGTTGCCAGTAAAAGACAGAATCACTTTCAAGGCACTCTGTCTGACGCATAAGTGTGTCTGACGCATAAGTGTATTCTGGGACATGCCCCCGCAATATCAATGCGAAAAATTAAAAGCTCACATCACCAAACCGCATTCTGCGATCCACCAACCAAAATCTACTTTAGATACCCAAAGCCAGATACAAGTCCAAAGGAGAACAAAGATTTGCGGTCCAAGGACCCAGACTATGGAACGCTCTACCAACCAACATCCGGTTGGAGGAAAACCACCTGGCCTTCAGGAGAAAGTTCAAGACCCATCTCTTCTGAAGGCCCAGGGAATGGATACTAAGCGCCCAGAGGCGATTCAGTTCGAATGTATTGCGCTATACAAGTTTCTCACTCACATTGCACGTGATCTGCACAGTAGTGCGGCGCAAATCACATGCAATGTCCTAATAGGAGTAGAAACCACTATAAAAATGAGTTGTAAACTCTGGCATAAAAAAAAATGGCGGCAGAAAAGTTGGAGGTTTAGATCTTTTGGTTCGATTTAATATATAAATCAAAGTAATTGCTGCAAAGTTTTTTGAAAGAGTTTAGAATGCATTAAGATTAAAAAAAAAAACAAAAAAAAAAAAAAAACACAACCTTCTGACTTTACAACCACTTTAAGCATTAAAATACTTGGAAAACAAACAAAACCTTATTCAGGTCTGTAGCTACAAGCATAGTAAGCACTTTATTTTTCAAAAGAACCACAGCCAAACATTTACCTGCATTTTCTCTTGGGCACTTGATAGATAATCCTCTAAACTTTTGTTTTCTTCTTTGAGCTCGTTAACTACAGCTGTAATGAAATATAATTTCAGTATCCATGCAATTTAACAGAAGTATTGGTTTAAAAAAGAAACCCTGCAAACGTTTATACTCATCTATGTAGATGCAACATTGATCTAGTGCTGCTCTGCTCAAAGCCCGCAGATCGCTGAGTTCTCTGGTCCAATTTCAACATGGAGCAGTGACCATGTACAGTGCTCATCAGAGCTCAAGACTAGAGAGTGGGGGGGGGGGTGTGGCTCAGGGTCTCAGCTGCACACCAAGAGGCTGAGCCAGCAGCTGGGCAGATCCTGGCATGGTCAGGATCCCCCTGCACAGCCTGGACTGGCTCTGACATCAACTAATAAAAGACTTTAGGCTGCTTACAGCTAAATCTGGTCACAGGAGTGGAATGGTGGGGCCAAAATAGCTTTGGCCATACTTGCAATTTAAGAAAAAAATATAGACACAACACCAACCAAATCACATACCTTGGGTTTGGTTAAGTTCCTCTGACAAGTTTTCATTCTGTGCTGCCATTTTCTTATGATTTTCCTCTGAAATAGATAAATACCATTATCCAAAAATAGAACCCGACGTTTACAAGCCCAAGTTGTAAACAAAAGGAGAAAAATAAAAAATAAGCACTAGGAACGGTGCTTAATTAAAGGTGATCCCTGTGCCGTTTCTAGCGGTCTTAGTTGAAATCTTCTGCACTTGCCCCCTCACAAACCCTGCAGCAGTAATCTTCCAGGTCTATGAGGGGGTTAAAGAGATTGACAAATAGACATTGATAAAACTGTAAAACAACACATTCCATTTAAAATAGAAACAAAAAAAAAAAAAAAGTGTATAGTACACAAATGTCCCCCCCCCCCCCCTTTTTTGTTATAAGTGATCACATTTCCTCTGTTCTCAGCTGCAGAAGGGCTGTGGGGAGGAGAAGTGGCAGGACACCGAGCATCCCAGTGAGGCTGTGTGGTAAGGGTGGAGGGGATGTTTTTAGGACTAGTCTGATTATTGGAGAGCAGGCAGAGTTCACAGTAACTAGTTAACTGACCACGCCGTGCTCTCATGTTAGTATAGTCAATTTCTTAACAGGAGAGCAGAAGGGTTGGCAGGAACACCAGGGATTTCACACTAAGGTGGCAACACAAAAACAGGGTACTTTTGCATACAAGTACATGGTACAGCAGGCACATGACCTGTTGGGTTTACATATTCTCCAATTGAGCTAAAAACAAAAAAATCCACAAGCGCTATAGCTATAAGTTGCTTGAAAATTGTCATAAGCAAACAAGGTTTGATGGACCAAACCCAATGCAGCCATCAGCTAGTGGAACTATAGATAAAAAAAAGATGGCGCTCTATGTGTCAATTCCAGAAAGTATATATAAAACCATAAGTAGAATAAAATAAAATGTTTGTTGCACTTGAAAATCAAGCAAGTAGAGACTGATAATAGTCAAGGTACAAAACACAAGGAGAAAAATTGTATCACAATTGAGGTCTAGGTGTCAAGGTCTTTGTTAAAAAGGAAGCCAGGGTAAATAACCCCATTGTTTCAAAGGGCGAGGTCATCCCTTAAAGTAAAGCAACCAGTATTGACTCAAGCTTTTCCTAGACAATGACACCAGCGAAACATGTGCCACAGCCCCCCCCCCCCTCAGTGCCACAGCCCCCCCCCCCTCAGTGCCACAGCCCCCCCCTCTCCCAGTGCCACAGCCCCCCCCTCTCCCAGTGCCACAGCCCCCCCCCCCCCTCTCCCAGTGCCACAGCCCCCCCCCCTCTACCAGTGCCACAGCCCCCCCCCCCCTCTCCCAGTGCCACAGCCCCCCCCCCCCCCCCTCTCCCAGTGCCTGTCCATTTTGTAAGAATGAATGTGTACTGTAGTCATCCATGTGTCCAGGACTTGGCACCAGTCCGTTATGGTTAAAAGATGATGTCTGTAGGTATAAGCCGGGTCTTTAAAACGTTTTTGCAATAGCGCGCCTACAGCATGTCCACAGCAGGCACGATGTTCGCCAGGCACCCACAATTGCTTGTGACAGAAGAACAAGAACAGGGATGTAGGAACAACGATCTGTCTTCTCCCCTAGTCATTCCAAACCACCCAGTTAGAACACAGTGAGGGAACACATTTAACCCCTTAATTGCGCCATAGTGTTAACTCCTTCCCTGCCAGTGAACTTTACACAGTAATCAGTGCCTATTTTTAGCTCTGATCGCTGTAAAAATGTCAATGGTCCCAAAAAAAGTCTCAAAGGTGTCCGAGCTGTCTGCCGCACTGTCAGTCACAAGAAAAACGCAGATCGCCATTACAAATCAATATACGATCAACCATTTTTTACCAAAATATGTAGAATACATATCGGCCTAAACTGATGAAGAAATTTTTTTTTTTGGGGGTATTACAGCAAAAAGTACAAAATTGTGTTTTTTCAAAATGAAAAAAGTGCAAAACACAACAACCGCAGAGGTGATCAAATAAGCTTAATTTCTTGAAAAAATTAAAAATAAATTGTTGGGGTACAGCGTCACACGCCTGAGCAATTGTCAGTTAAAGAGACGCAGTGCCGAATCGCAAAAAAATGGCCTGGTCATTAGAGGGGCAAGTCCTTCCGGTCCTTAAGTGGTTAAAGTGGAAGTCCATGCAAAAACTAAAATCCCTGCATCTATAGCCACCACAGATCTAGCACTAACCTCCCTATCCCTGTAAAGAAAAATCGAACCCGATCTCCAGCGGCGGAAGCTCTGCAGATGACATGTCCGACAACAGCTGTGAAATGAATGGGAAGTGATGTCACCCATAGACTTGCTATGGGGTGCTAGTTGTCTGCTCTGCACCCGCCTCTACAGTGAAGCTGTGGCTGTCAGCTCAGCATTGGAATCCGGACGGAGCTGGTGAGTGGTGGGGCGCTATTCATCCCAGGAACCCCAAAGGTGGGGCCCTATTCATCCCAGGGGCCCCAATGGTGGGGCCCTGTTCATCCCAGGGGCCCCAATGGTGGGGCCCTGTTCATTCCAGGGGCCCCAATGGTGGGGCCCTGTTCATCCCAGGGGCCCCAATGGTGGGGCCCTGTTCATCCCAGGGGCCCCAATGGTGGGGCCCTGTTCATCCCAGGGGCCCCAATGGTGGGGCCCTGTTCATCCCAGGGGCCCCAATGGTGGGGCCCTGTTCATCCCAGGGGCCCCAATGGTGGGGCCCTGTTCATCCCAGGGGCCCCAATGGTGGGGCCCTGTTCATCCCAGGGGCCCCAATGGTGGCGCCCTGTTCATTCCAGGGGCCCCAATGATGGCGCCCTGTTCATCCCAGGGGCCCCAATGATGGCGCCCTGTTCATCCCAGGGGCCCCAATGATGGCGCCCTGTTCATCCCAGGGGCCCCCAATGATGGCGCCCTGTTCATCCCAGGGGCCCCAATGATGGCGCCCTGTTCATCCCCCCCAAAACCCTGATGGGGCCCTGCCCCCCCCCCAAAACCCTGATGGGGCCCTGCCCCCCCCCCAAAACCCCGATGGGGCCCTGCCCCCCCCCCCAGAACCCCCGATGGGGCCCTGCCCCCCCCAGAAGCCCCGATGGGGCCCTGCCCCCCCAGAACCCCCGATGGGGCCCTGCCCCCCCCAGAACCCCCGATGGGGCACATGACGTCAGCAGAGAAGGAGGGAGGCGGACATGCCCGTCACTATGAGAAAGGTATACAGTGGCGTCGGCTTGTACACTCGGACGGAGGCGGGACTAAAAAGCGTGTCATTAAACCAACTAATTGATAATGAAAATCATTGATAACGATTTTCGTTATCGATTAATCGCTTCAGCCCTAGTATGTACACTATTTGTCCTTTACAGGGATTGATATGTTGGTGTTAGATCTGTGGTGTCTTTAGATGCAAGGATTTTAGTTTTTGCATGTACTTCCACTTTAAGTAACGCCCTTTTATAAACTGTCTGCTGGACACCTGTTTGAATAATTGGACTCACCAGTAGTTGGATTCTTGTTAATTTGGATTTTGTGGTCTGAAAATGTGCTTTGCTTTTAAGGCTTTCATTGGTGGGTATTCATTTTTGCAACATGATCCTGAATCAATTTGTTAGGAAAAATCCTGTGTGTACGCAAATTAACAAATCTTTGTTGCAATCAACGGCCCGTATTTGTGGGAATATTTTGTAGTATAGAGTCCAATAAAAAAAACTGTTGATTCTAAAAAGGAAAGTAAAGGCTTTCTGACAAATCTTCTGGGGTGTACCAATTTATATGCTGAGAACTGTAGGCCTACTGAGAAAGCCCAATAAGAGGGCGCAATGCGTCTTGGGGGGGAGGAGCCAAGCCCATTAGGTCACCACCACAGTATGAGTAGTGGTTTTCAAAAATTAAAAGCAAAACTGCGCCACCAAACTAAATAAATATAAGATTAAAATTATTAAAAAACAGTCAATAAACCAGTTTTCAACACAAATAAGTCCAACATGTGATTCTGAATGCCTCCAATGTTGTATATGCTGCATATATGAAGATATCCACAGTAGCACACCACCGCAGGTAAACATTAGCTTGAAAGTGATCCCTTCACCAATGTTAGAAATGGCTGCTTACCAGAAGCAAGCTCAGAAGGAGCAATTGGCTATAGCCCAGCCACGGCCTTGGTATCCACAAGACAGCTGTAAACCACAATCCTCTGGAACAGGCAGGAAGGGACACTTCTGCTTCCTATGCGGTCAGCGCATCAGGCCCTTTGCTACCAGAGGACTTGTCACCTAACTAGGTACCACACCAACTACTGGTTTTGCTTTTAAAGCACATTGTATCGTTTTTCCTGTGAGTTATTAGTGGGGGAAAATACATCTTTAAATGGAGCACTAGGTTCTTGCTCTTTTGTCCCATTTAATATCATTTAAGATTAAGTGGAAGGCGAAGGAACCAAAATACAGAGTTTGAGGGAGTGGAGGTCTGCTGTCTTAGGGAATGATCATCAATTGGAGAATACAGATTTTTCACCTGGTGGTAGATTAGCACTTGTCACGAGGAGTAGCAGATAGATCAAATACACACAGAGCACTGTTGGAAGTCTGGACTGTTCATCTCTCCCACAATTTATGCGCTGACTTATATTGCATTATAATAGGAGTGTTGCAATTCACTGTATTTGATTAGAGGACCTTGCATGTACAAGCTCTACATTGCGAGAAGGCACAAAACCAACTGAGAAAAATTATGAATGGCTAGGGGTGCATTCAGCCATGGCAAAAGCATTTACATGCTTCCAGTTGCATTTGTACATCTCTCTAAATGCAGCTGGATGGCTATTTGATTCACATGTGCAGGGGGCTGTAGAATAAAATAAGTGCGTCACAAAACAAGTTTATGAAAACATAATGTAAACCTATAGAAATCACAACTTATTTTGGGGAATTTCACCACCTACCGAGAAGAGTGTTCTTTTCTTTAAGGGATTCTAAGGCTGCTTTCGATGTAGCCAAGTTTTTCTGCAGCGTTTTAACTTGTTCTTCAAAGCTGGCTTGAAAATTGATAATCTCCTGCAATCAACAAAAAGAAAAACATTAAATTGTCACGTTTTTCCAGCTACTTGACACAGATTAAAAATTTATGAGAAGCTGCAGCGCTGATAGTAATGTTAAAAACTGCTATTCTGTACATAATTGGCAACCACATACAAAATTAGTGGTAAAAAAGATTAAAGCATCTCTTTAAAGGGCCCACTTACACTTGTCTACACTTTTTGGCATGTAAACAGTTGTTTTGCCTGTTTATTTATTTCATTCCCTCCTTTCGTTGCCCCGAAGCAGATCGGCACCTCCGTCTGCTCCTCTGCTGGCGGGGTGGCATGGCGCCACGATGTGCGGAGGCTCCCGATCTGCCGGACTGGTGCGGGAGAATTTTCAGCCAATCTGGAACCTGGATCGGATCCGTATCGAGGAAACAAAATAGTGCCGGCAAGTCTGCAGCTGTCTGTAGTGTGAAGATCCCCACAGAACGAAACCCATAGGGGGTAGCCCCAGCTGCACGCAGTAAGGCCCTGCGTCGAGAGTTGCCCTGGACAGGTCTGGCAGGATTCTGATCTGTGATTCCCCCCAATTTCGACGTCGCCGAGCTCCCATGCTTGCCGCAGGATGTTCTCCTTTTGGGTGTAGGGGTGAAGTCTACAAATAACGTCTTAAAGTCTGATTGGGTCAGTAGGCCTGGGGCTCTCTGTGTTTTCAAGTACAGTCCGGAAAATCGCCTGCACCTCTTCACTCACATTCTCCGCCTCTGGTGGCTCTGGGATACCTCGGAGTCGCAGATTACGGCGGCTCCGGTCCTCGATGGCACTCCAATTGCATTTGGAAGACACGTGGTGCTGGTCGCAGGCCCATTACAGCTCAGATACCTGGGTTACCAGGGAGGTCATCGACATATTACCTGTCGCCACCCGGTCTGTCAGGTTCGGCACCTCTTCCCTCGTCCACCTTTAACGTGAAAAGACCCGCCCTTTGTCCAAAGTGGCCACACTTCATATCTTGTGTGAATAAGGTAGGGTTCTGTGGGGAGTGATGTGCTGTTATGGTTTTGAGAGAGGACTGCAATTGGGGGGTGGGGGTAATTAGTCTGTGGTGGGGTCTGTGATTGGGGAGAGATCAGTTTGTGATTGGGGGGGTCAGTCTGCAATGGGGCAGCATGTGATGTAAAAAGGGTGTGTGTGATGTGAAGGCGAAGGACTGAAGACACTGATGTAAAAAGGGTATCTGATTTCTGCAGTAACAAACCAGGTCTCTGCAAGGGCAATAGAAAACAATTTCCCTGAGTGTTGTGCAGTGCAAAATGTATACAGTTTCTATGCACCGCAACTGAGCTGTGGTGCATAAAAATTAAAAATGTATTTTGACATTTCAATAAAGTTGAAAGAAAAAAAGCACCAAGTGTAATGTGTGTGGGCATTAAAGGGGTGTGCATGCACACTGTTGCACACGGGAGGCTGCAGTCATAGCACCAATATGACACTCAGCCCTCCGTTCAGTCGTGACTGCACGTGGCCTTTGAGTGGCTTGTTTCAACCGCCAATACATTTGTGAAGAATTTGATGTTGTCGGACGCACACAATGACCATTCTTTGTCAAAAATTTCTGCAACTTATTTAGAGTTGCTGTAGACCTCTTGGTAACGCCTTTTCTTCTGGCTTCATCAACATGTAATTTTTAGGAGCGGGATTGATACTTTTCCCAACTCTGATTTGTTTTTTTTAATTTGACATGTTGGTGTTATCTCTCACAGGCTGCAAAGCAACAAAATTATTTTGAAGGGAGGGTGGTGGGGATTCTTTTCTATACCTACTGTATATCTTAACATAAAAATGACCAATCCCAGTATATGCCCCATAAAAGCAGGAAGAGACTGGCAATGGAAAAGGGGAAGGAAACCAGTAGGATGGCTATGTAGCCAAGTTGGGGAGAGAACAAACATTTGTAAAAGGAGGGGGAGAGGGAATACTACAGGCATACAGTCAAAGAGGAAATGGTACCCAGGACACTAGTGCTGAAAAGAACTACTGAAGATAACTGTCAGTGGGAGGGGTTATGAGGGTCCTTGCAGTCCTGTATACCGGTACCCAGTTAACATATGGCCTCTTTCACACCGGCGGACCATTCAGGTCTGCTTGTCCTTTTTCAGGCGGACCCGATCGGACCACCTATTCTGTATTGGAGGGGGGATTGACGTCACCGGACAGTTTATAGCAGTTACCCGCCAGCATCTGATGCTAAAAACAGAGGGATGAGAATGCATTTGCCATCTGTCTCCATCAGATTGTCGTCCCATCTGCCAAACGGACATGCAGTCTGTTTATATATGACCACCCCATAGAGACCAGCTAGCTTTGTCTGTGCCCGCTCTGCATTGCAGAGAGGATACAGACCTTTCATCCAACTGCTCAGCAGGATCAGGATACAGAGCCCCACTGAGCAGGGGTCTATACTGTAACCCAGCCATCCAAGAATATGCTTTGTTCAAGAAAAATTACAGTCTTCACAGATATGCAGACTATTTTCTGACAGATAGGAATCTCACTGCTAGCTAAATTGACAAAAACAGTATTTTTAAACCTACAGCCCTGAAGTTAAAGTGGTTTTAAAGGCAGAAGGTTTTTTTTACCTTGGAGGGAACAAAAAAATAAACCGATACCACAAAAACACTGTTTTCAGCTACACACACACTTGTACTTGCTTGAGACTGATCTCGACCCAGCGCTGTGCCCAAGATCAGCAGCTCTCTCCTCACTGGCCATGGTGGCAGCAATGGTTTCCTGCTGCCTGAGAGGAGGGAGAGAGTGAGGCTCAGGATTGAGCCTGCATGAGTACCCCTCTAGCACTCAGTGCCTTGTGCAAAACCATTGTACAGAGCAGGTAAGCACAAAAAAATAAAAATAAGTTGTGCGATTTTAATATTTTACAGTGTAACATGCAACATGGTGCCCTAAAAATAAACAGTTTTGATGTGTAGGCGTGTTGAGGTACCTTTTGGAAAAATTCTTCAGCATGTGTGAAAGTGATTACACAAGCTGAAGGATTTTTGCAAATAGGTAACTAATGTTTGTTTTTAGGGCACCATGTTGCACGTCACACTTCAAAATATTAAAATCACGCAACTTTTCCTCTAACAGAAACAAAAAAGGTTAAAACACACACCTTATTCTTTGCATCCAGTTTATTTTTAGCTTCTATTAGTTCTATGCACAGGTTGTCAATTTTTCTCTTTGAGGCGTCATCAGAAAACTAGAAAAAAAAAAAATACATAGAATTACTTTTCAAGTTTATGCCATTTCACGATTCATAAACTTTTCATGTGGGATAGGGGCTGACACAGCCGATTTAACAAGGCTACAGATCTATTACAGAAAAACACGGTACAATTCTGAAACGTATACAATACAACCGTTTAAATATTACCTCTTGAAATTAATGTTCCAAGAAAATCAATTATTTCCCACATATTATAAACTACAAATGCTTAGAGAACATCCATTCAATAATTATCACCAAGTGCATATTTACTATGCCAAAGCAGATGCGACATGGCTTTGTTGTAATAAAAATTGTCTACAATCAAAAATTGTCTACAATCCCTTTGCTATGAGAAAGAGAAAAAAGGGATTTTTAAATACAGCTTACCTGTAAAATCCTTTTCTTGGAGTACATCACGGGACACAGAGCGGCATATTCATTACTATGTGGGTTATATGGAGTACCTTCAGGTGTGGACACTGGCAATCTCAAACAGGAAGTCCCCTCCCTATATAACCCCCTCCCCTAGAGGGAGTCCCTCAGTTTTGTAGCAAGCAGTATGCCTCCCAAAATGGTCACCCAAAAGAGGGGTGGGAGCTCTGTGTCCCGTGATGTACTCCAAGAAAAGGATTTTACAGGTAAGCTGTATTTAAAAATTCCTTTTTCTTTCTCGTACATCACGGGACACAGAGCGGCATATTCATTACTATGTGGGATGTCCGAAAGCAATGCTTTAATGAGGGGAGGGAGACATCTTCCAAAGAAGGTTTCAATTTAGAGGTAAACTCAAATCATAATAATAATTCCAACTTAGTCAAGAAAAAACTTTTTTTTTTTTTTTTTTTTTTTATAACCAAGGGTGCTTCTGATCCCGAGGATTTCAAACTGCAGCCTGTAGTACTGCCTGTCCAAAGGCAGAATCCGCATTCCTTCTCACGTCTAGTTGATAAAACCTTGTAAACGTGTGGACTGATGACCACGTTGCCGCCTTGCATATCTGAGCCATAGAGATCTGATGGTGTGCTGCCCAAGAGGCGCCCATGGCCCTGGTAGAATGGGCCTTTACCGACAAAGGAGGAGGCAACCTCTTCAAACCGTAGGCTTGAATGATTAATTGTCTAATCCATCTCGAGATGGTGGATTTTGCAGCTGCCTGCCCCTTCTTGGGGCCATCTGGTAGAACGAATAATACATCTGTCTTCCGGATCTTTTCTGTAGCTTTAAGATAGGCCTTCATGGCTCGGACAATATCCAAGGTATGCAGCAACCCCTCCTTTCTAGATGTAGGTTTTGGAAAGAAGGATGAAAGTACCAAATCCTGGTTTAAGTGAAATTTGGATATAACCTTTGGTAGAAAGGAAGGATGGGGCCGGAGAACTGCCCTGTCCTTATGTAGAACGAGATATGGTTCCTTACACGATAAGGCTGCTAATTCTGACACTCTCCTGGCCGAAACTATGGCGACCAAGAAAACCAACTTTCTTGTCAGTAAGACTAAAGGAATCTCAGCCAACGGCTCAAAGGGTTGTTTCTGTAGAGTGGACAGGACAAGATTTAAGTCCCATGGACAAATTGGTGACTTGACAGGAGGATTAATACGCAAGACCCCCTGTATGAAGGTCTTTACCAGCGAGTGGGTGGCCAGCGGCCTCTGAAACCACACTGACAGAGCTGAGATCTGTCCCTTGATTGTGCTTAGTGCCAGGCCTTTATCCACTCCTAGCTGGAGAAAACTTAACACCCTATCAATAGTATATTTGCGGGAATTCCATCTTTTGGATTCACACCAGCCTACGTAGTTCCTCCACACCCTGTAATAAATCACCCTGGAGACCGGCTTTCTAGCCCTAATCAGGGTAGGGATTACCTGCCTAGACAGACCTCTACCCCTGAGAATCAGGGATTCAGCCTCCAGGCCGTCAAATTTAGACGCTGTAATGTAGGGTGGAGGATCGGACCTTGTGAGAGTAGGTCTGGTTGTAGAGGAAGAGTCCAAGGGTCTCCCACTGCCATCTTCAGGACTAGTGAGTACCAAGTCCTCCGGGGCCAAGCCGGAGCTACTAGAATGACTGGCTTGTTCTCCACTCTGATCTTGCGCAACAGGCGAGGGAGTAACTGTAGTGGAGGGAATGCATATAGAAGTTTGAATTGATGCCAAGGGCAAACCAACGCATCGGTTCCGCAGGCCATAGGATCCCTCGCTCGAGACACGAACCTGTCTAGTTTCTTGTTGAACCTGGATGCCATTATATCTACGTCTGGCATTCCCCACCTCTGGCAGATTGTCTGAAAGACCTGGGGATGCAGAGACCACTCCCCTGGCAACAGACTCTGGCGACTTAAGAAGTCTGCCTGCAGGTTGTCCACTCCGGGAATGAATATCGCTGAAATGCAGGGTACATGAACCTCTGCCCACTGAAAAATCAAGCTCACCTCCCTCTGAGCGGCCTGACTCCTGGTTCCCCCTTGGTGGTTTATGTATGCCACCGCCGTGGCATTGTCTGACTGGATTCTCACCGGGAACCCCTTTAATCTGGAGGTCCATGCCAGAAGGGCTAGGCGAGCAGCTCTGATCTCCAAGATATTGATGGGGAGCTGCCTCTCTGCTTTCACCCAAGTTCCCTGGCGGGAGAACCCCTCGAAGACCGCCCCCCCAGCCTGCCAGGCTGGCGTCTGTGGTAACTACCTTCCAGACAGCAAGGCTGAAGGATTTTCCCTTTAGAAGGTTCTGAGGGTTCAACCACCAGGCCAGGCTTTGTCGGACCCTTGATGATAGCGTCAAAGGGGACTCTAAGGCATGTGCCCTCTTGCCCCAGGCTGCTAGAATGGCTGCCTGTAGGACGCGAGTGTGGATCTGAGCGTATGGTACTGCCTCGAACGTGGCCACTAGCTTGCCTAGTACTCGCATACACAGGCGAATAGTTGGTTTCTTCTTGTTTAGAACCAACTGAACCAACCCCTTGATAGCTTCGATCTTTACCCGGGGCAGGAACACCTTTTGCTGTTCTGTGTCTAACCTCATGCCGAGGTATTCCAACTGCTTTGTAGGCTGGAACGCTGACTTTCCCCGGTTTAGGACCCAGCCGAATTCTTCCGAGGTACCGAACCGTGAGGTTTACTGCCTTTTGCAGACCCGGCCGTGAGTGATCTATGATTAAAAGGTTGTCCAAGTATGCTAGGACTGTGACCCCCTGGATCCTTAAATTGGCCAGAACTGGGGCTAGGATCTTCGTGAATACCCGGGGGGCCGTGGCCAGCCCGAAGGGGAGCGCCCTCAATTGGAAGTGTCGCTGCCCCACCGCGAAGCGTAAAAATCTTTGACGCAACTGAAAGATTGGTACATGAAGGTAAGCATCCTTTATGTCTATGGAGGCCAGAAAATCGTCCTTCTGAAGCGCGGCGGCTGCTGACCGGATGGATTCCATCCGGAAGGAACGAACCCTTAGGTAACCGTTTAACCTCTTTAGGTCCAAGATTGGCCTGACATCGCCGTTGGGCTTTGGTATGACAAAGAGATTGGAATAGAAACCTAGCCCTTGCTCTTGGGCTGGCACTTCTATAATTACGTCCTGGCAAAGCAGGTGATCCAAAGCTGCCAGCATTGAGGCCTTCTTTGCTGGATCCCTTGGTAGCCTTGATTCTTGAAAATGAGGCGGAGGATACCTTAGAAACTCCAGTCTGTAACCTGTGGTTACAGATGCCCGGACCCATCTGTCGGGGATCTTGGCTTCCCAAACTTCTGAGAAGAAACGAAGCCTTCCCCCCACCCGCGAGAGTGGGGGCGCCCCTTCATAAGGCAGACTTAGGGGCTGTCTTTGTCGGCTTGCGATACCATGGCCTCTTACCCCCAGGGGCCTGTCCCTGTGATCTACTGTTAACGTTGGATCGTGCAGGCGGCCGTCGATACTGCCTGGAATTTGAGGGCCCCGAGACAGGAAAGAGCTGCCTTTTAAATGTAGGAGCCCGGAATGTCTTTTTGACCGGTAAAAGGGTACTCTTGCCATTTGAAATAGTCTGGATATATTTATCCAGATCCTCTCCGAAGAGTTGTCCTCCATGGAAGGGAAACCCTGCCAGAAGCTTTTTGCATGGGGGCTCCGCCGCCCAGTTCTTCAACCATAAGAGCCTTCTCATGTGCACCAAAAATAGTGATAAACGAGAGGCCTGCTGGATGGAATCTTTTATAGCATCTACAGCAAAACACAGAGCTCTGGGAATGTCAGAAAACTCTTCTGCTTGTTGGGTAGGCATGTCCTTTAACATTTCTTTTGTCTGGTCCTTTAACGCCTGACAAACACCAATCGCAGCCACCGCTGGCTGCACCACTGCTCCTGCCGTAGCAAAGGATGCTTTTAAAAGTGTCTCTAACCTTTTATCAACCGGATCTTTAAACATATGTATGTTTTCCACCGGGCAAGTTAGTGATTTATTCACACATGAGATGGCTGCATCCACTACTGGGAGCCTCCACCTCTTGGAGAATTTTTCCTCCATGGGGTAAATGACCGCAAATCTTTTCGGTGGCAGAAAAATCCTGTCCGGCCGTACCCAATCCCGAAAGATCAATTCCTCCAAAAGAGGATGGACCGGAAAAACTGCGTTACTTAACGGAGCTTTCAAAGAGCCCAGAGAGGATACCGGAGGAACCTGAGGCTCTGGCAATGGTAAACTAAATGCCGAGCGGACCATGTCCGTCAAAGACTGTACCCACAGTCTTTCTGTCTGGGAGTCTGAAAATGGTTCCTCAGAGGCAGACCCCTCAATTCCTGAACCCTCTTGGTTCAGGTCTAGTTGATCCTCCTGTGATTCCAATTCCTCCGGAGAGAGAATCTCAGCATCTGAGGATACACCTCTTGGTGATGGGGATCTAACCCGTTTCTTACCAGGAATAGCTCTAGCGATCAATGCTGCTATTCTCTCTTCTAGCCCCCCTAGGGATACGGCTAGCATCTCCTCTGTGATAAACACAGGGCTGGGTTGATCTGGGCCAGCCTCCGCACCAGATCCCCCTAATGGCTCATCCAAGGCGCCTTTTATGTTAATAAGTTGCGGGGAAAGTATCGGCATATCATCAGAATCAGAAAGGGAACCCTTTTGTTTTTTGGTCTTTTTTGTACCCTTTGACCCCGAACCTTTGGAAGCCATAATACAAAATCGAGGGACTCCGCCCACACAACAGACTGTAGTGGCCAGGAGTAAAAAATCTGAGTTTAGGGGACAATAGATCACTAATGCCCAAAAACTGATGGGATCCCGTATGTTTTTTTTTTTTTTTTTTTTTTTAAATATATATTATATATATTTTCTTTTTACCACATACAGTGACCCCAAACTTAGTTTGCCAGCCTCCAACCTGCTGCACAAAGGGGAATTTCTTGGCTTAACAAAAAAGGCATTGGAACAAAGTCCAGCATGTACTACCCCTCTTCCGCCACCGGGAGTCACTGTTCTGCCGCTCTGCGTCCTCTCCTTCTGAAAATCAGGCTCAGACTGAGTACTGACAATGCCTGCTGTCTATAACAGCACAAAGGCGCGCCCCTGTATGACGCCGCAGGCACGCCCCCCCCCTGCCCTCCTGTCTGAACGGCGCGAAAAATGTCTAAGACGTGCGCGCGCACGTATGCCGGAAACAGGAAGAACATGGAGGAGCCGCGCTGCTGGAGATCCAGGAACGCAGAAACAGGCGGCAGATTCAAACCCCCGGCCAGGTAGGACTCTCCAAAGGCCCCTAGGGATCCTTACTAGCCCTAGGAAAAAAGCAGCAGGTTTAGCTAGCAACACATTCTTAGACAGGGGAACCTAGTGATGGGGGAGAAAGGGTGTCATCCTGTCTCTCTTAGACATAGTGAGCAAGGTTGCCCATGCAGAGCATACTTAGGCTATCCCCCCTTTTAGGTTACCCCGGAGAGCCTGCTGTCGAACCAAGTCCCGCAGGCTCCCCCTTACCTGCTCCATGCTGCAGGATGTTTGTCCAGCAAACTGATCCAATCTTCTCCCATCTCCGTGGGTAGCGTAGTAGACCTTCAGGCCCTGGGGTCCTATGAAGGTACCCACTGTCCTGGACCTATATAGCACCCTGGCAAACAGGAACTTATGGTTTTTACAAACTCCAAGTCCTGGGCCCAGGGTCCAGCCCTCCAAAGAGGAGCATTATAGGCAAAACCCCACGGTTTGGGGCCCGGGTACTGTCCACTTTGGCACTGAGGCTCCTTGGACAGATCCGGTTAGCCCGCCCTTAATCCCAAGGATGTGGAGCAAAGCTATTCCGTGACCAACACCTAAGACACTGGCGAAAAAACTGGGGGACTCCCTCTAGGGGAGGGGGTTATATAGGGAGGGGACTTCCTGTTTGAGATTGCCAGTGTCCACACCTGAAGGTACTCCATATAACCCACATAGTAATGAATATGCCGCTCTGTGTCCCGTGATGTACGAGAAAGAAATTTAACGCTCCTTTCCCTGGGGAAAATTTAGTTTTAGACTACCTACAGTGTCAGCCACAGGTCTTAAAGTTTTGTTAAAAAGAACACACACACACACACACACACACACACACACACACACACACACACACACACACACACAATACTTGCAGCTCAATGGTAGTAGAGAAAATTAGTATTTGCAAAAATGTTAAGCTTTAGGAGGTCCAAGATAAAATTCCAGAATCCCTTGGAGAGGTTGGGAAACCCCTTTTTCAGCTCCCCATGCACCTCCTATGTCCAAGGGCCCATACACACCATTAGATTTTCTGCAGCTTTTTGGCTTCAGATCTACCAAAAGCATGTAGTACAAAAGCCTGCCTGATTGCATACAAATTGAAACTCAAGGTTTGACCTCATATTACATGGTTTTGGTAAATCTGAAGACAGAAATCTGCAGAAAATCAAATCGTGTGTATGGGGCTTTAGTTGCCCTGTGTTTATTAGGGGCACAGAATGGCCGAGAACTCCAGTCTGATCTGTACTAATCGGACTCACTTTACAACCACACTGGAATGGGGTGTGTGTGTGTTTACACATACACATACTATGATGCGTGTGCTCTGTTGGGTCATTTGGGGTGTGGCTGTATTTCATTGTGTGTCTGCCTTGGGAGCAACCTATTATGGGATGTACATGTCCGACTGGACAGTCTACCCCGCCCTAAATGCAAAGGGAGGGGGGGGGGGATTGTCGAAAAAAAATACCTGTGCTTCAACAGTTCATGTTCAGCAGCCAAAACGAGTACTGCTTAGTTTTAGGTTGTCAGCTGTTTGGACTATCTGATATCTATATTCAGACTGGAGAAAGCGGTATATGACGAAAGCACTCAAGTAGAGTGTGGGACGTATCGTTACAGTTACAAATGCTGAACAAGCTTACAGCTGTATTAGATATACAGTATAATTTGCATGCAGCATGCCAATATCAAATCTTCATTAATATGGTGAAAAAAAAACTGGATTTAAAACCCAACTCTGGGCACTGCATGGGTTAACTGCTTGATTTTGTCTAGGGGACAGGAGAACGGAGATTTACTTACCCAATTCTCCAATCCTCAGCACAAGACTGAACCAGCACCCCACGTTCCTAAATTGTGGAATGTTCCCGATGTCAAGCTCAGAGTAGGCTCCACAGACGAGAACAGTGCACTGCTAGACTGTGGGGCAGCAGTTTACCAATAGAACTGTATCAGACTAGTAAAAGCTTTCTCCTCACCCCTAGGCAAAAGAAGCAGTTGGCCTATGCAGTGCAGGCACAGCCTCACTGGATGGGAACATTTTCTTTTTGGCCCAGCAATGGGCTTTAACATTGCACTTTCTAGACAAGTTGGTGATTTAGTCAGAGGCTCACAGGTGCATCCTGGAAAAGCGACCTCACGGTCCCCTTTTTAATAGATATTTTTCTCTTTACGCAGATGTCTAGTGTTACATGGGCAAGGGGGTGGGGGGTTAGAACTTCCAAAGTAATGGTAGATTGAACCATCTGCGCTCTCAACCTTTATCTATATCCCAGATGTCTCCTCTGCCCTCAATTTCTATCATATGAAGGACTGGGTGGGATTGGAGAGCCTGCAAAGGTAAAAGCAATCCAGCAGCTCAAAGTATAACACCACTCAAAGTCAGATGTGTTAAGGGGACTTTTTTTACAACTAGAACCCCAGGATGTTTACACAATGCTAGTATGCACTGCATATCGGCTCATCATGGCAGACATACCAGCCCTCTAGCATGCAGCTGTCACCACTTCAGGTGGTTCTGGGCGCTTCCATCTGCGCCCAGTCTTGCTTCCGTATTTACTCTTCCAGTATGCTTGAATAGCTAGCTAGAAATGACATTACTCCTGTGTAGAAGGAGTCACGTCATCACCAAGTGGCAAATTGGAACATGAAGATGAAGACCTCTGGCCACAATATTTATTCTGTAAGAAATCTGTTTTCCATCCGGAAACGTCTGTAGAGAATAAATTAGTTCAGGATGCTTAGATTACCATACAGAAGCCGCCGGAGGCTTTTTGAACCAGAAAGACGTGGGAATAAAATCCCCGGAATTTTTGATTTTCCAGAACAGGAGACATAACCTCCTGTTTCTCACACGGAAATAAGATTTAACATGTCTTGCCGTCTCTTGGCAGATGGGCAAGGAAAAATCTCTGGGGGGGGGGGGGGGGGGGGGGGGGGGGGGGGGGAACTCGAATTCCAACCTGTAACTTCTTTCCAATGTCTGAATTATGAAGGAATTGTCGGAAATCTCTGCCCATTCTTTGACGAAGTGGGACAACCTTCCCCCTACCCTGGCGTTACTGGGGATTTTTGGAAGGGGCTGACGTAGCAAAGCGAATCCCCTTATTTTAGTTGTAAAGTGGAAAAAAAAATTGCCTAAAATGTATGTCTATGGTAGACAGACAGAATAGTGCAATCTCAGAGGAACGAGCTAGGACCTCCACCAAGGAGGAACCAAATAAGCGCTCGCCTTCAAAGGGAATGCCACAGAGTTTGTTTTTGGAGGCAAGGTCACCCTCCCAAGATTTAAGCCAGATAGCCCGTCTGGCTGAATGAGAGCGAAAGACCTTAGCTGCAGCTTTTACGGAGACTGCAGGTGCATCAGCCAAGAAAGCAAGTGATTTGGCAATGAGTGGGAGAGACTCCCTAATCGCCTCTTTGGGGGTGTCGGATGAAAGAAGATCATCCAGATGCTGAACCCATATTCAAATTCTTAGCCACAAAAGGTGGATGCTACAGCTGGACCCAAGGATAAAGCTGAAGTATCCCAAGGCTTACGCAGCAAGGAGTCGGTCTTCCTGTCCATTTGCTCGTTAAGGACCCCAGAGTCTTCAAAATACAGATCTGAACTCTTGGATACCTAGAGGCATCCAGCCTATAACATTTAAAGAAAGTTTCCTCAGACTGAAAAGGAAATCTTTTGCGCCCTTTAGATTGGAATAACCTTCTCATGTTCCTTCCACTCTGAAAGACTCAAATCCCGAAGTGACTGGTGTACCTGGAAAGCTTTTGATTTCCCTGAAGACCCCTATACATTTTATCCTGTACAGATTGGATTTGCTGTGGCATCTCAATCCGTTCTGAGGTATATATTGACTTTAAAAGTTTGTCAATATCTTCCACTGGAAAAAGATACTTAGAGCTACCGGCCTCCACCTCTGATGCAGAATCAACATCAGATGAAGAGCTTGGATTCTCCCCTTCTTCCAAATCAGAACTATAGTGAGAATTAGTGGTTTCAGACACTAACAGAGGAAGGTGTCTAGCTGAGGCTGAAGGCTCTTGAGCTATGAAACTAGACGAGGAAGGTCCCAGCCTTGCTACTCTGTCATTAAAGGACCGGAAGGAGGCTACAACCTCCTTCATAGAAGACATTAACTCTTTTTAAAGAGGCAGTCTCTGACCTAGCTCTGGATGGAATACAATCCTCACAAAATAGTTTTTTTTATAACTATCAGAAAGCCTAACCCTACATTTTCAACATTTCTTCAGTTATGTAATTGAAAAAAAAAATAAAAAAGCATAAACAAGAGTCAAAGAAAGTAGGTCCATACAAAAAAAAGTCCCCTGCTGTAGAACCACAGACAAGGGCTTACCTTGGAGGTAGTATGGGACCTTGAGGCTGCTGCTGGTTCAATCGGAGCGGGTGCTCCATCCTGAGACCTGTCTTCAAGCTTCATAAGGCGAGTGGAGATCGGCCAGAGAGATAGGCTGCTGTCCTGCTAAAATGTGCCTGTCCGGTGTTTCAGCAGACTGTTCCCCCAAGCAGCATGGCCTCAGTGTATCAAACACAACACCGGAAAGTGTGTCACGTGACTTCCAGCGACAACTTGCTGCGTCACCGAAAGTCCTCCGACGCCATCTTTGTACACCTCGGCGAAGCACGAGGAGGACAAGGTTTCCACACAGGCAGAAATGGGGAAAAACCCTGAAGGAAGTTGCCACCATTTACACCAGAAAATACAGAGACTAAACACCCAGGACTTGGCCACAACAGGTACTGGATGATGCCAGAGAAGGGGGGGGGGGGGGTTTGCCAATCAGTTACCAGACCCAAGAAAAACAAAAAGCTTGTTGGTGCTCCTGGAGGGTCTGAAAACACAAAACTACTGAGGGTCAGAGAAAAGGGAGTTTTTAAAAAAAAAATTATCTGATTTGTGCTTCCTCTAGAGGGCGGAGCCAATAATCTCTCGTAGCTGTCCTGGAAGGTGAGGGGGAACTAACCAAATAAGCAGGTCTTTATAAATCACAATAAATATGGGAAAATTAAAATACCGTAGGTGTAGTTACAACCGCACGCAAAAATATTAGTGAAAAGTGATAAATGCATGTGCAAATATATTACATTTTTTTAGTTTTAGTGATATAATACATTTGCACATCTATCACTTTTGACTAATATTTTGAGCCCAGTCATAACTACACCTATATCAATTTCACATCTACAGTGCATATCAGGAAATGTTCTCTATCCTATTGTGAACTGTATATTTGACCATTACTATAAAATGTATTAGATATGATACACAAGGTCATTGCACCCCTGTTTTAGTTTCGTCTTGTCTGAGTGCCTAGTTACCTTCTCACATCAATCTCTTGTTAGATCTGAACCGAATTCTAATCCTCCCCTAAAATTTTACACCAACTAGTGTGTAGTCCTCAACACGTGGACAGCACTGAAGGATGACTGATCAACATTCCCTATTTGAAAGTAAGAATTTTAGTCAATTCCTGGGATCCCCACAACTCTTAATGCTTCCTTCTGCTGACCTCCACATTGCTACAAGACAGTGTGGCATTGAGGTTGAAACCACTTGAGTGGGATCCAGGAGATAGTGTCCTAAAGATAGACCTCCCTATCAGAATTTGAATGGTGTTCGGATGCAGGAAAGTTGAGTGTGTTGGACTTTTACAATCTGTATATGAACACAAAAATGAATTAGGAAAGCCAACACATCCAGTTGCTTCCAGGTTTCCAAGCAGAAGCTGCGAAAGTCTGAGCAACTCTGGATAATTGACTATGGCTTATATTCTAAAAGGCTAGTTAGGACAATCAACTATTGATAGGGACATGTACTCTGTTTTTCCATCCTGCCTACTCAAGATCTGAGGTTTAAATAAATTAAAGTATGTAATTCAGCCTAAGTATAGTGCAAAGCCAACTACTGTACCTAATCAACAGTTAATAGTATGTGGAATGTAAACAGAGAAACTGAAGTGTCATAATAGCTACCAAGCCTCTTGGTTCCAACTGCCATGGAACAATTAAACACACCTTTGTTTTTAGGAGGTCGTTTGCTTTATTCAAGTCAGCCATCTGTCTTTCTAAAGATGCAATGTTTGCACTGAGTGAAGTCTTCTCTCTCATAGCATTTACTAGTTTTAGCTCAGTCTTCTTGAACTCTTCTTCCAAAGCTTGAAGTTTCTTGTCTTGCTCAGCACGTGCTTTTAAAAGGCCACGAATCTAAACAAAAAATAAAATAAAAAAAGTCTGGAACCATATGGAATCCTAAAGCAAAACTAAAGTATTTTCATGCAAAAACACTTTAAAATCAAATTAAAAAATCATTAATGAATGCACCTTCAAATCTGTGGAAGCTTTCACGTCATCAATATGCTACATTTTCAATATGCAATCTATGTATTCCTTCAGCACAAGTGGGATGTGATGAAAGCAGTGCTACTGTCTGATGAGAATTTGATCATTCCCCCACATGACAATTCTATAGGTGCTACTTTTATTCCTTTCCAAAATCAGATAACCAGGGTGGAACTCCCAGACTGTTACACATGCTCCCATCCCATCTTGTGCTGTAAATATGGATAAGCGCTACAAACTGCTATGTCTCATGTGCAATTGCAAACTGAGCAGCTCAACTTCCTTTTCCCTCTTGGATCTTGGCTTAACCTTCACTTCGGATGCATGTTACGTTTTTGACCAAGGGCCCCATTTTCAAAACGGCAATATAGCCATACCATTGCTAACATACATGAGTTCAAAACAGAACACTGTGGCATCCATTAAATAGCGGTATCTGCTCACAATATAAATAAGGGCTTAAAAGTAACCATTTGCAAGAAGTTCCAAGCATACTTGCACTTTGCTAGTACATGGTTAAACTGATCTTCAAAAAAGGTAAAAATTCCTTCAAAATCCTACTACCCTATAGTATGAACTCACCCCTGGAATAACTGCGACACACATGTACAACTTTTTTGGAGAAGATTGGTAGAAGGCTGTGCGCCATTAAACTGATATATTAGTGGTCTGAGGACATTAATAGAAGAGTATAAGAATGTTAGAGGAAGTAGTATCTTAGAAAAAAAAAGTCTAGATTACACAGGCAGTGAGGGAAACATGGGAAATCAGTTTCTTAATGGGGAGAGACCATAACAAAAAACTTGGTTCTGAACCATCACAACTAATTTACAGAAAACTTGCCCCCCCCCCCCCCCTTTCTTACAACAATATCCCAATCAATGCAATGACCATTCAACTGTACCAAACATTAGGCACTCTGCGTCACTGACAGCAGTAGAAGAAAGTTTATTTTAGCGTACCATGGAAAGGCTTATGCAGTTTTTTGGGATTTCCTCTGGCACTCGGCAATAATGCTTTGAACTAAAAGCTGCAATATTTGTTTAAAATTGATATTTGCAAATTTTGGAATATGCCATATCAATATTGCATTTAGCACAGATGTTCTATGCCCCCTTATAACTAAAGGAGGTTCACATTTCTTGTTTAGTCAGTCAACCCATTCTTCACAAAAACAACAAAAACACCTGGACAAAAGAATTTAACCCTCTGATCTCACCTCTTTTTCCAGAGCGTCCAGTTTCTTCCTTTCTCTCAGGAAATCTTTATCTTTTTCAGGTTTTTGTCTCAAGTTTGGCTACAAAAAATAATTCTGATTAGTATCTTGGAATAAAAAAAAGTCCACACAAAGCCGAAAAAACTAAAAAAAAAAAGATTTGAAATCAGGCAGGGGTACACAGGGCTTTTAGGTTGACAGGGTTTACCGTCCATGTCCATGGCATAAAAGTGATTGTAAACTCCATGCAGCGCTCAGGGAGGAAAACCGACAGCTGATTGGAGGGAAAGGACACACCCCCTCCACACAGGAACAGAGCTGATTCTGTCAACCAGCTGAAGGTTCCCATTCCGGTCACCATTTTTCCTTTGGTGTCAGGAAAACTGAGTAATGAAAAAGCAGACAAAAGTGACACTTGGTGTTCTTAATGGAGACAAGTACACACTGTAGAGGGATTAGTTTTGTTCATATTTCATGTCTGAGGTTTACAACCACTTTAAAAATCATTATATTAGATTATGTGCAGCTAAATAAAGCCGATTAACCACTCAAAAGGGCAGATGAAACAAAAATAAAGTAGGAACCTGGAGGACCACCTTTTGAATCCCGTTCTGGCAGTGCTTTTCCTATTTTGGAGAGAAGCTGCCCAAGCTGTGTTTACTATGGGGTAGACATATATTGAGAGAAGGATCAGCTTGAACTTAAAATCTAAAGGCAAAACCCCCATCCAAGATGAGAAGCCTCTCTTAATGGAGAAAAAAAAAAAATGTCTATCCAAGGACACTAGTAAAAACTGAGGATATCTGGGAGATGAGGAGGGGGTTCAATTGGGGGGGGGGGGAGATCAACTTTTAAATTGGATAAATTTTTAATTTATTTTTTTGCAAGGGTCAAATCGATAACTGCATATAACCATTGTAATTATTTCCATAAGCCTGTGTCCTGTACTGATCAGGAAATACTTTTTCAAACCAACCTAAAGCTGGGTACACAATGAGATTTTTTCCCCATTCAACCAGCAGGCTGAAAAACAAAACACATATTCCTGGATCTGCAAGCAATGTGGATGCAGGCATAACCCCAGCTGTGCTACTGAATTCTGACAGGGAGGACTTGCTGCTCTCAGAATACATTGATCAGTGCTACAGCGGATAATCCAGCAGAACCATTTTTCATAACGAATATCCTTCAGAACCTTTATTAGTTTTGTTGCCCTTCTCTGCACTCTCTCCATTTCCAGTACATCCTTTCTGAGGACTGGTGCCTAGAATTAGACCGCATACAATAGGTGCGGTCGGACCAGAGTCTTGTTAGAGAGGTAGAATTATTTTATCCCTGAAGTTCATCCCTTTTTTAATGCATGCCAATATTAGGTTTGCTTTGTTAGCAGAAGCTTGGCATTGCATCTACTAGGACCCCTAGGTCATTTTCCATCCTAGATTCCCCCAGAGGTTCTTCCCCCCCCCCCCCCGTGTATAAATTGCATTCATGTTTTTGCAACCCAAATGCATTTTACATCTTTCTACATTAAACCTCATTTGCCATGTAGCTTTCCATCCCATTAAATTTGTTCAGATCTTTTTTCAAGGTTTCCACATCCTACAGAGAAGTTACTGTATTGCCCTTCTTAGCTTAGTATCGTCCGCAAATACAGAGATTGCACTGCTTACCCCATCCTCCAGGTCGTTTAGGAACACATTAAATAGTATTGGTCCCAGCACAGAACCCTGACCATTCGGAGTACTCCCCATTTATCACCACCCTCTGAACTTACCCTTGTAGCCAGTTTTCATTATTTTCATCTTTGTCTTCTCATCTCCTGCAGTCTCCTTGTAGCTATTTCCCATCTATATGCACTTATTTCAGATATGGCTACATTGAGTTTCCCAGGGCAGGTGCTAAAGCAGCCACCATTGCAAGTCCCATATGACAACGTGACCAAGCAAGAGCAAAACTGGGAGTGTTGTCACCCCAACAAAGACCTTCATGGCAGATCGCTAGGTGGTTTATCGGAAAATGTATATTCAGTAACAGTGAAAAACTACTTTTGAAAATACAACATAATAAAGCTTATGTGAAAAGTTAATGATAGTTTACACACACACATGACATTGTTTTGGGCAAGTGAAAAGGGGATACAACTAAAAATGCACCGAAAGCTCTATGGCTAAAACATATCGGCCGAAAATAGTGTTTTCTGCATTTTGCCGATAGAGAAAAAGGTGCCAAAAACACCAGGACTTTACTGTGCTTAGTGTTTTTTTCATAAGGCTCCATGCACACTGAAGCTGATAAACTGCAGTTTATTGGCATTTTGGCTTTTTTTTTAAAGCCCATAAACTGCACTCTGTTAGCCTATGTGCCCATGCACACATAGAAGTTTTTTAGTGTTAATGAGCAGTGGAGTTTATGGGCTTTTTTTCTGAATGCCAGAAATTTGCGTTCAAAGTGCCGTTTTCGACAGGAAAAAACACTTAAAAATGCAAAAAACACCGAAAAACACAAAAATCTCAAAAACGCTACTTGCCAGCGTTTATCTATTAAAAAAAAAATATAGAAAAAACAGCTACAGCGAAAAACGCTAATAAACACTATTGCAAAAACTCGAAAAAAATAAATAAAAGGCTCCTGCAAAGATACTGCTGTATTTTTATAGCTTTTTAGCTTCCAGTGTGCATGGAGCCTTAGTCATGTGATTCAAAAACTGCATTAAAAAAAAGGTGCATTAATGCATTCTTGCTGCATTTTCAATGCATTTCAACGGGGAGTTTTTTTTTTTTTTAACTGACCAAAATGCAATAAGCCAGAACAGAAGCATGGACCAGTGCAAAGACATACATAGAATTTAAAGGGATGCATTTTTCTTGAGCACACTTATTGTGCCAAAGGTACTGATAAGGACAGAATTTTTAATATACACATATATACACACATAAACGGTTAATTGTTAAGAAATCGGATCGCAATTCTTCCCCCCTCGCGATCTTAAAGCGGAGGTCCCACTTGAAAAAAAAAAAAAAATGAAAAGCCAGCAGCTACAAATACAGCAGCTGCTGACTTAATATATGGACACACACTTGTCCAGGGTGCCCACGATGTCGGCAGCCATTCTCTGTGAGGGAATCAGGAATCTAAGTGTTGTGGCTTCACTTTCTGGTTCCCTACGGCATATGCACGAGTAGCGCTATGCGTCTTCACTGGTCCCGGCTGTGTTCTGGGAGCTGTGCGTCTCCCAGAAGACAGCGGGGTACAGTAAGCGCCAGAAGTGGCGTAGATCACCGAGGTGATCTATGCCAAAAAAGTGGGAGCAAATACCTGTATTAGACCGGCATCTGCTCCCGCTTCCCGATTTTATGCAGAGTTCTCAGCAGGAAATCGCTCCATTGGTCGCCGCTGAGTCGGTGGATGACAGGTCCGTGTCTGCTCTGAGCCACCGATTCCTATAGAGAGATAGGATGAAAAATGGACAGCAATGTCCGTTCATCAGATCTCATGCAATCCGCCAAGACGGATGGCGAACGTATTGCCATACATCTGTTTTTAGCGGATTGGCTGGCAAACGCTCTCAGTGGACACATCGCCGCTGACAATAGATGGCCCGCACGGATCCACCTGAAAAATGGACAGGCTGATCCGAGCGGGCTTGTCGTGCAAAAGGGGCCATAGACGTGATAAGATACAATGCAACACTTATGCCGCGTACACACGATCACTTTTTGCGATGAAAAAAAAACAACGTTTTTCAAACTTCATTTTCCAAAACGACGTTGCGTACACACCATCGTTTTTCTACAAAGCTCAAGCAAAGCGTGGTGACGTACACCATGTTCGACGGCACTCTTTTCCATTGAAGCTCCGTCTCATAACTTGCTTCTGAGCATGCGCACACACCATCACTTTTTAGGACACAAAAAAACAACGTTTTGCCCACACACGATCAATTTAAATGACGTTTTAAAAAACGTCATTTTTTTCATTGCAAAAAGTGATCGTGTGTACGCGGCATTAGTCCTTTTAGATCAAAGTGATGATTTTCTGTCTGTAAATGAGGTCAGTTTAACCACTTAAAAACTAAACCTTTTCCTGACGTTTGTTGCTTACAAGTTAAAATCCGTATTTTTTGCTAGAAAATTACTTGGAACCCCCAAACTTCTATTTAGTTTTTTTTGCAGAGACCCTAGAGCATAAAATGGTTTTATCAATATTTATGTCACTGTATTTGTGCAGCAGTCTTTCAAACGCAATTTTTTGGGGAAGCATACATTAAGAAAAAAAAAAACAGTAAAGGTAGCCCAATTTTTTTTGTAGAATGTGAAAGATGCCACAAGAATCGTGAGATTCAGGATCTTTATTCTAAACCAAAAAATTGTGAGTCTCATTTCGGCCTGAATCTATCTCCATTTCTCGCCAAGTGCATCCTGAATTCTCGGTAACAAAACTTCCATCTGGTGCACTTCTAGATACAACTCGGTTTTCAATGCCTTTATTAGAACAAAAAGCTTTGAAAGAAAATGAATCTCATTTACTACTTATAGTTACCGTAGATCCAAGAGAAACATGTTTGCGCAGACGGCCAGGAGAAGTTGGTTCATCTCTATCAGTCTGACTTTCACCACAGGACTCTAGACAAAGTAACATTTCTGGTAAACAATTTTAAACCCAACATCAAAGCAGCACAGATATTTTTACATATGAGGCAGTGACCATTCTTATTTTGTGACAATTAAACTAAACCCAGTAACATGAAAAGTTATACTTTTTACATGAAAATATTGCCACTACATACATTTTTGGCTGATCTGTATACCAAGGTCAGTGATCAACTGCACAGTTTATCCAGTGCTTAGAGTCCAGGTAAGAGGAGATTTCCACTTCAGCCTGTGTACACGCTTATATGCCAATATCATGTGACCTAGCTAGTTCAGCTTAAGGAAATATTCTCTACAGCAGGGATATGCAATTAGTGGACATCCATCAGTTGCAGAACTACAAGTCCCATGAGGCATAGCAGGCAATGCCCACAAGCATGACACCCAGAGGCAAACGCGTGATGGGACTTGTAGTTTTGCAAACATATGTCTGCCAATTGCATATCCCTGCTCGATAGCATAAAAGACAACTGAGCTTGTGCAGGTTGGCTACCCTGCCTGTGTTAGCTGGCTTTCCCCAGATAGACAGTGCAGGAGGGGGAGGATTAGAGACCCAAAAAACAAATAACCTATTAATCGATAACTAATCAATTATGAAAATAATTGTCAACCATTTTGCTAGCTGATTAGTTGGCCTGCATACAGAATGCATTTGTTTACATATCAGGAAATACAGTGCAGCACACATACAGCTTAGTACACCACCCATACATGTCAGCAAGTGCCTGAGAACACGTGACTGAAAAGCAATGCTTCATGGGACATGTAGTCCTGGGTAAGAAGTGAGTGGTTCTAAAAGGCAGTTTACTTTGCCATTGGGGTGCTCTAGACGAGTGGTCATCAACCCTGTCCTCAGGGCCCATTAACCCCCCTGGCGGTATCCCCGAGCGTGACTCGGGGTGGATTTTTTATGTAAAAATCGGTATCCCCGAGTCACGCTCGGGGTTAATATGCAGAGCCTGCAGCGCCTGGCTTACCTTGTATCCAGGCAGGGTTACTGTACTTACCTTGTCCCTGGATCCAGCGATGCATCCCCACTGTGTGAGCAAGTGGCGTCCTCCATTCGACTCACACAGTGCCAGCGCGCCGCCGATCTCCGTTCCCTGCGACGTAACGGCGCACGGGGGCGGAGACCGGTGGCAAATTCAAAAAAGTAAACAAACACATTACATACAGAATACTGTAACCTTATAGATTACAGTACTGTATGTAAAAAGTACACCCCCCCCCCCTTGTCCATAGTGGTCTGCCCAGTGCCCTGCATGTTCTTTTAAATAAAAATAAAAAATTGTGCCTGCAAACTGTAGATTGTCCATAGCAACCAAAAGTGTCCCTTTATGTCAAAAGTGATTTTAGAGCAGCTAGAAAACAGCGATAATAAATGATAATCACTTGCAGAATTGAGTGATAGCGATTTGTGGGGAAATTCGTCATAAAAAAAATAAAAGTAATGACAGCGACAATTCTGCAACTGAGCAAATTTCAGTGATTTTGATTTGATTACATTAGTGAATAATTTTTATTATAATTACATTATTTGTTATAATTTTTTATAGTTATTTATTATATTATAATTTTATGATTTTGTATTTCAAACTATCATACCAGAGATGTTTACTAGACTATTGTTTGGACAAATTTAAGTAAGTTATTCCTAAAAATTGCAGGCCTACAGTATAAAAACGCAGAATTTCCATGCAAAATAATTGTACCGCTTTTGGTACGTAATTCCAGACAGAATCATACCGCCAGGGAGGTTAACAGGCCAGGTTTTATGTATTAAAAACAAAATGTGGGAAAAATAGGCCTAATTTCACACTCTCGGCGTTAATGGGGTATAGGTATTTACAGTTGTGCAAATAAAATTATCTATGTCCTATATCTAGGACATGAAAAAAGCAGCTGCTCAAAATAAAACAAAACATATACACATAGTAAAATAATGATAAAAATCATCAAAAGTCTTTATCAATAAAATACAGCAGCGCTAGTGATCGGGGCACAGTTCAAATCCGATCACTCATTCACATTCAAAGAGATAAATGAAAGTAAGAAAGTTCTCCAGAGCTCAGAGGGTGCACAAATATTCTGTGACAAAAAAGGGGGTGCTCTTCAAGACAATTTCAACTGTCCATGATTAGTGACATCACTCGTGAGCCGAACAAAGCATGCGAAGATCCTGTGACAATGTCCCCTCAAGGATGTCTACTTACCAGATTGATGTTATAACAGGCTTTGAACAGTAATGTCATCGGATTCCCTCTTCCTCATGGAGATGATATTCCAGCAGCATGCAGTACTCCTAATGCCCATCCGGTGTCAGGGCACATAAAAAAAGCTTGATATGGTGTGATACCATTTAAAAAACTTTTATTATAACATGCTGTTAAAAATCATGCATACAAACAGCAACAAAAAAACTACTCCACAGAGCAGTAACTGATACAAGGTGTAATGCCTTTCAGCCGGTCATCAGCTCACAGAGGGTGATAGATAGTTTGTGGATGCGAGCGTTTGCCGCTAGCACACTAAATCACTCTCCTAACTGGAGCACAGCTGAACCACAGTGTCAGGCGTACATGTATAAAAATATCGCGAGATCAGGCCCTGACGTTTCGTCCTTCTGACTTCTTCTGAGGGCATGAGGGCGATATTTTTATACATGTACGCCTGACACTGTGGTTCAGCTGTGCTCCAGTTAGGAGAGTGATTTAGTGTGCTAGCGGAAAATGCTTGCATCCACAAACTATCACCCTCTGTGAGCTGATGACCGGCTGAAAGGCATTACACCTTGTATCAGTTACTGCTCTGTGGAGTAGTTTTTTTGTTGCTGTTTGTATGCATGATTTTTAACAGCATGTTATAATAAAAGTTTTTTAAATGTTATCACACCATATCGAGCTTTTTTTATGTGCCCTGACACCGGATGGTCATTAGGAGTACTGCATGCTGCTGGAATATCATCTCCATGAGGAAGAGGGAATCCGATGACATTACTGTTCAAAGCCTGTTATAACATCAATCTGGTAAGTAGACATCCTTGAGGGGACATTGTCACAGGATCTTCGCATGCTTTGTTCGGCTCACGAGTGAGGTCACTAATCATGGACAGTTGAAATTGTTTTGAAGACCACCCCCTTTTTTGTTACGGAATATTTGTGCACCCTCTGAGCTCTGGAGAACTTTCTTACTTTCATTTATCTCTTTGAATGTGAATGAGTGATCGGATTTGAACTGCGCCCCGATCACTAGCGCTGCTGTATTTTATTGATAAAGACTTTTGATGATTTTTATCATTATTTTACTATGTGTATAGGTTTTATGTATTACTTGGGGAGATGCAGACTGCTTAGTGATTGCAGTATTTCAGTTATCTCGCAAACCTGGCCATGAGGAGACAGGGTTGATGACCACAGCACTATACTTTGAAGCTTGCCATTGGGGGCACTCTGAAGGCAGGAGGAGCCAGAAGAGTCTGTGGGAGAAACAGGGCTGATCTGTGCAAAACCACACAGAGCTGGCAAGTATGACATGTTTGTTAAAAAAAAAAAAACATTTTAAAGACTGTGATCCCAGAGAAGGTGGAGGCTGACAAACTGGAGGCAATACAAGGCCATACAATTACATTTAAAGTAAAAGTCCACCAGTATTGTGCATTATATTTAAAAAGATTGTACCTAAACAGTGTCGGCTTTTAGTAATAAGATTTATATCCCCCTTTCACCCTTCATATAGCGTCATGCCTGACTCCTAGTTATAATGCTCTAATGCACCTACTTCTGGAGAAATGTATATATATAATATATATATATATATATATATATATATATATATATATATATATATATATATATATATACACACACACACACACATATATACACATACACACACATACTTGTATACACACACAAACACACACAGTTTCACAGTATAAATAAAACCCCTATAGTAGCGATTAGCTGCTCTTTTGTACTATAAAGGGCTAATTTTAGTTTTTTTTTAACCCCATTATGACAGGGGATATAAATAAAAGCACACTGCTGCTACTAAATATCTTAGGTCTGGTTCACACCTATGCGTGTTTTATAGTGTTTTTGCAGAAAGGCACTACAGTTCATTTAACATGGTTTCCTATGGGACACGTTCATATCTATGCTTTTTCCAGCCGATGCGTATTTGGAAAGGGTCAAGGACCTTTTTCAACACAAAGCAGTGCTTTTTTGTTCAATAGAATTCAATGGAGAAGTTGAAGAAGAGCATTTTTTAAACGGCCCAACAACAAATTGGCCAAAAAAATGCAAATAGCCACAAAAACGCACAGTAGAAATGGATCAAAAGCAAGCTGCATGTGTGAACCAAACTTTATGCTGGCCATACACGTATTGATTTTTGGACGAGATTATTAATACGAAAAATCTTTGTACGAAAGAATGCAATTTGAAAAATTCACGTTTAAACATTCAGTTTTAAAATGACTAATTTCTGAATACACTGTCTGAGAATTAATTTGACCAAGAAGCATTCTATTCTGCTTCTTTGAATTTTCCCATCACTGTGGTCAAAAGGAATGTCAATTTGACCCCACTAACGATTAGAAAATCAAATGAACGTTATTAAATCACTTTTTTTTAAAGGAAGACATTGTTTTTGTATGGCCAGCATATATATATATGTATATATTATATAACATAATATATTCCAGTTCTGTCTAAAAATCGGCCAGTCTTAATTTTTTTTCTTTAACCCTTTCACTGCCAGGGCCGTTCTTGCACAAGTTTAAAAAATGGCGGTAGTTAAAAATGATGTTGCATATTACCGCAAAGGTCTAGAAAAAGCAATGTTTCAGTATAATACACACGAACATGCATTTTAGAGCAAAAAACAAATCACCCAAATATTTGGTAAATTAGAAAACGACGAGCTTGTGCCGAGTAAATAGTTATCCAACATGCCAAACCTTGAATTTTTTGGCGCCCATGAAAACTATATTTTCTATAGGCACTTCAAAGGCCCCCCTATAGGTATCAGTTTAGGGTTAAAGTTGCTAGAATTATTGCTCCCACTTCAGCATATGTGCCAATATGTAACATGTGTATCGCAAGCGCCCTTTTCGCTTGTAGGCGCTCCGACGCATTCATGTGAGGGTGGGGGCCTCAAAAGTGCTTGGGTGTAACTTTTTTGCAAAAAAAGAAAAAAAAAACTATTTGAATTAATATTTTTTTTTATTCCATAGGGGACAAACAGTCCCCTATGCAATGATTTTTAGGTGACAGGTTCTCTTTATTCCCTTTTCCCTACATAGTGTGTGGGCAAGCACTTAGGACTTCATCCTTCAGACAAGAACCATTACTAGCAGGCAGCAGCCATCAGTTGAAACAATGCTACTGGCCTAAAAACCATCCACTAAAGTCAATGGATTACTTCTGCAACAAAAACCACTGTTACAGCAGCTTCAACTGAATACATATTCTTGTAGAACCTGCGGGCTAAACAAAAATAATCAGATTACCCATCTATGCTATACAGTGCAGGTGAAGTCATCTCCCACTATTGTAGCACCCTAATGGCCAACAGGATAGAATTGGAAATAGACTTGAAAAACTTAACATAAGTCACCAGGATAAGATGGCTTACCCCCAAGTGTCCTTAAGGAACTCAGTCAAGTAATTATCAGACCATTGTTCCTAATCTTTACAAGTCTACTGACAGGAATGGTACCAACTGATTGGAGAAAAGACAATGTAACATCAATATTTAAAAGACGGTCAACATACATCCCTGGGAATTACAGACCAGTTAGCCTATCAATTGTATGTAAGCTCTTGGAGGGGATAAGGGACTATATACAAGATTTTAGTAATGAAAACAGTATCATTAGCAGTAATCCGCATGGATTCATGAAGCATAGTTTTGCCAAACCAATCCGTTAACCTTCTACGAGGAGGTGAGCAGCCATCTAGATAAAGGAAGGTCCATTGATGTGGTATATCTGGATTTTACAAAGACATTTGACACAGTTTCCCAAAAATGTTCACGGTACAAGCCAAGGTCTGTCAGCATGGACCATAGGGTGAGTTCAGAGGGTGGTGATAAATGGGAAGTTTTCGCAATGGTCCAGCGTGGAAAGCGGGGTCTTTCAGGGTTATGTACTGGGACCAATCCTATTTAATATCTGGAGGATGGGATAACAGCTCAATCTTAGTATTTGCGGACGATACCAAGCTAAGCAGGGCAATATTTTCTCTGCAGGATGTGGAAACCTTACAAGAAAATCTGAATTAATGTGGTGGACAACTACATGGCAAATGAGGTTTAATGTAGAAAAATGTAAAATAATGCATTTGGGTGGCAATCTTATGAATGCAATCGATACACTGGGGGGAGAGAGCCTCTGGGGGAATCTAGGATGGAAAAAGGACCTGGGGTCCTAGTAAATGATCGGCTCAACGGTGGCACGCAATGCCAAGCTGTTGCGAGCAACGCAAACTGAATATTGGCATACATTAAAGCGGAGGTTCACCCTCAAAATGAACTTTTTTGCTAACCTATCTGCAGCCTTAATAAAGGCTTGTAGTGTTGTCATTTTTTTTTTTATGTATACACTTACCTGTCTTCAGCCGCACTTCCGGGTCTTCTTCCTTGCGGGGAGTGGGCGTGTTGCTCCTTTTCCCCCGACGGGGAGCTCTGCGCAATGTCTCCTGGGAGTGAGTGATGATCCTCCCAGGAGACGATTGACGTGCGTGTAAAGCGCGTCATCGCCTTCCTAAAATATCCGACGGGGACTCGGCTCTTTACTAGGCTATACGGCGCCTGCGCCTGCCGTGTAGAGCTGACTGCGCAGGCGCCGTAAAGTGCCGAGTCCCCGTCGGATATTTTCGGAAGGCGATGACGCGCTTTACCCGTACGTCAATCATTTATGCGACGCCTACTCCCCGGGGGGGATCGAGAACCCGGAAGTCGGGTGAAAACAAGAAAAAAACGTAAGTACAGCCCGAAAAAAAAAAAAAAAAAAAAACAGCAAATCCAGCATACTGTTAATGTCAGCAGTATGCTGGATATAACAGTATATCTAGATTTAAGGGTGAACCTCCGCTTTAAAAAGGGGATCAGCTCCAGAGATGAAACGATAATTCTCCTACTCTACAAGACACTGGTCCAGCTGTACCTGGAGTATGCCATCCAGTTCTGGGTGTCAGTCCTCAGGAGTGATGTGCTGGAACTGGAGAAAGTTCAGAGAAGGGCAACAAAGCTAATAAAGGGACTGGAAGGCCCTAGTTATGAGGAAAGGTTACGAGCGCTAAACTTATTCTCGCTGGAGAAGAGTCACTTGAGAGGGGATATGATTTCAAAGTACAAATACCGTACTGGTGACCCCACAATAGGGATAGAACTTTTCCACAAAAGAGAATTTAAAAGACACGCTGTCATTTACTAAAATTAGAAGCAATGCGGTTTAACCTTAAACTGCACAGTGGGTTCTTTACTGTAAGAGCGGTAAGGATGTAAAATTCTCTTCCATAGGCAGTGGTTTCAGCGGGCAGCATTGATAATTTCAAAAAAACTATTAGATTGGCACCTGAACGACCACAACATACAGGCATATACAAAGCAATACTGAAATAGAAACACACACATGCTGACTTGGACTTGTCTTTTCTCAATCTCACCTACCATGCAACTATATTTATTGTAACAGCCACATGTCAAGACTACCAGAACAAAGCCTGCATCTAATTGAAAAATTCAAGGGGCCAGGTGGAAAATTGTCCAATCAAAAGGATGTGGGGCAGCTGGCAGGGCCACCCATGTAGTGAAGGCCCTCAAATAAAAGTCCAAACTTTGAACAGTGGGGTTGATTTACTATAACTGGAAAGTGCAAAATCTGCTTCCAGATTCCATGCAGCATGTCTAATACAGCTACCTCTTTGACATGATGTCAGTCCTTTACTTTTAGATCCACCTACAGACAACAATGCAGTTGACCAATACAACTTGTTCCAGAAATTGCTCCCTCTGATTGGGAGCTCAAGTAGTAGCATATTGGAAGTCTCACTCTTCTCCTCTCCGGAAGCTCCCACTGTTCAATAGACACCACCCATCACATATCTGAATTTCCCTGCATGAAGCAATATATATGTCACATTTAAAGACCAACTTAAGGGCAAAACTTAAATTGTAACCCTGCCACAAGAATGTGCACCTTCACCAATAGAAGTGTCCATATCACGCAGTGTGCCGCTTACACACGATCGGAATTTCCGATGGACTTTTTTCATCGAAAATTCTGATCGTGTGTGGGCTTTTTTCCGTCAGTGTTTAGAAATAAAACTTTTTTTTTTTCCATCAGAAAAAAACAACGATTGGAAATTCCTATCGTCTGTGCAACTCCAGAGAAAAAACCCATGCAAGCTCAGAATCAAGTCGACGCATACTCAGAAGCATTGAAATTCATTTTTCTAGACTCATCGTAGTGTTTTACGTCACCGCGTTTTGGACAGTCAGAATTTAGTCTGACAGTGTGTATGCAAGACTGATGGAAGTCAGCATATGGGAATTCCTACAGAAAATTCCATCGGAAATTCCGATCATGTGTACGCGGCTTTAGAAGATGGACCCACCAGATGCATACAAAGACGAAAGGAGACTTCGGACATGAATCCGTGTGCGACTTGTGGCAAGTAAATAGGGCATTTACATTTTTTTTGCAATCAACTATAGTGTGAGGGAGGATGTACTTTCCTTGCCCAGAGTTGGTCTTTAATGATCACCAATTGGCTACTTTTTAAAGCTTCCCAGAGTTTAGCTTCAGCAAGTTTTTATTAGAGGGAGGGCTGCAACCAACGATTATTTTCATAACCGATTAGTTGGCCAATTGTTTTGATTAATCACCCAAAAAAAAAAAAAAAAACATGATTTTGCTGTGATTTGCATTTTAAAATTGACATGCTTTTCTGCAGCTTCCCTGTTGAAGTCTTCTGAACCAAAAAAGCAGTTTTGCGTTAAAGAGTCCTTGCCCTTTCCAAATTACGCAGCAGCTATTGAACGTGTCCCATAGGAAACCAGGTTATATTAACTAGTGTGTTTCTGCAAAAAGCACCAAAAACGCATAATTGTGACCCAGGCCTAAGACGTTTAGTAACATAATGGGGTTAAAGCGGAGGTTCACCCAAAAATCAACTTCTGCCATTAGATCCAGCATACTGCCGACATCTGCAGTATGCTTTTTTGTACTTATCGTTTTCTTCAGGTTTTCTTCTCCGGCACCGAGCGGGGATTCCTTCCGGGTATAGGCGTTCTTAAGGCAAGCCTAGTTGATTGACGGGCTTGGATAGCGCGTCACGCCTTCCGAAAATAGCCAAAGTGACACTCGGCAATTTACGGCGCCTGCGCAGTCAGCTCTACACGGCAGGCGCAGGCCGTCAATCAACTACGCTTGCCTTAGGAATGCCTATTCCGCGCAGGAGAAGAAGCCTGCTAAAACGATAAAAAAAAAAACAGCATACTGCAGATGTCAGAACCTTAATTTTTGGGTGAACCTCCGCTTTAAAAAATAAAAATTAGCCCTTTATAGTACAAAAAAAGGGATTTTTAAATACAGCTTACCTGTAAAATCCTTTTCTTGGAGTACATCACGGGACACAGAGCGGCATATTCATTACTATATGGGTTATATGGAGTACCTTCAGGTGTGGACACTGGCAATCTCAAACAGGAAGTCCCCTCCCTATATAACCCCCTCCCCTAGAGGGAGTCCCTCAGTTTTGTAGCAAGCAGTATGCCTCCCAAAATGGTCACCCAAAAGAGGGGTGGGAGCTCTGTGTCCCGTGATGTACTCCAAGAAAAGGATTTTACAGGTAAGCTGTATTTAAAAATCCCTTTTTCTTTCTCGTACATCACGGGACACAGAGCGGCATATTCATTACTATATGGGATGTCCGAAAGCAATGCTTTAATGAGGGGAGGGAGACATCTTCCAAAGAAGGATTTAATTTTAGAGGTATACTCCGATACCAGTAAATCCAACTTAAACGAGAAATGTAAATCTCAAATCAAACCAAGGGAGCCCCCTCAGATCCTGAGGAGCTTGAATCGCGGCCTGTAGTACTGCCTGCCCAAAGGCTGTATCCGCATTCCTTCTTACGTCCACTTGATAAAATTTTGTAAACGTGTGGACTGATGACTACGTTGCTGCCTTGCATATTCGAGCCATAGAGATCTGATGATGTGCTGCCCAGGAGGTGCCCCTGGCCCTGGTAGAATGGGCCTTTACCGACAAAGGAGGAGGCACCTCTTTAAACCGCAGGCCCGAACAATTAATTGTTTAATCCATCTTGCGATGGTGGATCAAGCGGCTGCCTGACCCATCTTGGGCCCTTCCGGTAAAACGAACACCACATCTGTTTTCCGAACCTTCTCTGTAGCTTTAAGATAGGCCCTTACGGCCCTGACAATATCCAACGTATGCAGCAACCCCTCTTTTCTAGAGGTGGGTCTTGGAAGAAGGATGGAAGTACCACATCCTGGTTCAGGTGGAAACTGGATATAACCTTTGGTAGAAAGGAAGGATGAGGACGGAACCCCGCCCTATCCTTATGGAAAATGAGATATGGTTCCTTACAAGATAAGGCTGCCAATTCCGATACTCTCCTGGCCGAAACTATGGTGATCAGAAATACCGACTTTCTAGTCAGTAAAATCAAGGTACCTCAGCCAACGGCTCAAGAGGTTGTTTCTGTAGGGATGACAGAACAAGATTTAAGTCCCATGGACAAAGTGGTGACTTGACAGGAGGATTAATACGCAAGACCCCCTGTAAGAAGGTCTTTACCAGCGAGTGGGTGGCCAGCGGCCTCTGAAACCACACTGACAGAGCTGAGATCTGTCCCTTGATTGTGCTTAGTGCCAGGCCTTTATCCACTCCTAGCTGGAGAAAACTTAACACCCTATCAATAGTATATTTGCGGGAATTCCATCTTTTGGATTCACACCAGCCTACGTAGTTCCTCCACACCCTGTAATAAATCACCCTGGAGACCGGCTTTCTAGCCCTAATCAGGGTAGGGATTACCTGCCTAGACAGACCTCTACCCCTGAGAATCAGGGATCCAGCCTCCAGGCCGTCAAATTTAGACGCCGTAATGTAGGGTGGAGGATCGGGCCTTGTGAGAGTAGGTCTGGTTGTAGAGGAAGAGTCCAAGGGTCTCCCACTGCCATCTTCAGGACTAGTGAGTACCAAGTCCTCCGGGGCCAAGCCGGAGCTACTAAAATGACTGGCTTGTGCTCCACTCTGATCTTGCGCAACAGGCGAGGGAGTAACTGTAGCGGAGGGAATGCATATAGAAGTTTGAATTGATGCCAAGGGCAAACCAACGCATCGGTTCCGCAGGCCATAAGATCCCTCGTTCGAGACACGAACCTGTCTAGTCTCTTGTTGAACCTGGATGCCATTATCTCTACGTCTGGCATTCCCCACCTCTGGCAGATTGTCTGAAAGACCTGGGGATGCAGAGACCACTCCCCTGGCGACAGACTCTGGCGACTTAAGAAGTCTGCCTGCAGGTTGTCCACTCCGGGAATGAATATCGCCGAAATGCAGGGTACATGAACCTCTGCCCACTGAAAAATCAAGCTCACCTCCCTCTGAGCGGCCCGACTCCTGGTTCCCCCTTGGTGGTTTATGTATGCCACCGCCGTGGCATTGTCTGACTGGATTCTCACCGGGAACCCCTTTAATCGGGAGGTCCATGCCAGAAGGGCTAGGCGAGCAGCTCTGATCTCCCAGATATTGATGGGGAGCTGCCTCTCTGCTTTCACCCCAGTTCCCTGGCGAGAGGACCCCTCGAAGACCGCCCCCCCAGCCTGCCAGGCTGGCGTCTGTGGTAACTACCTTCCAGACAACAGGGCTGAAGGATTTTCCCTTTAGAAGATTCTGGGGGTTCAACCACCAGGCCAGGCTTTGTCGGACCCTTGATGATAGCGTCAAAGGGGACTCTAAGGCATGTGCCCTCTTGCCCCAGGCTGCTAGAATGGCTGCCTGTAGGACGCGAGTGTGGATCTGAGCGTATGGTACTGCCTCGAACGTGGCCACTAGCTTGCCTAGTAATCGCATACACAGGCGAATAGTTGGTTTTTTCTTGTTTAGAACCAACTGAACCAGCCCCTTGATAGCCTCGATCTTTACCAGGGGCAGGAACACTCTTTGCTGTTCTGTGTCTAACCTCATGCCGAGGTATTCCAACTGCCTTGTAGGCTGGAACGCTGACTTTCCCCGGTTTAGGACCCAGCTGAATTCTTCGAGGTACCGAACCGTGAGGTTTACTGCCTTTCGCAGACCCGGTCGTGAGTGATCTATGATTAAAAGGTCGTCCCAGTATGCTAGGACTGTGACCCCTTGGATCCTTAAATTGGCCAGAACTGGGGCTAGGATCTTCGTGAATACCCGGGGGGCCGTGGCCAGCCCGAAGGGGAGCGCCCTGAATTGGAAGTGTCGCTGCCCCACCGCGAAGCGTAAAAATCTTTGATGCGACTGAAAGATTGATACATGAAGGTAAGCATCCTTTATGTCTATGGAGGCCAGAAAATCGTCCTTCTGAAGCGCGGCGGCTGCTGACCGGATGGATTCCATCCGGAAGGAACGAACCCTTAGGTAACCGTTTAACCTCTTTAGGTCCAAGATTGGCTTGACATCGCCGTTGGGCTTTGGTATGATAAAGAGATTGGAATAGAAACCTAGCCCTTGCTCTTGGGCTGGCACTTCTATAATTACGTCCTGGCCAAGCAGGTGATCCAAAGCTGCCAGCATTGAGGCCTTCGTTGCTGGATCTCTTGGTAGCCTTGATTCTTGAAATTGAGGCGGAGGATACCTTAGAAACTCCAGTCTGTAACCTGTGGTTACAGATGCCCGGACCCATTTGTCGGGGATCTTGGCTTCCCAAACTTCTGAGAAGAAACGAAGCCTTCCCCCCACCCGCGAGAGTGGGGGCGCCCCTTCATAAGGCCGACTTAGGGGCTGTCTTTGACGGCTTGCGATACCACGGCCTCTTACCCCCAGGGGCCTGTCCCTGCGATCTACTGTTAACGTTGGATCGTGCAGGCGGCCGTCGATACTGCCTGGAATTTGAGGGCCCCGAGACAGGAAAGAGCTGCCTTTTAAATGTAGGAGCCCGGAATGTCTTTTTGACCGGTAAAAGGGTACTCTTGCCATTTGAAATAGTCTGAATATATTTATCCAGATCCTCTCCGAAGAGTCGTCCTCCATGGAAGGGAAACCCTGCCAGAAGTTTTTTGCATGGGGGCTCCGCCGCCCAGTTCTTCAACCATAAGAGCCTTCTCATGTGCACCAAAAATAGTGATAAACGAGAGGCCTGCTGGATGGAATCTTTTATAGCATCTACCGCAAAACACAGAGCTCTGGGAATGTCAGAAAACTCTTCTGCTTGTTGGGTAGGCATGTCCTTTTCCTTTGTCTGGTCTTTTAACGCCTGACAAACACCAATCGCAGCCACCGCTGGCTGCACCACTGCTCCTGCCGTAGCAAAGGATGCTTTCAAAAGTGTCTCTAACCTTTTATCAACCGGATCTTTAAACATATGTATGTTTTCCACCGGGCAAGTTAGTGATTTATTCACACATGAGATGGCTGCATCCACTACTGGGAGCCTCCACCTCTTGGAGAATTTTTTCCTCCATGTAAATGACCGCAAATCTTTTCGGTGGCAGAAAAATCCTGTCCGGCCGTACCCAATCCCGAAAGATCAATTCCTCCAAAAGAGGATGGACTGGAAAAACTGCGTTGCTTAACGGAGCTTTCAAAGAGCCCAGAGAGGATACCGGAGGAACCTGAGGCTCTGGCAATGGTAAACTAAATGCCGAGCGGACCATGTCCGTCAAAGACTGTACCCACAGTCTTTCTGTCTGGGAGTCTGAAAATGGTTCCTCCGAGGCAGACCCCTCAATCCCTGAACCCTCTTGGTTCAGGTCTAGTTGATCCTCCTGTGATTCCAATTCCTCCAGAGAGAGAATCTCAGCATCTGAGGATACACCTCTTGGTGATGGGGATCTAACCCGTTTCTTACCAGGAATAGCTCTAGCGAGCAATGCTGCTATTCTCTCTTCTAGCCCCCCTAGGGATACGGCTAGCATCTCCTCTGTGAAACACAGGGCTGGGCTGATCTGGGCCAGCCTCCGCACCAGATCCCCCTAATGGCTCATCCAAGGCGCTTTTTATGTTAATAAGTTGCGGGGAAAGTATCGGCATATCATCAGAATCAGAAAGGAAACCCTTTTGTTTTTTGGTCTTTTTTGTACCCTTTGACCCCGAACCTTTGGAAGCCATAATACAAAATCGAGGGACTCCGCCCACACAACAGACTGTAGTGGGCAGGAGTACAAAACCAGAGTTTAGGGGACAATAGATCACTAATGCCCAAAAACTGATGGGATCCCGTATGTTTTTTTTTTTTTTTTTTTTTTTAAATATATATTATATATTTTCTTTTTACAACATACAGTGACCCCAAACTTAGTTTGCCAGCCTCCAACCTGCTGCAAAAAGGGGAATTTTTTGGCTTAACAAAAAAGGCATTGGAACAAAGTCCAGCATGTACTACCCCTCTTCCGCCACCGGGAGTCACTGTTCTGCCGCTCTGCGTCCTCTCCTTCTGAAAATCAGCCTCAGACTGAGCACTGACGATGCCTGCTGTCTATAACAGCACAAAGGCGCGCCTCCTGTATGACGCCGCAGGCACGCCCCCCCCCCGCCCTCCTGTCTGAACGGCGCGAAAAACGTCTATAAGACGTGCGCGCGCACGTGCGCGTATGCCGGAAACAGGAGGAACATGGAGGAGCCGCGCTGCTGGAGATCCAGGAACGCAGGAACAGGCGGCAGATTCAAACCCCCGGCCAGGTAGGACTCTCCAAAGGCCCCTAGGGATCCTTACTAGCCCTAGGAAGAAAACAGCAGGTTTAGCTAGCAACACATTCTTAGACAGGGGAACCTAGTGATGGGGGAGAAAGGGTGTCATCCTGTCTCTTTTAGACATAGTGAACAAGGTTGCCCATGCAGAGCATACTTAGGCTATCCCCCCTTTTAGGTTACCCTGGAGAGCCTGCTGTCGAACCAAGTCCCGCAGGCTCCCCCTTACCTGCTCCATGCTGCAGGATGTTTGTCCAGCAAACTGATCCAATCTTCTCCCATCTCCGTGGGTAGCGTAGTAGACCTTCAGGCCCTGGGGTCCTATGAAGGTACCCACTGTCCTGGACCTATATAGCACCCTGGCAAACAGGAACTTATGGTTTTTACAAACTCCAAGTCCTGGGCCCAGGGTCCAGCCCTCCAAAGAGGAGCATTATAGGCAAAACCCCACGGCTTGGGGCCCGGGTACTGTCCACTTTGGTACTGAGGCTCCTTGGACAGATCCGGTTAGCCCGCCCTTAATCCCAAGGATGTGGAGCAAAGCTATTCCGTGACCAACACCTAAGACACTGGCGAAAAAACTGAGGGACTCCCTCTAGGGGAGGGGGTTATATAGGGAGGGGACTTCCTGTTTGAGATTGCCAGTGTCCACACCTGAAGGTACTCCATATAACCCATATAGTAATGAATATGCCGCTCTGTATCCCGTGATGTACGAGAAAGAAAAGAGCACATATTCGCTAATGTAAGGGGTTCATTATTTTTAACCCTATTATGTTACTGGCCAATTAATCATGAAAATAGTATTTTCATAATCAATTGATTACCGATCGATTAGTTGTTTCGGCCCTAATTGGAGGTAAAAGTATTTCATGTCTCAATCTAAAAACTGACACCATAAGCATAGAATACAGGATAAGATAAATATTTTATCACAGCATTGGTGCATCTTTAAGAACACCACATAATACACACCTTTCTTTGTTCTAAACCTTTGAGACTTATCAAAAGACACAGGTCCTTTAAGACTATCCAAACTCTTTACATCATAAGATCCTGGAGCAGGAGCACAACCTGGATAAAAATATAAAAAAAATTGATTTAATTATGATGGGTCCTGAACCATAGGCCTCTGCTTCTGGTGACAGTTACTTTACACACACACACAAAGGCAACACAAGTCCATCCGGACCAGTCATATCCGTTTCCTCCTCCTCATGCAAATAGGACTTTTTTCACCAAAGCCTGCGGTTCTTACCTCTGCATCAACAGTGACGCTCACAAGGTCCCTCGCCAGAATTTTCCCTCTGGGTGCCAATCTTCAGCCATCTTGTCAGGTCTTGGCAGGATGGAGTCACGCATGTGTTCAGTCATTAAAGCACAAAGGTACTATGCTGGTAGAAGGCTGCAAGCAGACTGGTTTATTTTACTGCAGAAGAGACTTTGCAGGTCTCTTCTAAAGCAAACAGCCTATTTACTACCTTTAATTTTAAAGTACATTTTTGGCCAAAACTTTTCAGATTTGGATAGTGTGGAGAAAAGTTAGGCCCTCAGTTAAAGGTTTATTTCTTTCTGAAACCCCATTGGTGATATTCGCACCCTCTGTTGGTACTGATAACCATAGTCACCCAGAAATAAAGTGAGGGAATTCAACATTTTAGGACAAATACCTCAACAGTACAAGGTCAGCTAAAGAGGGAAGAAAAAGCTTCCGAGGGTATTTTTGCACATGTGCCTACAGGAAATTCAAGAACTGCAAGTGGTTGTAAAGGCAGAATAGTTTTTACCCAACTCTTAAAAAACCTTCAGCATGCAGCTCCCAATACATACCTGACCCCGATCTAGCAATGTGCCCGGGAGCCAAGGTTCTCTCTCTCTTCAATGGCTCAGAAACATTGATGAGAGAGCAAGGGGCGGGGACAAACCCAGCTCTGTGTCTTATGAACAGGGTTTGAGCACGACCAGACACGAGTGCCCCCATAGCAAGCACTCAGCTGTGGGGGAGCAGCACCAGCGGTGAAGAGGATCGAGGCTGCTCTGTGCAAAACCATTACACAAAGCAGGCAAGTAAAACAGGTTTGCCATTTTAATAATTGGAAAAAAACTATTGAAGGGCAATAGTGGGTGGGAAGCTTTTACCTTCTTTGGCTCCACCCCTACAGGAAACACAGGCAATCTTATTTGACCACCTGGAGGATGACTTGGGAAATACCTGGTAGGGTTGTCCCGATACCACTTTTTTAGGACCGAGTACAAGTACCGATACTTTTTTTCATGTACTCGCCGATACCTAATACCGATACTTTTTTTAAATGTCATGTGACAGTTTTCAAACCACAATACAGACTAAGGATATTTTCTTTAGAATTATGAAGAACTCTAACTCAAGACATTATAAAGGAATAAAAATTAGTAAAAATGAATAAAAAAAAATGATTTTCTTGTCACGCAGTAGTAAAAAACGCAACAAATTTTCACAGAACATGTTGATAAATACAAAAAAAAGTATTCTATTTAGGAATCGGGAGCATTTGCAGGAGTACAAGTACTCCCGCAAATACTTGGTATCGGTCCCGATACTAGTATCTGTATCTGGACAACCCTAATACCTGGTGTTACTGCCAGTCACCCTGCGTTCCCATTTCAAACGGACCAGTTTTTTTCTACATCTACACACAAATGTTTTGCTTTTCATTTTAAACTTAAAGTGTTTGTAAACAATCACCTTGTCAAACAACTCATTTAGTTTGAACAAGAAATGAAAATCAAAACCATATAGAAAATATATATTATACACACACACACATTCCCTCTGTTTTCAGCTGCATAAGAGCTGGGGGGAGAAGAAGCAGCATTACACCAAGCTTACCAGTAAATGGCTGTTCAGCGGGGGCGTGTCAGGATAAGTCTGATAATTGGAGGAGAGCAGACAGTTCCCAGCACAGCAGAGTGACTGGCAGGAACACCAGGGATTTCACAAACTCAATACAAAGAGAACAGGATATTTTCTCATACAAGTATATGATACAGCAGACATATCGGGAAAATGAAGTGTTAACCACTTAAGGACCGCCGCATGTACATTTACGTCGGCACAATGGCACCGACAGGCACATCAACGTATATATACGTTGGTGCCTTGAGGTGGATGGGGACCCCCCCCCCGGTACATGCGGCGGTCCGCGCGGCTGTACGAGCGACCTGGGATGAGGGGGCAGCTAATAGTTTATGTCCGCCCCCTCCGGATCGCTCTCAGCCAATGCGCGCGCTCCCCCGCCCTGTTACTTCCTCCTCCTGTGTAAACACAGGAAGGAGGAAGCGATGTGATCTCTCCTTTAGCGTTTTTTTCAACCACCGCTGAGGAGAGATCACAACACAAGTAAGTCTGCACTAACACTGCACTTACACACACTACATATAGGCACATTTAACCGCCCCTCCCCCCTGTCACAGTGTCACTGAATGCAGTAATCATACATGTATGATTACTGTATTTAGTGTATTAGTGTCAGTGTGACAGTCAGTTAGTGGTTAGGTCCTGGGTTGCCCCCGTACCCCCCCCTAAATAAAGTTTTAACCCCTTGATCACCGCCCTAGTTAACCCTTTCACTCCCTATTGCCAGCATCACTAAGCGATCATTTTTCTGATCGCTGTATTAGTGTCGCTTTTCCCGCTAGGTAGCTAATTTTTTTTATTGCGATTTTTTTTTTTACTAAAGACATGTGGCTAAATAAATTTTGGCCTAAATGTTTGACTAAAATTTAGTTTATTGATTTTTCTTATAACAAAAAGTAAAAAATATTGATTTTTTTTCAAAAATGTTGCTCTATTTTTGTATATAGCGCAAAAAATAAAAATCGCAGAGGCGATCAAATACCACCAAAAGAAAGCTCTATTTGTGGGAAGAAAAGGACGCAAATTTTGTTTGGGAGCCACATCGCACGACCGCGCAATTGTCTGTTAAAGCGACAGTGCGAATCGCAAAAAACCCTTGGGTCATTTGGCAGCATATTGGTCCGGTCCTTAAGTGGTCAAGGTAACAAACGCTTTAAAGTTTTTTTGTTTTTTTTTCAATAATTTCATTTTGGGATTAATAAAGTATTTTGATTTACAAGATAAACAATTCTTACATACTTTAAATGTTCCCTCCCTATTGCTTTAAAGCATTACCCCCCAAAATACACCCCCCCCTCTTAAATGTTTGTCAACATATAGGTTTCTCATTGCTGCCTTTCATGTCATATCTAGCGGATCCTGCCAGTTCCCCCCTTTCCTTAAAGGGGTGTTCCAGCCAACAAATGTGTTTATTAAAAGTCAGCAGCTACAAAAAGTGTAGCTGCTGGCTTTTAATAAACACTCACTTACCTGCTCCTGCGTTCCAGCGATGCGCCGACCGGGGCTCCGCTCCTCTCCCCCCCTCCCCAGTCGGCGTCTCCATCCCGACTGTGGGCACCCAGCCGTGACAGCCTTCGGCTTCACGGCCGGGCACCCACTGCGCATGCGCGAGCCGCACTGCGCATGCGCGCGCGGCACGGCTCGTCGCTGATTGGACAGGCGATTGCCTAGGACCTGTCCGTGTGCTAGGCCATCGCCTACAGGGAGGGGCTGAAATAAGGCGATTACGCCTCTCGCCTTATCAGCCCCTCGGCGGAAGCAGGAAGTGGGACAGGAAGTCCCACTCCTACTGAAGCCCCCACTCCCCCCCAAAAAAAATTACATGCCAAATGTGGCATGTATGGGGGTGAGGAGTGGATTAAGAGGAAGTTCCATTTTTGGGTGGAACTCCTCTTTAATGTAAACTTTTAATGCCAAGAACAGAAGCAGATCTGTGCCTACATGGCCGATTTGTGTCCATTTGCCAACACATGACATCTCCCATAGTAACTTTACACTACTTTGTTGGTTTATAGGCGGTCCCAGCCCAAGACTTGCTGACAAAACTGCAGCCGCTACTAGTAGGGTTGTTGAGATTTAAAATATGAGAAACGGACGAGACAGATTTCTGGCTATTCCACATTCTTTCTACAGGCTATGAAGTAGCTTCACAGTGGCTGCGAAGCATTAGCCAATCACAGGCTGCTGCTTGTAGCTGCAGGAGGCAAAGCCTTTTGGGTAGAAGCAAAGACAGAGTATACATCCCTGTCTGCGTGTAACAGCCAGACCATGTCTAAAAGTGGAATGGAAAGCAAGTCATGCCAAATAAAATGCCAATATGGTCACTACATAACAAGTACTTTATCATGTGCCTTAGCAGTTCTGCATTAACATTTTGTTTGGGAGCCACGTCGCACGACCGCGCAATTGTCAGTTAAAGCGACGCAGTGCCGGAAGCTTAAATTTTGTCTGGGCAGGAAGGGGGTGTAGGTGCACAGTAGGCAAGTGGTTAAAGTGGAACTTTTGACTCAACTATACCACCAGTCAGGGCCCCCCCAGGAAACTGAGGCTACAATTTGTACAGGCTCACCAAAATTGCACAACAGAAGACTGGAAAAACATTCTGGTCTGAAGAGGCCCAATTTCAGCTGTGACATTCAGTATGGGTCAGAATTTGTCAGAAACATGAAAGCACGGATCCATTCTGCCTGTAATGGTGTGGGGGATATTTTCTTTGCACACTTTGGGCCCCTTATTACCAACTGAGCGTTGTTTTAAAGGGTTGTAAACCCTTGTTTACAACTTTATGTTACAGGTAAGCCTATATTAAGGCTTACCTGTAGCCAACAATGATATCTCCTAAACCTGCACGGTTTCGGAGATATGCCTGTATTTGCATGTGCCAACGTCATGCGGCACATGTGCACTTAAGCCAACTGAAGCAATGACACTATGTGCCGTTGCTTCAATTGTACTGTGCCCTTCCCGCACGCGTGCACGGGAGTGTCGTCATCGTGTCTCAGGCCAATCACAGTGCCGGAGCCGCAATACCCGCAAGTCGGCGGAGACCTGGAACGCTGCAGGGGCTTCAATCAGTAGCAATTATTTGCTCTTTTTTTTAACCCCCCATTATGTTACTAAACCTATCAGGCCTGGGATCACACCTGTTTTTTGCAGAAACACACTACAGTTCATTTACATCTTTTCCTATGGGACACGTTCACGTCCATGATTTTTATTCAGCTGCTGTGTATTTGGAAAGGGCAAGGACTTTTTAACGCAAAAAGTTTTTGTTTTTTTTAGTTCATACTTTAATGGAGAAGCTGCAGAAAAGCATGTAATGCAGAGGTGGCAAACACAAGGCCCTCGGGCCGAATGCGGCCCTCCAGGCCATTTCATGCGGCCCTAGCACCTCTCCAGTCATCCTCCAGACCCTTACTTTCTGCTTTCAAGCAATGCATCCAACTTCTTCCCAGCAGCAGCATAAGGAAAGGGGTGTACACTGCGATGTAAGGGAGAGTGGGGGGACTTAACTTCTGATGGTGGGGGGGCTCTTGACATCTAATGTAAGGGGAAGGGATGCGCTGGACATCTAATCTTACAGATACAACCGGCCCTTTTGAGGGCGACCATAATGCTGATGCGGCCCACGATGAAATCGAGTTTGACACCCCTGATGTAATGTGTTTTTGCGGCAATTTGTGTTTTGTAATCTGCCCAAAACTTTTTTAAATGCCATTTTTTTTTTTACGGCTATTATCCGATTAATCGAAACAATAATCGGCCAACTAATCGATTTATGAAAATAATGGTTAGTTGCAGCCCTAGAGTTCACTGTACTCCGATGGCCTCCACAATCCAATTGAGCACCTTTGGGATGTGGTGGAACGGAGATTTGAATCAGATGTGCAGCTGACAAATCTGCATCAACTGCATGACGCATCATGTCAATATGGACCAAAACCAGAGGAATGTTTCCAACACCTTGTTGAATCTATGCCAAAGAATTAAAGCGGAGTTCCACCCAAAAATGGAACTTCCGCTTAACCCAGTCCTCACCCCCTTACATGCCACGTTTGGCATGTAATTTTTTTTTTGGGGGGGGGGGGGGGCTTCAGGAGGAGTGGGACTTCCTGTCCCACTTACTCCTTCCACCGAGGGGCTGGTAAGGCGATTCGTTTAATCGCCTTACTACAGCCCCTCCCTGTAGGCGATCACCTGGGACTAGTCACAGGTCCCAGGCGATCGCCTGTCCAATGGGGCGGCGCAGCGCCCTTCGCGCATGCGCAGTGCCGCTCGCGCATGCGCAGTGGGTGCCCGGCAGTGCAGCCGAAAGCTGTCAAGGCCGGGTGCCCACACTTGAAATGAAGACGCCGGCCAGGGCTCTGCTTTTCTCCCCCCTTCCCCGGCCGGCACGTCCCTGGAACCATGGAGAAGGTAAGTGTATGTTTATTAAAAGCCAGCAGCTACACTTTTTGTAGCCGTTGACTTAAACATAAAAAAAGGCTGGAACACTCCTTTAAGGCAGCTCTGAAGAAAAGAATTGCTGCTCTACAAAAAGATGGCCTAGGCTATAAGAAGTAGGGTTGTCCCGATACCGATACTAGTACCGGTATCGATACAGAGCATTTGCACAAGTACTTGTACTCGCACAAATGCTCCCAATGCCTGGCCCGATACTTGGTCAGCGGGCAGAGGTTTTGAGCAGAGAGGGCAGGCAAAGTTTGCGAGCAGATAGGGAGGGTGTATGCTGCTCTACCCTCCGTGTGCCGCGTCCCCCTGCGTGCTCCTGCTGTCCTCCATGCTGTGTCCCGTGTCCTCCCCGAGTGATGCTGCTGTCCACGCTCCATTTCCCTCTCTGTGATCCCGCTGTCCTCCATGCTCTGTGTCTCTTACCCCCTTCCGTGATGGTGCTTTCTCTCCCCTCGAGCAATGCTGCTGTCGCTCCGCATCCCCCTCCGTTTTCCTGCTGTCCTCTGATGCTGCTCTCCCCCTCTGCGCTCTGTTTCGTCAGGATGGAGAGCGGAGGTAGGAGCCACTAAATCTGGCTCCTACCTGTTCTGAATGAACAGAATCAGTGATCACTGACTTTGTCCATTCACATAACTGAGCATTGTAACCTGTAATTACGATGCTTCAGTTTATGAATGGAGAGGAGCCTCTGTCACTTGTCTATTCATTTCAGCTGAGGCTGCAGAGAAAGGAATTGGGGAATCTGTGTCCTTAGTCCCTTTCTTTGTCTCAAAGGAGAGATGACATATGTGCCACTGTCACGACAAAAAAAAGCATTGCCATGGACAACCAAAGAAATTGAGTGCACATGCTCCGTGCCAAATGCACAGGTTGTCTTTGGGAAATAGACGTAGGAGTGCTGCTGGCATTGCTGCAGAGGTTGAAGGGGTGAGGGGTCAGCCTGTCAGTGACATACTGAAGCAGAGCATGATCCCCTCCCTTTGGAGGCTGGACCACAGGGCAGCATTCCAACATCATAATGACCCCAAACACACCTCCAAAACAACCACTGCCTTGATAAAGGAGCTGAGGGTAAAGGTGATGTAATGGTCAAGCAGTTCTCCAGACCTAAACCTTATTGAGCATCTGTGAGGCATCCTCCAATGGAAGGTGGCGGAGCGCAAGGTCTCCAACATCCGCCAGTTCCGTGATGTCATCGAGTGGAAGAAGACTCCAGTGGCAACCTGTCAAGCTCTGGTGACCTTCATGCCCAAGAGGGTTAAGGCAGTGCTGGAAAATAATGGTGGCCACGCAAAATATTGAAACTTTGGGCCCAATTTTGACCGTTTTTACCTGGGGGTGTGCTCATTTTTGTTACCAGCAGTTTAGACATTAAAGTGGTTGTAAACCCTTCTACACCACTTTTACCTACAGGTAAGCCCATAAAGCTTACCTGTAGGTATTGTAAATAGCTTCTAAACTTCAACGGCTTGCGCCATTTCTTCAGGAGCTGTGCTGTGACCAGCGGCTCCCGCACGCATGCATGGGAGTGAAGTCATCGCACCTCTGGCCAATCACGGCGCTGGAGCCCACGAACTGGGAAAAAACTCCAGGAGACATGTTGCCGATCACATCAGCTTCGATCTAAGGCAAGCGTTTCATAATGAGCTAGTATGTGATGCATACTAGCTCATTATGCCTTTGTCTTACAGGTTGTTTTGTTTTTTTTAGATTTTACAACCATTTTAATGGCTGTGTGTTGAGTTATTTTGAGGGGACAGCATAATTTACACTGTTATACAAGTTGTACACTCACTACTTTACATTGTAGCAAAGTGTCACTTCTTCAGTATTGTCACATGAAAAGATAGAATAAAATATTTACAAAAATGTGAGGGGTGTACTCACTTTTGTGAGACACTGTATAAACACGCTTCGATTCCTTATAGGTAGTTTAACCAAGAACGAAGTGGCTAAAAGGTATCCCTGTGCGGTACTTACCAACCTCCTCGTTGAACCTTTTCAAAGGTGCCTTCGGGAACGACATGGTCACTATCACTCCGATACACACACCGCAATAAAAATCTATAAGCACAACCTCAGCTCCAAGCTCTGCTTTAAAAACTACGATCGGGACCTCCACCAATCACAAACCAGCATATGGCCCCGCCTCAAAATTTAAACTTCAGCCCAATCACACGAGAAAAACAAGCTCAGAACAGCCAATAGGGAATGCCCTGTGTAATGACGATTAAGAATCGCCGCACGCTTCTGTGATGCTTCATTGGTGGTGCATGACGGGAAATGTAGTTCTACAGAGCTGCGAATGCGCATGTGCCTCAGCCTCTAGGCTTTTCCAGTTAGGATGTCCGTCCACTTCGAGGAGAAAAGCGGGGTGGTGCCGTGTAAGACTCCGTGGGGCTGCTGGTACCAGACCATGGAGGAGGTCTTCATTGAGGTGCAGGTGCCGGCTGGCACACAGAGCCGGGATGTCCGATGTAGACTGGGGATCAGAGACATAACGCTGGCCGTACGGGACAAGCAGATCCTAGAGGTGCTGCTGGGCTCACTGATTGGTGGGTTGTGAGGGCGGGGGAGGGGGGAAGATAACTGTCAGTCCCCCATGTGTTCAAGGAGAACTATAGGGAAAGGATGAATCCTCCCAGTGGGGCTGGCACTGCTCTGCAAGGGTTAAAGTGATATGAAAGTTTAGTTTCTTGTGTTTTAAAATAAAAAAAGTTCTACTTGCCTGTTCTACACACCAAGCCCCACCTGATTTCTTTGGTTGGGGAGGACCGATAATGTGTTTTCCAGGGCTGATACCAATACAGAATTTCCAGCTGTCTTTAAGGCCTATAGCTGATATCAGGTGACAATAGTCTGTAGATTTAAAGTTTTTATTTTTACATTGTCCTTTTACATTATTATTATTATTATTATTAATATATATATATATATATATATATATATATATATAGTGGAACCTCAGATCACAAGCAAAATCCATTGCAGGAGAATGTTTGTAATCCAAAGTACTCGCATATCAAAGCGAGTTTCCCCATTGAAGTCAAAAGAAACGGAAATAATTTGTTCCGCATTGACTTCAATGTGAGGTGGGGCGCCAGAAAGCCTTGGAAACTGGAAAAAAGGCCTGAGGAGTCTTCGGCTGACCTTGGAAAGACTTCCTACCAGAGATTTCCTGAGGTCAACCGTGCTGGCCTTTCCGTGTGTTTCTGAACGGCGATGTTCAGATCGAATCACGTATTTTTTTTAAATATAGTGCTCGTATTGCGAAATGCCGTTAACCTCGTTACTCGCAATCCGAGGTGCCACTGTATGTATGTATGTATATATATCATATTTTTTTTTTTTTTATCGCTGTCACAAGGAATGTAAACATCCCTTGTGACAGTAATAGGCATTGACAGGTACTCTTTATGTAGGGATCTGGGGTCTATAAAAAAAAAACCTCCGCTGCACTTAAAAGTATTAAAATTGTCAAGATCTGCAGATTTGAATTCTTTCTATTTTTTAAAACTGGTGCCTTTTTAGCATGAGAGTCCTCCAGAAGTAATGTCATGACATCGCTTCAGGGTTACTAGATCTGAAACCTGAACAAAGCAATTGGATTTGTTCGGGACTCTGGCCACCTGGTAGATGTGCCAGCTGGTCACGCGGGCCTCCTGGTGGGATGAGAGACCCTGACTTAGCTAGTTGTGATAAGGGCGAGTGGCTAATTAGCTGTATCGGTTGTTATTACAAGAAAGCCGCCCATCTGCTCTAAAGAATGTTACCGGGGGGGGGCATGCCTTCAGCTGCAGGCATCACCCTGGTACAGCCACTTAAAGCGGAGGTTCACCCAAAAAACAAGTATATAACATTACATTCAGTATACCTCAAACATGTACAATATGCCTTTTTTTTGGGTTGGGTGTACATACGGTATTATCTGTATTTTCCTCCCGGCTTCCAGGTACTAGCTCTAGCGGTAGTGGGCGTTCTTGTGCAGTGCCGCAATGTCATCTGGGTCTTCGCCCATATGATTGACGTGCCTGAGAAAAACAATATCGCATGCGGGATGGGGCGCCAGAGAGCCTCAGAAACTGTAAAAAAGGCCTGAGAACTCTTTGGCTGACCTTGGAAAGACTTCCTACCCGAGATTTCCTGAGGTCAACCGTGCTGGCCTTTCCGTGTGTTTCTGTAATTACAAGAAAGCCGCCCATCTGCTCTAAAGAATGTTACCGGGGGGGATGCCTTCAGCTGCAGGCATCACCCTGGTACAGCCACTTAATGCGGAGGTTCACCCAAAAAACAAGTATAAAACATTACATTCAGTATACCTCAAACATGTACAGTATGCCGTTTTTTTTTTTTTTTTTGAGGGGTGTACATATGGTATTATCGGTATTTTCCTTCTGGGTACTAGTTCCTGCGGGAGTGGGCGTTCCTGTGCAGTGCTGCGATGTCACCTGGGTCTTCGCCCATATGATTGATGTGCCTGAGAAAAACTCCCCCCCGGCGCATAAGACGCGTCACCAGTTTCCGAAAATAGCCGAACTGCGAGCCGGCTCTATACAGCGCCTGCACAGTCCGCACTACACGGCTCCTAGTTGGTGAGCCGTATAGAGCCGACTCGAAGTTCGGCTACTTTCGGAAACTGGAGACGCACCTTATCCGCTGGGGAAGTTTTTCTCAAGCACGTCAATCATATGGGCGAAGTCCCAGATAACATTGCGGCACTGCACAGGAACACCCTCTCCCGTGGGAGTGAGTACCCGGAAGCCGGGAGGAAAATACCGATAATACCGTATGTACACCCCCAAAAGATAAAACGGAATACTGTACATGTTTGAGGTATACTGAATGTAATGTTATATACTTGTTTTTTGGGTGAACCTCCGCTTTAAAGCAATAGCAGTAATCTCTGTGGGATTTTTATAGATTCTTCAAATAAAGTGCATATTGGCTGCACCAATAATCGGTTGACCCATACTCTTTGGCATTCTCCCTCCTTCATCCAGGTGCCTCCTTGGCATGCTCTGTGCATGCATGTTCCCGAGCTGGGCTATGTGGTGCCATAGACACACACAGCACGGGCACGCTACACCCCTGTTTTCTCCTCCCAGAAGTTTGACTGACAGCAGCAGAAACCTAAGAGACTGGGAAGAAAAGTGGGTTTAAGTTGGGACAACGCTGGATTAAGAGAGGTGATGGAGATGGGCAGAAAAGATAGTGAGGCATATTTTATCTTAATGTAGGGAGGGAATGCATAAAAGCAGTTTTAACCACTTCAGCCCCTGAAGATTTACCCCCTTCATGACTAGGCCATTTTTTGCGATACGGCACTGCATTACTTTTACTTACCTGCCTTGTGCCATAGTTTTGTACAATCTTATGTGTCTGCTCCTACTGCTTGCCATTGTGGCAGACATGCAGGCTTATTCCTGAGCCAGTCAATGGTTCCCCCCTTTTTTTTTTTTTTTACCTGTAATGTAGCGAATGCAATAAGCTTAAAAAAAAAATACCTTTTAGAACAACTTTAAAGTTCATTCTGGATGCGGAGTGGAGTGGATTTATCTCTGGGAGGTCATGCGTCCCTATGGATTTGGCCCTAGATATCTGCAGTGGCTCCAGTTATTCTACCGGACTCCCAAGGCTAGGGTACTTACTAATGACAGACTCTCTGACACGTTGGACCTGCATAGAGGTACACGCCAGGGTTGCCCTCTGTCACCCTCTTTGTTTGCCCTGACTCTTAAGCCACTGGCGATTCTAATTGGGGAATCTTCGGAGGTCCGCGGCTTACGGGTGGGACGCTTAGAGAAGTTGTCCCTTTATGCGGACGATGCCTTGCTTTATCTAAACGATGCCGGGCTGTCCCTCCTGGCAGCCCTGCAGATCTTTGACCGGTTCGGATCATTTTCTGGCATTAAAATTATCTGGTCCGAATCACTTCTCTTCCCAAATGACGGGGTGGTTATTTTGGGATCTTCCACTCTGCTTCGTTTGGTGGAGGACTTAAAAAAACTGGGGATACAGGTTACCAAGAAGATGGCAGACTTTTTTGATCAAAACCTCCAACCTTTTACTTGCCTCACTTAAAACAAACTGCGCCTCTTGGGCGGGGCTTCCATTAAACCTCATTGGCCACGTCAATCTTGTCAATTATTCAATTTTTCAATTATGTGTTTCGCAACTGCCCTACTCCTGTATCTACAGCCTTTTTTAAAGGAATTGATCGCTGCTTAAACACTATTCTTTGGAATGGGCGTCTCCCAAATTAGCTAAGTCGACCCTGACATTGCCGCAGAGTCTGGCGCATGCGGACTTCCGAGTATATTTCAGGGCGACCGTCTTGGTCTCGGTGTACTGGTGGTTTCAGGGCTTCAGGTCCAATGCAGCTACCTGCTTGGAAGCGCCCTTTCTGGGATCGTTACAGGACCTAAGATATGTAATATTTAGAGGCCCATGAGCTTACCCCTGTGTACCGGGATCGACACCTGCTACCTGGAAGGTGTGGAGGGTGGCAACTAGACATCCAGACTGACTGTCACCTGCTCAGCCCTTGTGGGGCAATCCCATGTCTTCCTCACTTTCGTACTCTCCCGGACCCCCATGTGTGGGCACGGTTTGGGGTTAAAACTGTGGATGACATCATGCTGGTGGGTGTCCTCTTGACCTTCTCTCAGTTGTCTCAGAAATTTGGCCTGCCAGGGTGGATGGCATCACACAGCTAGGGCTCAGTTTCTCCAACCTCCAACCATCATGGAAGACCCTATTGAAGAAACACTGTCCCCAGGGGCCTTGGACAAGCCTCTGTCTTCCCTCTATGGGGCGCTCCTTTGCCCTAACTCAGCCAAGCTGGAGAAATTGTGTCCTTCGATTCGGAATTAATGGGAGGAAAGCTTGGAACAGGGTCCCAAACTTGTCGTCTCATCCAGGGACAAATTACCGCAAGTCAAGTTTCTCCACAGGGTGTATTGCACCCCCAAGAGACTACAGAGGATGTTCCCGCAGCGTGATCCCCAACTGCCGCCATTGTGACCTTCACATAGGTACCTACATGCACATGTTCTGGGAATGTCCCGTCATAGTGTCATTTTGGCGACATGTCTTTTCCAAAATTAATCCTAGACTGCAAATTAACCTGATCCCTGACCCGGCTTTGGCTTTACTAGGTATCCCTGATGATGAGCAGCGCTCACATCATTCCAAGTTACTAATAGCATACCGTTTTTATATAGTGCTAAAAAGGCGATTCTACTTCACTGGGTTTCTTCAACTCCACCGACCGTATCCGGTTGTGAAAGGATGGTTCATGAGGTGCTCCCGCTATATCAGAGGACGTATTCGAATAAAGGGTGTGCTTGGAAATTTGATAAGCTGTGGGCCCCCTGGACGCCGACGTGACCCAATGGATGGTGACGCGTCCTGTTCTAATATGTTGTCCTACTGTGTGGGGTCAGATGGTTCTGTAAGGTATGTGACAGTACTTGTAGGCATATCTAGGTTCAACGTGTGCACAAGAAATATTTTTAAAATTGGGTATCTCGTTAATTACATGTCTGCCTCTTCCCCCCCCCCCCCCCCTTTTTTTTTTTCCAGGGACGACTTTATGACTCTACAAAAAGTGATGAAAGTACATGGACTTTAGGTAAGAAATGTTTTTCTAAATGATAAAATATGCTTTTGCAGCTAGCTCTTGGCCCAATTCCAATAGTGGCTACGACTCTCACAGTGATTGACCTAAAGTGTTACTAAATCAAAAAATGTTTGTTTGTTTTTTTACCTTAATGCATTGTTTGCATTAAGGTAAAAAAAACTTTGGCAAGATCTTATGTAACTTATATGGTGTATAATGGCTTCTATGTATTATTTTAAATTGTATTAGTTTATCTCGAAGTGCTACCAAGATCTGAAATGGAAACCTCCATACTTCCTCCCAATCCTCCTCCACCAAATTTGGAATGTCTCTTCTCCAATTTTTGCTTACTTTACTCATATCTGGAGATGTAGTCTTTATTAAATATGCATATATACCGTATTTATCGGCGTATACCGCACACTTTTTTCCCCTTAAAATAAGGGGAAAATCCTGGGTGCCCTATATATGCTGATACACGCTTCCCGCGCTCAGTTTGAAGTGAGCTGCCGACATATACCGAGGTGCAGTACACTCGCGTACATTCGGCTAGGCTCGGCTTCGCTCGTGCTCACGCATCAACGTCGCAGAGCGTGAGCACGAGCAAAGCGGGGATTCGACTCGAGACATCGCTGGAGAAGCCGGGAGGACACCACTGGAGCCGAAGACGGACAAACTTTTTCAGATTCTCTGTGCCCTCACCTTCCCTGTGTGGAAGGGAGGGGAGAAGAGATCAGCACTGTGCATGGCTGCATCTATTCTCCCCTATTTTCCTCTTTACACAGCACTTGAGCAGTAGCCATTGACTCTTGCTGTCAATCGGATGCAGTGAGGTGGAAGTGGGCGGCGGGTTTAAGTCTCGTTGTGTAAGACTATGGACCGCAGCTTCCTAGACACAGGTCGGGAGCGCACAGACTACTCTCTCCCCATAGCCTGTGGCTAGTCCCTAAGAAGAGGGGGAGGGGCCAAGATCACCACTGGGGACCCGAGTAGAGGAGGACCAGGGTCGCTCTGAGTAATACCATTGCACAGAGCAAGTAAGTATAACATGTTTTTCCCTAATCGTCTTTCAGGACCGCCACCTGAGACCTTGGCTCCTCCACTCCGTAGGAAACACTGCGCCATCCTTCTTTAAATTTCCTCCACCCCTGCTGGCTCCTCAGTTATTTGTATTTCCTCCAGAGGGAAGACATCGTTCGGAACCAAGCAGGAGGGCTCAGGCAACAATCCTGAAAGGGAGCAGAGGCTCCTTTGGACAAGCCAGGTAACATACCTGGTGAAGACCGCCACCCCCACACCCCTGAGAGCAGGTGGAGGTCGGGGGGGGGGGGGGCTCCTTTTGCAGTACTGAGTGCGGTGTATGGAAGGGCAAGTCCCAGCAGCAGCGTCCAGACCCATAGCAGCATGTGGTGTCACAGTAAATGCAGAGACCACACCGGGTTCTGGGACCGCAATGAGCCCGGCGGCGTCACATCTGGCGGAAGGGGCGTGCACTTCCAGTTGACCTGCGGCTTCCAGCTCCGGCCGTGGGATGCTATAAAGGAGCCAGGTATAGGCTGGAGAGGAGCTACGACTGCTGTAACTGCACAAGCACTAAGATGTCGGAGGCAGAAGGGAGGACCGAGACTGCTCCAGCTGAGGCCAGCTCCAGCCACGTGAAGGTAAGGGAAACCTAGGGTGGAGCTCCCCTTGCCAAAATCCCCCCTCTTCCCCCATGGGGGGGGGGGGGTAAGGCAGAGCCCCTCCGGTACTAGAGGGATGTTCATGGGGGCCCTGGTGAGGCAAGCCCACATTAAAATGGCTACGCACCTACAGTTACTGTAAGTTAACGGATGTACAGTAATAATTCAATGCTTGTGGGTTTCTTATGTCTTTCAGAACAAAACGGACAGATCCAGACCTGCTCATAGCTTTAAGAGGAGGTGTCCCTCTTGTAAAACCTACATTTAGGGACACCTAGGGGGGAAAAAACACTTTGTACAGGAACATAACGCTGAGCAGGGCAAGGATAGAGGCCTATCTATCAAACCTCTTTTTTTTTTTTATTTCTAATCGTCTTTCAGGACAGCCACTTGAGACCTTGGCTCCTCCCCCTCCTGTAGGAAACACCGCGCCAGCCTCCTCTAACTTTCCTCCTCCACTGCTGGTCCTCAGTTATTTGTGTTTCCTCCAGAGGGGAGACACTGTTTAGGAACCAGCCAGGAGAGCCAGGGAGGCTCAGGCAGACAGTCCGGAAAGGGAGCAGGGGCTCTTGGGACAGACCAGGTTGCTTACCTGGGTGTAATTGCTGCCCTCACATGCCTGACACAGAGTGCGGTGGATGGAGTGCACGGCCAGCGTCCCATGCCCCAAGCAGCGTGTGGCAGCAGCAGGTATAGGGATACCAGAGTGCAGCCACGCCGGGTATCGGGACCGCGCAGAGCCGACGGCGGGTGACGTCATGTCTGGCAAACGGGGGCATGCACTCCTGGGTTCGTGAGATTGAAAAACGGAACCAGGCAGAGGCTGGAGGGAGCTGCAATCACTGTAGAGACAGCAGAAGCGGCGCTGATGGTACATACATGTCGGGGACAGAAGGAAGGGATACTCCTGCAGCAGAGACCAGCTCCAGCCATACCAAGGTAAGGGGAACCTAGGGTGGACTTCCCCTGTCCTAAAACCCACCACCTCTCCCCCACCCCAGGGGAAAAGAGAGGGGGAGGTGGACCAAGCCCTCAGTGTCAGAGGGTGATTCATAGGGCCCCTAGTGAGGCAAGCCCATATGAAGGCACTGCGCAACAGTTCAAGGAGAAAGTGTCCATCCTGCAAAGTCACACTTAGGGAGTCATGGAAGAAAGCCATTTGTAGCGATTGTATTAGCAAGCTAGTACAGGAGCATACTGCCAAATAGAGTGATTAAGCGTCGTCTGTTAAAGAATTATCCAACACTTTTGAATCTTTTAAAACTTTTTTGAAGGTTTTCAAATCCCGCAGCTTCAGTCAGCTTCTCCTCCTGTACAGGCAACAGTGATGTTACCAGAATTAAGACCTTCCACCAGTGCAGGCCCTTTAGTAACTCCTAGAGAGGAGGCAGAAGAGGAACCTGACAGCGCAGTGTCCGGTTCCCAAGAGTCAGAAGAGGAGACTCAGGAAGGTGATTCCAGGAAGCCATCCCGTTACAAACTCTCATTAGAGGATGTTGATCACCTCTTGGGAGCTATATATACCACTCTGGGTATATAGACAGAGAAAAAATCCCTATCCCTGCATGACCAGATGTACGAGGGTTTGGGAGAACAGGAAAAGAGGAATTTTCCAGTCCACAAAGTACTGATAGAAGCAATAAAAAAGAATGTCAGGAACCAGAAAGAAAACCGATCTTTTGTAAAGCTTTAAAAAGACTATTTCCATTCTCAGATGACCCATTCTCAATATGGAACAAAACTCCAAAGCTAGATGCCGCTTTCTCGCAGGTATCAAGACACACCGATCTAGCATTTGAGGACATGGGCATCTTATCCGAAGCAATGGATAAAAAGATGGACTCTTTATTAAAAAAGTCATGGGACTCCACACTGGGAAGTTTAAAACCAGCAATGGCAGTCACGGTGAATGAATGAATGGTGGTGGCCAGAAATATGGAGTTCTGGCTAAACCAGATCCAGGCGCACATTGAGGAAGGAACTGCAAAATAGCAAATGCTATCCTCCTTTCCCACACTGCTGCGAGGCATAGCCTATATTGCAGATGCCTCAGCTGAACTAGTACGGATGGCAGCTAGATCTTCAGCACTAGCCAACTCCACAAGACAGGCTCTATGGTTAAAGACTTGGCAGGGGGACTGCGCGTCTAAAACCAAATTATGTGGCATCCAATTTACAGGGGACTTGCTGTTTGGGCCGGGGTTGGAAAAGGTGCTAGATCGTACAGCGGATAAAAAGAAAGCATTTCCACTGAAACGCAAAGAACCTTGGAGTCAGCCACAAAAGGAAGCTAAAGAGTACAACTTGGGTCCCCAAAGGTCCCTGTTTCACAACACCCAAGGCAGATAACCAGAAAAGATCTTGGGCCAAGAAGGGGAAAGGCAAAGGAGGAGCGATGGTTTTTTTTTCTCTCTTTTCCGTCCTGAGCAAACCTACAACAAGAAGTGACCGGTTGCTCACAGTAGGAGGAAGACTGGGTGCCTTCCTCCCACAGACGGAAAAGATAACCTCCAATCACTTTGTTTTAAGAAAAATAAAGGACGGTTGTCATCTGGAGTTCGCAAAACCACCCCCAAACAAGTTCTATTTAACCAAACTTCCAAGAAACTGAGGGAAAGCCAAAGGGTTAATGAGAGCCTTAGAGGATCTCAAGAAACAGGAAGTAGTCAGAGGTGCCCAAGGAAGAAAGGGGAAAAGGATTTTACTCTCACATATTCGGAGTAGAAAAACCCACGGGGAAGGTCAGACCAATCCTAAACCTCTAACCCCTGAATGTGTCCATAACTTACAAAAGATTCAGGATGGACTCAATATATTCAGTCAAGGCCTTACTACCCCCAAACTGTTTTCTTGTCGCCCTGGATTTAAAGGACGCATACCTGCACGTCCCAATACACAAGGAGTGTCAAAAGTTTCTAATGTTGGCAATAGAAATGGAAAACGAAACCATACACCTACAGTTCCGAGCCTTACCCTTAGGCCTTTCCTCTTCACCCAGGATCTTCACAAAGATTCTGGCAGAAGCCCTGGAACCCTTGCGAGTCCAGGGCATATCCATCATCGCCTATTTAGACGATCTGCTTCTGTTTGCAGAATCTCCAGAGAAGTTACGAAAAAACCTTGATCATGCAGACCTTTCTAAAGGGTCTGGGTTGGTTAATGTGGAAAAATCAACCTACAACCCACTCAGCGGATAACATACTTGGGATATGTGATAGATTCAGTCCAACAAAAAATATTCCTACCCGAATTGAAAATAGAAAAAATCCAAAAAGAAGTAAGTGCAGTCCAGGCCAACTTAACATGCACCATCAGAAAGGTGATGTCAACACTGGGGTTAACAACGTCTGCAATCCCAGCAGTACAATGGGCAGCTTTACCATTTCGACCACTGCAAATGTTTCTATTAAAACTATGGGATCACAAGCAGGAGTCCTTGGACACTCAGGTTCTAATTCCAACAAAGGTAAAAATAGCCCTATAGTGGTGGACAGTAGAGAATGTAACCAAAGGTCAGCTGCGGATACATCCCATTTCCAAGACCCTTACCACAGACGCAAGTGGTGTAGGATGGGAAGCGCATCTAGGCTCCCAGATCCCACAAGGGATGTGGGAAAAGGAAGAGAGGATGAGATCATCCAACTGGAAGGAGTTGAGAGCAGTTGGCCTTGCACTCCAATCCTTCCAGAAGGACATCACTTGCAAATCAGGTCCGACAACGCATCAGTCATCGCCTATATAAACAAACAGGGAGGAACGAGAAGTGGAACGCTGTGGGCACTAGCAGAGAAAATCCTGAAATTGCAAGAGAAAAATGTACTCTCTCTCTCTCTCTCTCAGCAATCCACCTAAAAAGGGGATTTTAAACAGAGTGGCAGAGGTGTTCAAACAAATTACACAAAAATGGGGAACATCTCAGGTAGATTTATTTGCATCAAGAGAAAACAAAAAAGTCAGAGCATTCTTTTCTCTGAAAAGAGAAGACGGAGCACTAGGAGTGGATGCGTTGGCACAGAGGTAGACATTCAAAATGTGTTATGCCTTTTCTCCACCAGTGCTAATACCAGCAGTGATAAGAAAACTCAGCATAGAACACAACTTTAATTCTCATAGCACCTCACTGGCCCAGGAGACTGTGGTTCTCTATACTGAAAGAATTCACTATAGAGCCCCCATAGTTGCTTCCAGTCCGGGCAGATCTACTCTCCCAAGGCCCAATATACTGCCGCCAAGTGGAAAGGTGGAACCTGGCCGGTGTGGTATCTGAGGAGCAGCTGCTGAAAGCAGAGGGGTTCTCGAGCCGCTTAATCGCGACTCTGCTAAAAAGCAGGAAAGTGGAGACATGTAAGATCTATCAGAAATTGTGGAAGTGCTTTAACAACTGGTGCACAGAAAACAAGTAGTGTAGAGAAAGGACCAAGCCTTAGCACCTTAAAAAGTCAAGTGTCAGCACTTTCAGTTTTTTTAGAAGAAAGATTAGCATCTGACCCATAGGTAACCAGGTTGTTCAGATCCCTGAGCAGACCAAGACCTATACAAAATACAGTCTTTCCAAAGTGGGACCTGTCACTAGTGCTGCAAACTTTGACAGCGACCCCTTTGAACCACTAGAGAATTGCAACCTAAAGATGCTGACGCTAAAAGCAGTCTTTCTGGTGGCAATCACCACGGCAAAAAAAAGGGTCTGTGAGATAGAGGCCTATCAGACCCCCCCCCCCCCCTTTTTGTCAGATCTTTGCAGACTGCATAACTTTTTTAATGGACCCAGGGTTGCTGCCAAAAATCTCTAGATTCCATAGGGAACAAGAAATTGTGTTGCCTTCATTTTGTCCAAACCCTTCCAAAGAGCAGGAAGTAAAGTTTCATAATTTAGACATCAGGAGATGCGTCTTGCATTATTTAGAGGTAACTAAGGAAGACGGATTCCTTATTTTACGTTCTGGAGCTAGGAAAGGGCATAGATCCACTAGACGCACCATAGCGAGATGGCTAAGAGAAGCCATTGAACAGGCTTACAAGTTAGGAGGCATACAGATTCCAGGAGGCATACAGATTCCAGAAGGTATCGGAGCGCACTCCACAAGATCAATGGCAGCCTCACAGGCAGAAAGAGATGGAGCAACGCCGAAGCAGATCTGTAAAGCTGCGACATGGTCCAGCTTTGCCACCTTCGTAAGACACTAGAGGGTGGATCTTTGGTCAGCTAAGGGTCAGACCTTTGGACGCAAGGCCTTGCAAGCCGTAGTCCCGCCCTAAGGGTTAGTGCTCGGTTTATCCTCTCAGGTGGCTGTCCTGAAAGACGATTAGGAGAAAAACTAAGTTACTTACTGGTAACGTTCTTTCCTGGAGTCTTTCAGGACAGCTGGGTACCCACCCAAATGTGTATTAAAGATTTCCTTACAGGAAATGTGATATGGTTAACTATGTGTATCATATATTCTTGTGTCTCCCCAGCAAGTGGAGGTGCTCTTGAAAGAACTGAGGACCAGCAGGGGAGGAGGAAATTTTATAGGAGGCTGGCACAGTGTTTCCTACAGAGGACAGGAGCCAAGGTCTCTCCGGTGGCTGTCCAGAAAGACTCTGGGAAACAACGTTACTAGTAAGTAACTATTTTTTATTTATTTATTTTTTCAGATTAAATCTTTATTTTTTTTAGATCGCATAGTTTTTAAGATTCATCCAGCTTTTTTTTACCTAAAGTGGTCTCAAGATTTCAGAGGCCAAGATATTGTTTTACCCTTATTTTGTACAAACCCTTCCAGGGAACAAGAAATTTAAGTTCCACATGTTAGACGTCAGGAGAGGCGTCCTACGTTATTTGAATGAAACAAAAGCCCTTAGACAGATTCCTTATTTGTTCTAATTTCAGGGGCCAGGAAAGGGCACAAGGCATCAAGACGGACCATAGCTAGATAGCTGAGAGGCTATTAGTCTTATATGTTGGGAGGCATGCAGATTGCAGAGGGTATCAGGGCACACTCGACAAGATCAGTGGCAGGGTCACAGGCAGAGAGAGCTGGAGCAGATTTGTAAAGTGGCAACCTGGTCCAGCTTTGCCACTTTTGTAAGACACTATAGAGTGGATCTTTGGTCGGCAATAGATCAGACCTTTTGGACGCAAGGTCTTGCAAGCCGTAGTCCCGCCCTAAGGGTTAGTGCTCGGTTTATCCTCTCAGGTGGCTGTCCTGAAAGACGATTGGGGGAAAAAACAAAGTTACTTACGGGTAACGTTCTTTCCCGAAGTGTTTCAGGACAGCACAGGTACCCATCCAATTGTATAAAATGTTTGAGATTTCCTTACAGCAAATGTGATATATAACTTGATTATGTGTATCATATGTTCTTGTGTGTCCCCAGCGGACTGGAGGTGCTATTTTAAAAAACTGAGGAGCCAGCAGAGGAGGAGTAAATTTAAAGCAGGCTGGCGCGGTGTTTCCTACAGAGGGGAGGAGCCAAGGTCTTTGGGAAAGAACGTTACCAGTAAGTAACTTGTTTTGTATTTTTAAAAAAAAAACTTTTTTTAGTAACACTTTAAAGCTGATCTCCAGAGTTTAGTGAAGTTTAAATAGTTCATTTTGGGGCAAGCTGGTACAAACAAGCTTATGTACTTTACTAAGACATGCAGTAGCTCTCAGCGCTGTATGTAGCCTCAGCTACATACAGTATACAGTTCTGTATTATGGCAGTGAGATAGGCATTTCCTGTCTTGCTCTTATAAAAAAAAAAAAGCTTCCCTTATTTCACTAAAACACCTTCAAATTGTATTTTTATTTTTTTTCCTGGTTTCCTTATGCTAGACTCCACCTAACTATGCAGAAACCCATTCATTGTAATTGTCCCCGTTCACACTTGTATGCTCAGTGGCCCTGTGCTCCACGCTCTACACTTAAAAAGTACATGAGCTTCTTTTAAGCATAGTCCAGCTTTTAGGGCTCCAAAGATTTCAATGGGGACACCTGAAAATGCCTTGTGCATTCTACTTCTGGAAGATTTCCTCTCCTCTTATGGAACTGTTCTCTCCTTTTTCCTTGTCTAGCACAGGAAACAAACTCTTGAAGTTTGATGCATGTGCAAATATGCATCAAATGCTTCAAAAAAAACTCTGTTCAGGTGTGAATGCAGACTAAAGCGTGATATTTTTGTAGTCCACGTGGCAAATGTATTTTTCTTTTCTTTAGAGGACAAAAAACTTATACGAATAGTATTAACAAAGTCCAACCGGGATGCAGGCAATTGCTGGCCCTCTTTACTGGAAGGAGAATATTCTGCTGATCCATGGCTTCAGGATCAGATGCAAAAGAAGTTAACATTAGAAAGGTTTCAAAGAGAGGTATTGTCTACTTGTTTTATTTTTTTTTATTTCGTTTCTCTTTTGAGTTTTCAGTGGTTACTATAAAACGTTACTTTTGTACTTCAAACATAATATGAATGCATGAATGAAATATTGTGCAAACCGCATGCCTGAGCTACTCATATGTAGACCGTTTTAAATGCCAAATGATAAGCAATTCTGTTTAACCGTTCTTACAGTTCATATTTTCCCACAATACCGCCTAGCTAGGTAGATAACAGTCCTGTATTTCTGTTTTTTCAGCTTTTGTTTCCTGTGTCACCTGAGTGCTCGCTGGTCTAAAGCAGGGATCTCCAAACTACACACCTCCCATGAGGCATTGTAGAACTCTTGACTTTCACACACATGACTTGATTAGGCATGATGGGAATTGTAATTCCTGAACTGGAGGGCCATGGTTTGGAGACCCGTGGTCTAAAGTAGTGATGCTGATTTATGAGCCAGCAAGCAGGCAGGAAGTCGGCAGAGATGTAGCACTGAAATCTAAAATGCGAATTAGGGTTGTAATATTGCCTTTTACAGCTTCCAGTGTTGCCTTTCTAGCTTCAGCATATTAGACAATGTGGCCACTAAGCAGGCATGTCACACAGGTAGCTTTTAAAGCAGAACTTTTCCCAAAAGGTTCCACTGTTCCTCATCCTCACCCCCTCCTCTGCAATATTTGGCACATTTTTGGGGGGAGCGGGTACTTGTTTTTCACAGGTACCCGCTCCTACTTCCATTCAGAGCACCTAGGTTATCCAATCAGACGTTCTCCCCCCTCTCCTACCAGTCTTCTGGGACACAGAAGACTATGGGACCATTTTCAAAGTCCAGCACAGTGGGCAGCCGGGGAATGCCCACAGTTAAGATGGCTGAAGACCAGTGGAAGAAATGGCTCTGGTGAGCACAGCGCTGGATCCTGGGACAGATAGATGTCTTAAAGGAACACTAAAGGTTTGTTTTTTATTAGATCAATTGATTGCTGTAAGCTAGAGCATTTAAATATCACTTACCTCGTTTTTCCTTTTGACTTCCAAAATACAGTAATCAAGGTTTGAAAATGCCATTTCCTGTCTTTCCTCTTCTTGCTTTCCACCAGCACCTGCATGGTGGAAAGCAGAATGTTCTCACTCCCTCCCTATGACTACAGCCCTGCGTGAAGATGCTCTCTTAACCCTCATAGGCATGGAGGCTAAGCCTAATAGGAACTATAGTTCCCATTAGGCCGTGATGTAGCAAGAATGAATGTGCACCGCAAACCAGGAAGTCACTGAGAATAACGATTCAGGAGTGATGGTGGTGAATAAAACGTCTCGATTTCAACAGGTATCAAACTAGTTATAATGCAAAACATTACTTTTTACTTTATCGGCTACTGTCAGACTTTAATTTAAGAGGAAAATATTTTTGTCTTTACAACCACTTTAAGTCAGCAGCTACAGTTTTTTTCTGTAGCTGCTGACTTTTTTAATATTTCAGAAATATAACTGGAGACCCTCTTCAAGCCACATTGGGCTATGAACTGTAGCAAAGCTGTCTAAATCAGGCTATATATTGTAGAAGAGGTGTCTGAATTGCATGCCTAATTGGAGAAAAATCATATATTGCTAATTATCCATTTTAAGTTTGTATTTGTCTTAAAATTTACCTTTCGGTAATCTTATAAGTGTGTATTAATACATTCCTTACAAGTAACCATGTACAGGGGGAAAAAAAAAAAAAAATCAAAACCTCTTGCTTTTATCCTTACAAAAAGCAGCCTTTTGGTTATAACGTTATTTTGTCATGAAAGAAGCCTCCAGAAAATGCTATGTCAGGCTGTGTCTGACTTTCAGTCCTAGTCCTGACTCTCTATGGAGCCGGTTCACACATCTTCAGCACGGCTCCAGTGTGAATTGCAGTCCTGTGTGACTTCTGATCTGTTTCAGGTCTGAATTTAGCCTGAATTGGTGAACAGGGATGCACCAGACTCCTGTTATGAGCCACTCTGTGCAGCAGTGTAAATCCAGCCTAAAGTGAAAGTATCAGCGTGACACCCAAGAAACTAGCATTCTCAAAGTTGAGTTCAGTGGTGCCAGCCTCCATCAATTTCTCATGATGGTGTTCCTTTAGGAAACTTTGCTTGGGATGGGATGATGTCATCAGAAAGGACGCATTTTCTCAGCCCCTCCATCCTAGTAATTGCTTAGACTCTACATGTAACTTTGTAGAAGTCATAGTGTGAAAGACTTTAGAAAATACTGATTTGTGCCATACATACAGTATATGAACAGGTACCGTTGTTTAGAGCGGGCGATCGGCTTTCCAGTGATGACAACCAAAGCAGCTTAAAGCCCCTCAGTTGTTATACCGAAGGTCACTTCCAGATTACTCAGCTGCCAAAAAAATATACAGTATTTAGTATCGCTGTTTTCGGTGATTTGAATGCTTTGACGTGAAAAGGAGGGATCCCTCCATAAAGAGTACATTTTTAAATTGCCCCCGTCCCTGTGGCTCGCGCAGCAAAGAAAACTCATACGGAAGTCACGCCCGCATATGTAAAAGGTGTTAAAATAACACATGTGAGGTATTGCCGCGATCGTCGGAGCGAGAGTAATAGTTGTAGCCCTAGACCTCCTCTGTAACTCAAACCTGGTAACCGTAAAAAAAAAGCGTCGCCTATGGAGATTTTTAGGTACCGTAGTTTGACGGCATTCCACGAGTGCGTGCAATTATAAAACGTGACATGTTTGGTATCTATTTACTCGGCGTAACATCATCTTTCACGTTATACAAAAGAATTGGGCTAACTTTACTGTTTCACTTTTTTTCAATTCATGAAAGTGTCTTTTCTCCTATCGCCTTTCAGAACGGCACACCTGAGATGAGGGCTCCTCCCTACAGGAAACGCAATCAATTGACAGCTTGTTATAAGTGCCCACCCTTCCCCTTAATCCCCAGTATTGATTGTGTTTCTCCCGAACATAGCGACATTTTTGTTTAAAGACCTAAAAAAAACGGGGAGGGTCTAATGGTACCCCTGTTGAGACAGATTTTAGGGAGGCCGGGGAGGGCTGAACTAACCTGTAGGCTTAGAAGTGATCACGCCCGCACCCCCCCCCCCCCTACAGTTGCAGAATGCCAACCGCCCACATACTGGAAGCAGTGCAGCCGATTTATGGGGGTGCTAAACTAATTTGCCTAACGGTGTAGTGCAGGCCGGCGGGGACACTGTACGTGCTGCCCCCCTGCAAAGTGCTTCCCTAGGCCTGGGCCTTGTTGGCCTAGGCCAGGATACAGCATTGCCAGCAGCACAGAACCCAGCCAACCTCCTTATGGAACAAGAGGAAGGGAAGGCAAGTGCGACTGCAGGCAGATCCAGGTCGGGGACCAGTGAGTACAAACCCCCCCCTGGAAAGAGAGTGAGAGGTCCTGGCTTCCAGGGGTCTGAGATCCCGGGCCAGCCAGAACAGGAACTGGCTTTCACTTCTCACCTTACCCTTTCCCCCTCCCCGGTACAAACCTGTAGACAGAGTAATGTTATGCATATGTGTTATATCTCTTACAGAATCCCCCAGCGGAACCCAGGAGGCCTCAGTACAATCTCCTGCCGCAACAGGACATAGTTCCTCAAAAAAATGTGGGAACTGTAAGGATAAACTACCAAAGTCCCACTCAAAGCCCTTCTATAAATAATTTAGCAGGGAAGCAGGCTGCTGCAATGATGATTATTTTAATTCATGCAAACGGAAATGCTGGCAACTGTTAAAGCTTTCTGTGAAGCCGCCGGACAGTCAGCAACTCTGGGTCCTGACACTACCCCTGGAGAAGGCACATTCTCTCAAGAAAGCCTCTTTACAGGGGGACCCAGTGCCCTCCTCCCACCCTCACAAGTACTCCCTATAGGCCAGGAAGAGGGGGGGGGGGGACTTGGAAAGCCAGGCCGGATCAGGACACAGCTCAGAGGGACAGTTGGATATAGATCCTCTCCTTTGAGGACGTAGGCAGTATTAAAGATTTGATGGACCACAGAGCAGAATCCCTCCTTAGAAAAGCTTGGGAAGCTAATACAGCAGCCATGGGTCCAGCCTTAGCAGCAGCCTGTGTAGCTAGGAATACAAATTTCTCGGTGGAGAAGCTCACCAAGCACCTATCAGTGCACGTGGCAGTGGACGTGGTATACTTGGATTTTGTCCTTTCTTGTATTAAGAGAGGTATAGACTCCAGAGATAGAGATATAATTTTGCCCCTGTACAAATCATTAGTAAGACCTCATCTGGAATTTGCAGTCCAGTTTTGGGCACCAGTTCTCAAAAAGGATATCGGAGAACTGGAGAAAGTGCAGAGAAGGGCAACTAAACTGATAAGAGGCATGGAGGAGCTCAGCTATGAGGAAAGATTAGAAAAACTGAATTTATTCACTCTTGAGAAGAGGAGAATAAGGGGGGATATGATCAACATGTACAAATATATAAGAGGTCCATATAGTGAACTTGGTGTTGAATTATTCACTTTAAGGTCAACGCTGAGGACAAGGGGGCACTCTTTACGTCTGGAGGAAAAGAGATTTCACTTCCAAATACGGAAAGGTTTCTTCACAGTAAGAGCTGTGAAAATGTGGAACAGACTCCCTCCAGAGGTGGTTCTGGCCAGCTCAGTAGATTGCTTTAAGAAGGGCCTGGATTCTTTCCTAAATGCACATAATATAACTGAGTACTAGGTTTTGTAGGTAAAGTCGATCCGGGGTAAATCCGATTGCCTCTCGGGGGATCAGGAAGGAATTTTTTCCCCTCCGGTAGCAAATTGGATCATGCTCTGCTGGGGTTTTTTGCCTTCCTCTGGATCAACTGTGGGTATGGAGTTGGGTGTATGGGATGTACTGTGTTTTAATTTTGTTTTTTTTTTTGTTTTGTTTTTTATGGTTGAACTGGATGGACTTGTGTCTTTTTTCAACCTGACTAACTATGTAACTATCCCAGAGAAAGAATCAGAGGATGTTATTGATTCTCTAACAGTAATGGGAAAAGCTGTTGCTTACCTTGCGGATGCTGCAATCGAATCTGCAAGAGCTTCGGCTAAGACCGCAGCATTAATCAACTCGGCTAGAAGAGCTGTCTGGATTAAGGCCTGGATCTAACATCTAAGGGTAAGCTATGTGGCCTTCCCTTTCAAGGTTCATTGCTTTTTGGCCAGGGCTTGGATGATGTCCTGTCAAGGTCATCAGAAAAGGGTAAAACGTTTCCAGTTAAACCCCAAAAAAGATAGGTTTAGGAAAACTTCTCGAGACCCCTCCAGGCAATCAAAACATAGAACCAAAAAGGAAGCCAACAAACGGTGAGGTAAGGTAGGTGAAAAATAACCATTTACTGTTCCCCTCTCCCAAAGCTGGCACCAAAGAAACTGACGCCAAGATCAGAGTGGGGGGACGACTGTCCCAATTTTGTTTCTCAGTGGGAAAAGATTTCAGACAGCACTTGCATCTGCTGAATCTTACAAGAAGGTTATCGTCTGTAATTCTCGGCAAGACCCCCCCTCTATAACTCTTAGGCCTCGTACACGCGATCGGTCAAAACCGATGAAAACGTTTATCGGTCAAAACCGATCGTGTGTGGGCTCCATCGGTCAGTTATCCTTCAAAAAAGAGAACTTGCTTTAAAATTTAACCGATGGATGCCTAACCGATGGGTCAAAACCGATCGTTGGTATGCAAAAGCATCGGTTAAAAATCCACGCATGCTCAGAATCAAGTTGACGCATGCTTGGAAGCATTGAACTTCATTTTTTTTCACAACGTCGTTGTGTTTTACGTCACCGCGTTCTAACACGATTTTTTTTTTTTAACCGATAGTGTGTAGGCACATCAGATCATCAGTCAGCTTCATCGGTTAACCGATGAGAACGGTTCTTTGTGTGTATGCGGCCTAACGCATCCTCCTAGGGATGCCCTAAAAAGATCTGCCCTCCTGGAGGGTATCCAGGAATTGGTAGAACAGCAGGTAGTGGTACCAGTACCAAAAGAACAATACCAGGGATTCTACTCCCATGTATTTGTTGTTCGCAAGCCATCGGGGAAAATACCACCTGATAGTAAATTTAAGAAACCTGAACAAGTACCTGGAATACAAAAATGTTTACCATGGAAAGCATCTACTCAGTACGCAAGAACCTCATGAATGAAGCCTAGAGGATGCCTACCTGCATGTGCCAATTCACGTGGACCATTAGGCATACGTGAGGTTCGCAGTGGTAGTCTGAGGAGAGATTTTTCACTGGCAGTTCAGAGCCCTACCATTTGGACTAACAGCCAGTCCAAGGATTTTTACAAAAATCTCAGCGGAGGCAGTAGCCTTTCTACGTCTCCAGTGTATATCCCTAATACCTTACCTGGAGGATCTACTGATCTCTGGGCAGGCAGCCTCCCAGGTCACATTAGATACCAACAAAGCGGTATCGGTCCTGGAAAACCTGGGTTGGATAATCGATACAGAAAAATCCTCCCTTGAACCAGAACAGGTCAAGACCTTTCTGGGCTGCATATTAGAGACCACACTGCAGAAGCTCTTCCTGCCAGAAGTCAAAGTGGCGAAGCTTGCTTCAGCGGTAGGGGATCTGATTAAGACCCTGTCACATTCCGGAAGGGAAATTCTGAGGACCCTAGGCCTGATGTCAGCAAGTATAACAGCTATAGTCTGGGCAAAACTCCACTTGAGGACACTTCATTTCTTCTTCCTGTCCTCTTGGGACAAAAAGTAGTCCTTTGGATCAGGAGATACTGGTAACCCCTCAGGTCCTGTCCTCCCTGGAGTGGTGGAAAATCCCCAAAAACCTAAAAGGTCGACCATGGGCCCAGTGAAATCTGGTAAAGGTCACCACAGATGTCAGTTCCTGGGGGTGGGGAGCCCACCTAGAGAAGAAAAAAAGCCCAAAGGCCATGGAACAGCTCACTAGCTTGGATGTCATCCAACTACAGGGAGCTCAAAGCGGTAGGAGAAGCCCTGAAAGCCTTTCAGAAAGACATCACGGGCAAGGAGGTTCAGGTAAGCTCCGACATTGCCACGGTCGTAGCCTACATGAGTCATCGGGGAGGTACCAGGTCCAGACCCCTACTGGAACTATCCAAGGAGATCCTGGATTGGACCGAAGGAAAAGTTCTCTCAATTTTTCCAGCTGACGGCCTGGTTAGTGAGAGCCAGATCCTGAAGTGTAAAGGCTGCTCAGAAGGTAATAAATGTCCTGAGTAGAAAAACAGTGACAAAAAAGATTTATTTAAAAGTTTGGAAGACTTTCTGCTCCTGGGGTAAAGAAAGGCAGATGACCTCCACTACTGTTCCGGTTATCCTGGAGTTTCTCCAGGAAGGAGTAGAATTAGGCTTAACAGTCAGTACCCTTAGGGTTCAAATGGCGGCCCACTCAGTCTATCTTGATAGACTGGCAAAAGAGGACCTCCATTAAACGTTTTCTGTTAGCAGGGGAAAAGCCCTGTACACACGGCCCAGAATCTCGTCAGGGAAAAAAAAAAACATTTTTCCTGATGAGATTCTTGGCAAGATTCTTGTGCCGGCCGAGTATATATATATATATATATATATATATATATATATATATATATATATATATATATATATAAATATATCACACACACACACTCCTATTCAAAAGAACCTCCGTTCTTTTGAATGGCGTTAATGCGGTGATGTCATCGACTACGACGAGAATGCGCTTGTCACATTCGATGCCGCCATCTTGCTACGCCCTACCTATGCCTTGGAAGCTACTGCACATGTGTCAAAGGCATTTCGAGTGCGCAGGTTTCCACGGCGACAGCTAAGTATACAGATGCTCAGGTTTTTCGGCAGGAAACCGATGCCGAGAATCGCAACGAGAAAAAGAGAGCAGGTTCTTGGCGCGAAACCTCAAATCCTCGTTCACATGCACAGTTTACTTGGCAAGAAAGCTCTGCCAGGTGTTTTCTTGCTGGCTCTTGCCGAGAAAACCGAGCGTGTGTATGAGGCTAAAGAGTTTCCCCTGTCCTTTTTAAAGGTAATAATCCACCTAAGACTTGACTAGGGTGTTGGAGGCGTTATCTAAACACCCGTTCGAACCTATAGAAGAGGTTCCCTTTAAGTTTCTATAAAAATCGCATTTGTGTTAGAAATTACTACAGCCAGGAGGGTAGGGGATCTGCAGGTGCTGTCCATGAAGGAACCCTTCCTACTGGTACAGCCAGACAGTCACTCTCAGGGCAGACCCCTTGTACCTACCAAAAGTAGCATCCTTATTTCATAGGACAAAAGACATAATAATATTGCTGTCCTTTTGTGATGAAAGAAAAGTAATTTCATTGTCTGGATGTATGAAGGTGTCTCCTTACCTAATAACAAAGTTTTAGGAGATCCAATCGCCTACTAGTTCTGTATGCTGCGCCCAGGAAGGGACTTCAGGCCTCTAAAGCCTCATGCCGCGTACACACGATCACTTTATGTGATGAAAAAAAAAACAACGTTTTTGAAACTTCACTTTTCAAAGATGATGTTGCCTACACACCATCATTTTTTCACAAAAAGCGAGGTTACGTTCACCACTCTTTTCCATTGAAGCTCGCTTCATAACTAGCTTCTGGCCATGCGCAGGTTGAAAAACGTTGTTTTAAACAACGTTTTTTGCTACACACGGTGACTTTTTGTGAAACAAAAAACGATGTTTTGAAAAACGACACATAAAATTGAAGCATGCTTCAATTTTTTTTTTTTTGTCGTTTTTTACAAGACCTAAAACAACGTTTTCCCCTACACACGGTCAATGAAATTGACGTTTTTAAAAACGTTATTTTTTTTTCATCACATAAAGTGATCGTGTGTACGCGGCATTAGTCTCCAGATGGATAAGATGGCTTATGTATGCACCCAGCTCCAGCTAAAATCGAGGCTCATTTAACCAGATCTCTAGCAACTTCCTGGGATGAAAAAGCAGGGGCCTTTTGGGAGCAAATCCGCAGTGCAGCTACCTGGTCCAGACATCATACTTTCCTGAAGCACTATCGTGTGAAAATGTCACAGCAAGACTTGACTTTTGGTCGGAAGGTCCTACAAGCTGTGGTCCTACCCTGAAGGTAGGCCTTTGTTTGACTTAATTATCCTTTCAGGTGTGCCGTCCTGGAAGGTGATAGGAGAAAACCTACGTTGGACTTACCGGTAACGGTATTTCTATGAACCTTCCAGGACGGCAGGCCTACTTTCCGCCCTATGTGGAGGGAAAAGATAAGCCAAACGCTAGGTGGTAAGTACCTATACGGAACAATGTCCCTTGTGAACCAGTTTGGCATTACTTTATTACATACTGGGCAAGGGTGGGATCAAGCTGTCAATTGATTGTGTTTCCTGTAGGAAGGAGCCCTAATCTTTCGGGTGTGCCGTCCTGGAAGGTTTGTATACCGGTAAGTCTAATGTAGTTTTTTTTTTTTTTTTTTACCAAAAAGTTGCGTTTAAAACACCGCTGCACAAATATTGTGTGACATAAAATATTGCAACAATTGCCATTTATTTTTTTGGTTCTCTGCTTAAAAATATATTTGGGGGTTCTAAGTAATTTTCTAGCAAAAAATACGTATTTTAAACCTTAAACACCAAATGTCAGAAATAGGCTTAGTCATGAAAGGGTTAAATACTGAATAATAATGTTCTTAAAGAGTATATCGGGAAAGAAATTTGGGAGACACCATTGCTGCCCTTTTTTTTAAATTTTTTTAGAAAGCATTGAAGACAATGGCAGTCGGCATCTGATAAAGTACACACGATCATTTTTCATTAAAAACGATGTTGCCCACACACCATAGTTTTAAAAAAATGATGAGCAAAGCGCGGTGACGTACAACACGCACGATGGCATGCTAAAGGGGAAGTTCCATTCAAGCTCCCATCTCATAACTTGCTTCTGAGCTTGCGCGGGTTTAAAACGTCGTTTTAGCCGATCATTTTTTACAACACAAAAAAATACATTTTTAAAACGACGTTAAAAAATGCAGCATGCTCGTTTTATTTTTTATTTTTTTTAGAAGATGAAAAACGATGTGAAGCCCACACACGATCATTTTTAAATGACGTTTTTAAAAACGTTGTTTTTGTTTTAATGCCGAAAAATTATCGTGTGTGCCCGGCATTACTCTCATTTAAAGCTTATTCAAGTTTTTTTTAATGCAAAAATTTAGTACTTCTGTTATGAACATACTTGGGGGTTGAGGATGGTCAGTCTGTGTGTCTCGCATGGTTGGACCCTTCTCTGGTGAATCAGTAAGGGAGTCATTCAGATCCCTTTCATTCTTTCACCACCAATGCGTGTATTATAAAAAAAAATATATCAAAGTATTTTCTTTTTTGTTATACTTTATCAAGAACGTTCTCCAGCTGTCATCTACATGGATCCCAAATGGGGGATGGGGTTAATACATAATTTACCTTCTTAGTTATTATCCCAGATACAGGGCCATCTTAACAACATCATGGGCCCCTGGGCAAAGTAATGCTCTGGGCCCCTACAAGCCTGTGCCAATTTTTGAACCTACTTTTTAAGAAATAAAGTATAAATAATTGATTTGTTATCAGATTATTTGTTTATTAGAATGGGTGGAGCTGTGCTGCAACTTCCCAGCAACTGTGTGCAATACATGTGATTGTGGTGGGGTGATGCAGCATTTTTGGAGTTAAAACAAGGGGTAAGGAGCCGACATTGCAGCATGCTGAAGCGCAGCCATATGCTACGTTGCAGTGTGAATGGGACACATAGGAAACAATTGTTTCCTGAGTGTTCCTGATGTGATAGATGTTTTACAGTGGAGTAAAATATCTGTCACTGCATATAGTGCACATTAGGCTACGTTCACACTGGTGATTGGGGCCGGAGCGAATTGAAGCTGTAGTTCCTCCTGTAGCTCTTAACGGCTGTCAGCAGGTAGGTGCGTCCACTGGCCCTGTTCACTATAACTACAGGTCGCCAGTGGCTGAACCTATTTGTTGCTCTCTGCGCAGCTAGCGATTATCTGTGGTGATTGTTGCCGGACACAAAGTGCATGCAGCAGCGATCACTATAGTGAACAGGGCAAGCGACAGCATGTACCCACTGACAGCCATAGGAGGAACTGCTGCTACTATTCACACCATCCCTTATCACAGGTGTGCATGTAACCCTAGCCCTCAATCAGAGACTCAGAGCAGAGGGAGGGACATCTGCAATTAACAAGGGGGGAGGTTTAGACACACTCACCAATTCTCCAGCCAGGATCTACCACTATGTGCCTGTGTTCCGTCAGATGTGGAACATATGTGGAAGATGTGAAACAGAGTGGACGGTGCCAGTGGGGCAGAGGACGGTGCCAGTGGGGCAGAGGACGGTGCCAGTGGGGCAAAAAGACAGCGTCAGTGGGGCAAAAGACAGCGTCTGGACAGGATGAGTAGTTTATTTTTGGGGATTTTTTTAACCAATTTTGTTTGTTTTGTTTTTTAGCAGAGAAAGTGATTGAAGACACAGACCTCAATCTCCATCTTTGCAGCTTCAGCTACACAATGAATGAACAAGAGCTCTGCACTGTCTTAGGGTCCTTTCACACGTGCGGACCGTTTTTTAGGTCCGTTTTTTTCATCAGTTGATCAGTTTTTCGTCCGTTTTTCGTCCGTTTTTCGTCCGTTTTTCGTCCGTTTTTCGTCCGTTTTTCGTCCGTTTTTTCATCCGTTTTTTTTTTTTAGAACTTTTTTTTTATTACATATTTTGATGAAAAACGGATGTTAAACGGATCGTCCGCTAACATCCGTTTTTCGTCCGTTCCGTTTTTTTGACGGAAGAAAAATAGGGTTTTCTTCCGTTCAAAAAAACGGAGCTTAACGGAGACGGATGCAAACGGACGTTAGCGGATGCTCATCCGCTAACGTCCGCTATCCCATAGGGATGCATTGCGGTCCGTTTTTCATCCGTAAAAAAACGGACGAACGGTCCGCACGTGTGAAAGGGCCCTTAGTGTTCATTCACACACTGAAGCATAGCAAACAGAGTTCTCCATCCTGAAACATCCCCAGCAGAAGCCATAGGCTGCTGCAGGATAGGGGAAGCCAGCAGCACTGTGGGGGTTAAGAGGACTCACAGAGGGCATGGGCAGCAGAAATAAGAGTAACCGGGACAGGGGGGGCAGCATATACAGGAACCGACCCCTTTCAGCTGTTGCAGAAGGAAAATTAAGGGGTCACTTCCTGTATATGCTGCCAATCCTGTCCAGGTGTAGGACCTACTGCAGGGGTGCTCAACCCCGGCGATGGCCACTTCAGCAACTTGGTAACCGGTCGTGAGCCACAATGAGTGTCAGGGTAGATAACGGGTCCATATCCACTCCACGTATGCAGAGCAGAAATGGACACAGCCCGCTCTACTCTATGGACCCTCCGATCTGATCCGCCCAGAAGGAAGGGGATGTATCCCCTTCTGTTTTTTTTTTTTTTTTTTGGGGATCAAATTGGAGGTAGGCAAATGTACATGGACACAAATCTGTTTACATCTGCCGCTCCATAGAAGTGAATGGAGGGTCCGATTGGGCTCACCTGAAAAACAGACAGGTGGACCCGATTGGACTGATCGTATGAAAGCAGCTTAAGGCTGTATTCACACTGATGAACTATGGTTTACTCACACTCTGGGTGCAGCACAGTGTACCTGTGGCTTTCCTGTGGTTTAGTTGCCATAGAATTCTATTATATACTGCAGTTGTGATGGATGCACTTTCTGAAAGTGCACCAAACCTGCAGGTAATAACAGAAGTCTATGGCGCAGTGCAGGTAACCCGCAGCTGCACTATGCTGCACCTGCGGATCAGTTTAAAAGCAAAACAGTGTAGCTAGTATACCAGTGTAGAAAACAGACATGTCCATTGCTGTTTGATTTTAATAAAAAAAACTGACCCGGCTGCTGCTGTCCTCCAGGACGGGCATGGCTGGCGGCTGCTGCTGTCCTCCAGGGCGGGCATGGCTGGCGGCTGCTGCTGTCCTCCAGGGCGGGCATGGCTGGCGGCTGCTGCTGTCCTCCAGGGCGGGCATGGCTGGCGGCGGCTGCTGTCCTCCAGGGCGGGCATGGCTGGCGGCGGCTGCTGTCCTCCAGGGCGGGCATGGCTGGCGGCGGCTGCTGTCCTCCAGGGCGGGCATGGCTGGCGGCGGCTGCTGTCCTCCAGGGCGGGCATGGCTGGCGGCGGCTGCTGTCCTCCAGGGCGGGCATGGCTGGCGGCGGCTGCTGTCCTCCAGGGCGGGCATGGCTGGCGGCGGCTGCTGTCCTCCAGGGCGGGCATGGCTGGCGGCGGCTGCTGTCCTCCAGGGCGGGCATGGCTGGCGGCGGCTGCTGTCCTCCAGGGCGGGCATGGCTGCTGTCCTCCAGGGCGGGCATGGCTGCTGTCCTCCAGGGCGGGCATGGCTGCTGTCCTCCAGGGCGGGCATGGCTGGCGGCGGCTGCTGTCCTCCAGGGCGGGCATGGCTGGCGGCGGCTGCTGTCCTCCAGGGCGGGCATGGCTGGCGGCTGCTGCTGCTGTCCTCCAGGGCGGGCATGGCTGGCGGCTGCTGCTGCTGTCCTCCAGGGCGGGCATGGCTGGCGGCTGCTGCTGCTGTCCTCCAGGGCGGGCATGGCTGGCGGCTGCTGCTGCTGTCCTCCAGGGCGGGCATGGCTGGCGGCTGCTGCTGCTGTTGTCGTCCTCCAGGGCGGGCATGGCTGGCGGCTGCTGCTGTTGTCGTCCTCCAGGGCGGGCATGGCTGGCGGCTGCTGCTGTCCCCAAGGCATGGGGGACAGCCAACCAGCCATACCCACATGTGTCCCACAGGCCAACAGCTGAGCACACCTGACATAATGTGACAGGGAGGTGGAATGGGCCCAGCACTATGCTGCCTGCACACTACAAGTCCCAGCATGGTCAGAATTTACCCCTCCCACATGCTGGCTCCTGTCACTCCAGGGGGAATCCAGGGAAGTATCAATCCCCTCCCTTTTAATAGAAGCCCCACAATTACTGAGAACAGGTGGGAGAAGGGAACGAGGCCAGGAGAGATCAGTGGAGCAAGGGGTGAGAACGAAGACCAGCTCGTGGAGGGTGGTGCCTAATTGCGGAGGGGCGGAGCCTTATCGCGGAGGTGCACGAATAGGAAGGACAGGCCTCCTCCACTCAGCGCCGTCAGCAGCCTGTTCCAACAGCACCTGTGGGGAGGGGGGTGGACTGTCCCATAACATGCAGAGACCCTCATGCTGGCTGTCTCTAACAAAGTTTCTGGAACTTAATTAGTGTGCAGTGCAGCATACAATTCCACCCTATCACTGCCAGAAGCTTTGCTCTACGTCTGACTGGACCTGATTGGGCCCCTTTGCATCTGGGGCCCCTGGGCTGTGCCCAGGTGTGCCCAGTGGATAAGATGGCCCTGCCCAGATATTATGTTAGAACCAGTGATGGCAAAGGCAGCTTCAGAGAGTTCCCTGTTCTCTCAAAACCACACTTCAGCCTATAATTTTGCTTGCTTTTAATTTTGAAGTCCAATGATGGATAAAAAGACCTGACATGGGACTAATTTAGAGATTGCTGAACTCATTTGATTAAGGATCCTTAGGGTATGGGTAATATGACTGACCAGGTAAAAGATTTAAAAAGAAAAGTGTGCCCTAATGGTAGGGTTAAATATATAGAATGGGTTTTCACTCTTAACAGAGCAAAAATTGTCTTTTGGATAAATTACAGCCATGTCTAGCTATTGATTTACAGCTCCTGTTCTTGGTGGTCAGACAGCCCTGGACAGTGTTAAGAGGCTTGGCTGTATTTCCTTGCAAGATTTTATTAGCAAGTCTATACATAAAGCAAATATAAATTACTAACCTATGCATTTCATCTTTCAGAACCCTGGCTTTGACTTCAGTGGAGCAGAAATCTCAGGAAACTACAGTAAAGGTGGACCTGACTTCTCTGGTTTACAAAATTAATCCTGTTCTAATGTGAACACCAATTAAAGTTATCTAATTATATTTTTTTATATTTGGAAATTACATTTTGGAAATCTTTTTATTGAGTCATTTATCATAAATGTTGTACTTGTTCAAACAATTTCTAGTAAAGTGAAGCGATTTCTTCATAATCTGAACTTTTACCATTTGCTGTTCCTTATACTTCCAAGTGCTCCCTGGTGCAAATAGCAATGTCTTAACGCTATAACAGAACTTTTTCATACAATAACAATATACTACACACTCAACATATAAGTGCACTATACCTTTACATTAAACGTGCATGAATATTGGAAACCACAACTGATCAGCAATTCATAAAAAAAAGTGCAATTAATTCATAAATAAATCTGAATAAAATTTACATACCGAAAATGAATACAGTAACACCTTGGATTGCGAGCATAATTCATTCCGGAACATGCTTGTAATCCAAATCACTTGTATATCAAAGCAAATTTTCCTATAAGAAATAATAAACTCAAATGATTCATTCCACAACCATTTATTGATAAGTCCTTCAGGCTATAGTCCATATAAAAAAATTATAGCAATGTGATAAATTATGTAACCATAAAATGTCCATCCACAAATGGGAAGCCTCCCCAAGGTGATTAGAAGCAAAATCCAGTAGGAGCTACAGAGTATAAAAGAGAAGAGTGGCACCTCTAAGTGTGGGAATATGGTTACATTTAATGAAGGTACAACATTTAGCAAGGTACATGGTTAATGATTAAAAGAGACGCATCTAAGTATACAGGCATCCGGGGTAAAGCGATCCACATAGACCGTCCTCCTCACCGCTGTCAGTCTGCAATTGTGACTGGGAAGACTACTCTTCAGTAGCGTGATCTGAAAGCGAGGCTTAAACTGCTTGTGGAAGGGATGACATCAATGGTGGTACAGAGGATGGTTTATGTGGACAGCTTTACCCCGGATGCCTGCGTACTTGGATGTGCCTGTTTTAATCATCAACCATGCGAGTTTCTAAATGTTGTACCTTCATTAAGTGTAACCATATTGCTACACTTAGAGGTGCCTCTCTTCTCTTTTATACCCAGTTGTGACATGACGCCACTCTTATATAAAGACATCGCTTGTATATAAAGTCAAAGTTTTATTTAAAAATTTTGCCTGTCTTTCAAAACGCTTTCAAACCAAGGTTTTACTGCAAATGCAAAAGTCCAAATTCGTAAGAAAAGGCCCCACTGATGGGCAACTCATAAGTTTGATTCATACATCCAAAAGATCATTTCACCAAAGGGTTAATATGTGTCTTACAAAAACAATAGATCCCACATGGAGATCATTCAGTGCCTTGCTGCCCCACAGCACTACACACTCTGGACATGGGAAAACCCCTTCCAACTCCTAGACACATGCATTCTGTACAATAGTTTAAAACCTAGAAGAGACCCCCATGGTGTGTAGTATCAAACAAACTGCTTCCTTTATTTAGCAATAAAACATACATAAAAAAAATGCAGACTTTAGCTTAATGGGCAAGTGCCGCGGTGATTTCACACGTTTGGCCCCGCCCAACGCATTTCTTTGTAACCAGCTTTTTCAGGGGATAGAGGCCTTTACTTTGGAGCAGACCCCCAACAATTCACACACTTACTGTCACATTTTAAAAGTAGCGTGACTGTGCAGGGCTATGCCACTGCAGTAGACAGCTGGTGAGCACTCCGTAGTTCATTGATTCTTACTACTCTTATGTAACGGTCTGCCTGTATGGATTTATGGGCTGACAGCTGTACTGAGTGTCTGCAGGAGCTTGACATTGCACCAGGCCATGAGGGGAATGCACTGCAGGCAATACATATAAAATGTATTTTATTTTTCTCCTTTTTGTCTTCAGGGCAGCCTCTGAGACATGGGGTTCCTCCCTCCAAGACAGTGAACATGTTTCCTGCCAGATGGTAAAGGAGCACTTAGGGGAGCTCCATGTCTCAGGGCTATCCTGAAGGAGCCCCTGGCGTAGCTTCTCCTAGCCAATGCACCCCTCTGTCCAGTCGGGGAGGAGAGAGCTGTGTGTCCTACTGCTGCCCAAGCTCAAGGAGAGCAGGGACTCTGATCCTTGTCTCGGTCCCTGAGTTTGAAGTGGAGGAACTTGATTGGTCTGCACAGAATCCTGACCTCAACCCGATAGAACACCTTTGGGAAGAATTGGAGCGAAGACTGTGAGCCCGGTCTTCTCGTCCAACATCGGTGCCTGACCTCTGTGATGGTTTGGATCTGTCAGACACAGACACCTTAATTATACAGCTGTGTGGTCAGCTTTTTAAGTCTGACCTGAACAGCATTCAGGGCCCCACCCGACAGACAGGACGTCGGTGCTAAGGAGTCAGGTGATTCCCAAAAGCTCTGTGAGAGGAGTCACAGAGTGGATGTGTCTCTGCAGGAGGCAGAGGAAGGAATGTGAAGCTGTGACTGTCGCTGTGTCTCTGTGTTGGGACGGACGCTGTAGGCGTTGAAGGACTAAGGGGCCTTGTGCATCCAGGACTGTGGGCCTGGAGGAGCTGATGGTTAGAGGAACCATTACCTGAAGCAGAAGTGCTGTTAAACACTAGCCAGGTGGGCTGTTATTTTCATTTATCTTTGGATGTTGTTTAAACCCCTGCGTGGGATTCCTATGAATAGACTGTTGTTTTGTTTATTCTCCGTTAATAAACGTGGACTACCAGGCCCTTAATGCTAATTGCCTGTTTGCTGTGGACTCACTACACCAGAACGCATCTGCCAGAAGAGTTAAACCCCCAACGTTTACACCTCACAAATGCACTTCTGGAAGAATGGTCAAACATTTCCATAGACACACTTGTAAACCTTGTGGGACAGCCTTCTCAGAAGCTGTTATATTTACAAAGAATGAGCCAACTTGATATTGAACCCTACAGACTGGGATGACATTAAAGTTCATGTGTGTGTAAATGCAGGCGTCCCAATAATTTTGACAATATAGTGTAACATCTTGGGAAAAAAAGCCGAGCCCTACCTATGATGTAAGCCCAGTTTAAATCAGACTGGCAGCTTTAGACTCTAACTAAAGCCATTACTGTATATTCAGATATAATAGTGCTGGAAGGCCAGGAAATATTTTGGGAAGGGATAATAGGGATAATCTACACTGACCCGCTCTTCAAATCTGACTTTTCTTCCGTTGTAAGAACTGCTTTTCTCTGTTTCTGAATGGCAGAGCTCTGTGATTTCCTTGAAGAGGGTGTCATTTACACTGATGTTCAAAATCGCTGAAGGGAAGTTTTACATTATTGTCTTTCAGGACATGAGAGTGTGGCTCCACCCACTTGACAGGAAAAACACCTCCACCAAATTTCTTAATGACAGCCGGTTGCGGGTAGGGGGAAGACTTCAAAGTTTTCTCCCTTATTGGGCAAGCGTTACAGAAAATCGGTATATTCTCTCTATGCTGACCCACGGTTACAGGATAGAGTTTTCAGACCCACCCCCCGGAGAGGTACCTTTTGACAAATCTACCAAGAGATGTGGTCAAATACCTAGCAGAAGAACCTGTTGAAGGATCTGATGAATCAGGGGGTTGTGACTCGAGTACCACAGGGGGCGTTTTATCAGCGATTTATTTTTATTTTATTTTTTATTCCCATATATTCATAATAAAAAAGCCATCCAGAAGTTTCAGATTAATTCTCAACCTGAAACCACAGAACAAATCAGTCCTATACAAAAAAATCTGTATGGACTCAAACTTCACGGTCAAAAATCTTTTTTTTTTGTGCAATAAGTTTTTATTAAGAAAATAAAATAAAAAACAGAAAGAGAAAGGACATTGTAGCCCAATACAACACAAAGTCAGTACAGTGAGGTACATACATCAGCAAACGACAGTGCATACTAACCCAATAAAGCAACAAGTAGTAATGACCCAGCACGGTTATGGCACAACAGGCCATACAGGCACCACACCAGAGACTTCACCGTCTGTAACCACACCTTGCGTACATGACAGGAAGACATTGCAGCCTGACAATGAGGCCATCACATAAATTCCAACACTTCTTGTAAGATCCATACGGCATTGTTCAAACAAACGATGCATTTGAGCAACAACAGAAAGAGAGAGTAGGAGAAAAATATCAGAAGGAAGAAAAAGTAAAGGACAGAATGGAAACAGACAGGGAAGGAGAGGGGGGGAAGGGTGTGACCAGCCACAGCAGGATGACATCTGAACCATCTATGCATCTCTACAAGTAACATTACACTGGTTTTTCCATAATGTCCGCGTATGTGGACGAGAACTTAAAGACGAACCAGCAGGACCATATTCTATGAGCCAGGTCAGATTTATTTCTTAGCGATAGCGTAGCATCTTCCATATAGTATATACGATCAACCTCCAACAGCCATTGGCGTAGAGTGGGAACTTTAGTCTGCTTCCAAAATCTGGGAATAAGCACCTTAGCCGCATTAAGGAGATGGGGGGTTATTGACTTAGAATATGATCCTACTGGCTCATTAGTACAATGAAAAAATACCGCCCAGGGATCCTCAAGCACCTTGGACCCCTGAATCTGTTCAATCCAATACAAGACAGAAGACCAAAATGGCTTAATTAAAGGGCAAAACCACCATATATGTGCATGTGATCCTCGATCACCATAGCCTCTCCAGCAGCGGTCGGAGATAGATGGAAAAGTCTTGTGCAGAATTTCCGGGGTGTAGTGCCACCGCAACAATATTTTATAATTGACCTCCGCCGTTTTTGAAGATATGACAAAAACATGCGACAATTGAAACTGCGTTTGTCGGTGATGCTCAGGTAATCGACTATGGAGATCATGCTCCCAATTGGAAAGGAATGGGCAACAGGTGGTAAGATTAACAGGGCTCGGTAGAAACCCGAAACAGGCCTCTCCGGGGGTAAATTGCCTACAAGCAGGGCCTCCACCGGCGTCAGATCTGAGTCCGATCGCAGTGGTTGGGGAAGGGACCGTACAAATTGAGAAAGTTGATGATATTTCCACTGATCCATAAAGGAAGTAGGCGTTGATGTAAACAAGTTGGCCCTTGGCAGGACCCTCCCCATGGAAGTCACATGGTGCAACAATAAAGGGTTAGGAGAAATCCGGTTTCCAAAACTAGAGTCAATGTTCCCGGGTGGAAAAATGTCGTGTCCGGTTACATGCATCAACGGTGAGTTATAAGGCCAGTTTTGAGCCTTACATAAAGAGTCCCAAATAGCAAATGACGATTTAGAGAGGGGGAATACATTCGGGGCCAGATTACAAAATTTGGGAGGTATCCAGATTAAAGGGAATAAATCAGCCCCACTCAAATCTATTTCCAGTTGAACCCACAATTTCGTGTCCTTATGGTATTTCCAATCGGACAATCTCGTCATTATAATAGCAAAAAAGTATTTCGTAGGTCTGGAAGAGCAAGGCCCCCCTCTCGCTTCGGCTTAATCAACCAATTAAAAGCAATCCTGGGGCACTTGCGGTTCCCTACATACCAACGAATCAAAGACTGAACAATTTTAAAGAACCCAAGGGGGATCCCAAAAGGGATCATCTGAAAGAGAAAGAGCAGTCTGGGCAAAATATTCATCTTCACAATGCTAATACCAGGAGTGGTAGGGTAAGGATCTCGCGCCAAAATAACTAATAAAAGTGATTTAAAGTAATATATAGTGATATATATATATTATCAACTAAGTGAGCTGCACCCCAAAAAATTCAAATAGAATAGATAAATGGAAACAGCAGGGGGCGCTAAAAACGAAATATTTAAATACAATAGTGAAATATGTGCATCCCCGTCAAAGGAGATGATTAACAGATAAGTGCAATATAGTGCAATAAATAAATAGTACATAGATTGCAATGAACATAAGAATTGATACTATTAATATAAATGTCCGAAGAATAAGTGCAGAAACCAGATTCAAAAATTATATGAGAAAAAAATGTCCATAAATGTGCAAAAGAATTAATAATATCCTTAAAAATCCTTGTGACTTTTTCACTCATAAGAGTGAGTATGGGTGATCAAAAATGAAGAGTTTCCACCTTCACCAACTAAACACCGACAGTGTGAAAACAGGATGGCTCCTTACCGCAAACTATTGACCTTTCTCGTTAGAAAATAGGTCAAATAAAGCGTTGTGTCTCCACGGACAGTAGATAGCCTGGGTTCCCTTGATTGAATTCGTTAGAGGGCAAAGAAACACAAAAAAATGCCGCCATAGCGTGATACCGTTTTATTAAAAGACATGGATTAAACACACAATGCCGAGTGGCTCCTTACTATTTGTGGTGCCCTCCGTCCCGGCACTGAGGCTGATGGCTTGGGTCTATGGATAAGATGCGTCCTCGCTGGGGAGACACTCGCGTGCGCTCCACTTCCCTTGTGATGAGAACCAGCTGGACCGGAAGGTGCTGTGCGTGGTCACGTACCACCTCGACGTACGTTTCAATATTTCGTCATCAGGAAGCGCACTAGACACACGCACCAGACCAGATAATATAGGTCTCGGCTAACAGCAGTGGGATAATTTTGGCCAATCACAGCCTCGGTCCCGGTTACCTCTGCAACCAGTGCACATCTCGCAATACATTGCACATAGTAGAAACAGTTATATAAATCGCATAGTATAAACATTGGCTAATGTCTCAACTATATAACAATCTCTTGCTATGATCCTTAATAAAATCCAGATAAGTAAATAGCAAATACAATATAGATTTAAAACAATTTAAAATTTAAAACTGCGAGTCTGTATCAAAATATTTAGTAAACAATAAAAACAATTTTAATCATTAGTAAGGAAACAGTTTAAATCAAGCTCAATGTTGAGACCCTGTGGTCGCATAGTCCTCAAACGATGTAGCCACTGGGTCTCATTTTGGGATACTGCCCTGGTGAGGTTGGTACCTCTCCAGTGGCTAGTAATCCGATCAATCCCAAAAAATCTAAGTTTGCGGGGATCTCTATTGTGGAAAAGATCAAAATGTTTGGAAACACTGTGATCGGGGTAGCCTTTGATGATATTGGCTACATGCTCATTGATCCTTACTTTCAGCTCCCTGGTAGTTCTACCTACATATTGAAAAGTACATGGACACTCCAAAACGTATGTAACATACCTGGAGTGGCATGTTATGAGTGGTTTGATAGTAAATTCCTGTTTGGTTACACTAGAACTAAATTTACTGACTTTTCTGCCTGTTCTATTCGTTTTTTTACAGGATCTGCATCGAGTGCAGTAGTGAAAACCGGAGCCATCTAGAAACGTTAAAGGTCTCTCAGGGGGGTCCGGCACATTGCCAGCAATCATATTCCTGAGGCCAGGGGCCCTCCTATAGATGAAAGTAGGTTTAGGAGGTAAAATCTTGGCCAAATCATTGTCTTTCAACAAGATAGGCCAAAATTGTTTAAAAATCTTTTCAACCTGCCTGTATTGCCTATGATAGCCAGACAGAAAAGATAATTCTCCCTGACGAGGAGGTTTAGGTTTGGATTCCAACATGGTTTCTCTATTCATGTTCCTAACCTCTTCTTTAGTCACTAGCAACTTGGTTTTAGGGTAACCCTTTGCAACGAACTTGTCAATTAGCAAATTCGATTGTTGATCGAAGTCAACGATATCATTGCAATTTCGACGGATTCGCATTAGTTGCCCTTTGGGAACAGCTCCCAACCATTTGGGGTGGTGACAACTAGTCATAGGCACAAAGCCATTTCGATCCGTGGGTTTAAAAAATGTTTTGGTACAGATATTATTGTTTACCTTAGTGAGCGTCAGGTCTAAATAATTAATGGTAGTCAAACTAAATTCCGCCGTAAAACTAAGGCCATAATTATTAACGTTCATTTGGGATAAAAAGATGTCCAAAGATGTCTGGGATCCCTCCCACAACAAAATGATATCATCGATATAATGTTTATAGTATACTACTGATCCCATGTTAGCTTTAAAAATTGACTCTTCTTCCCATTTATTAAGGACCAAATTTGCAACACTGGGGGCATATCGAGCCCCCATGGCGACCCCTTTAATTTGTCTGTAAAAATTACCTTGAGCCCAGAAGTAATTGTTCCCCATTGCAAGCATGAGGCCTTTTACCAGAAACAATATCTGTGTATCTGGTAAGGTGGACTTTTCATGAAAAGCCTCCATGACAGCTGTAATTGCATCCTGTTGTGAAATGTTAGTATACAGAGATTCAACATCTACTGTCACTAGCCAAGTGTTCTCTGAGACAACCACAGGAGCTAAAGATTTTATAAGTTCTTTGCTGTCTTTTAAATATGCTTTCCCTAGTATGACCATAGGTTGCAAAAATATTTCTAAATATTCACCTATTCTGGAGAATAAAGAGTCAATCCCACTTAATATGGGTCGACCAGGGGGCTTGGTTTTGTTTTTGTGTATCTTGGGAAGAATGTAAAATACTGGAGTTCGTGGTACTTTCGGTACCAGGTATAAGGCCTCCTTATCTGTCAGTATAGTTTTAGTCAATCCCTCATTGACCCAACTTGAGAGTTCTACTTTAAGTTTAGACATAGGATCTCCCGGGAGCGGTAGGTAGGTAGTGGTGTCACTGAGGAGGCGCTGAATCTCTTCATAATAATCCTCCTTTTTGAGTAACACCACTCCACCCCCCTTATCTGCCGGACGTATTACTATATTCTTATTTTGTTCTAATTTCTTAATTCCCTCTGTCACCAATTGGTTGTTAGTATTGTATTTCTTCAACTCCAGATCCTTTATTTTTTCTTGTACCATGTTTTTAAACACCTCAACATGATGGTGTGAACCCTTGTTGGGGTTAAAAACAGAATTATTCTTAAGGCCACTATGTTGATAATTAGTGGGAATAAGTGGAGGTGGATTACTGGTTTGTTGGCAAAAATGTTTTTTGATATTAAGTTTCCTTACGTACTTTTCAATATCTAAAAAGAGGTCAAACTTATCAATATTTTTATTTGGGGCAAATTTTAGGCCTTTTGAAAGGACTGTTAATTCAGCCTCTGAAAGTTCGACCCCTGCTAAATTAAATATTCCTTCATCTAATTGTCCCGGGGCCTTTTTCTTTCTGGCTCCCCCTCTTTTACCTCTCGGTCTGTATTGTCTAAAGGGACCTTGGGTATAACCGGGGGAATTTTGTAGGGCTCTTTCCACCCCCTCCATCCCCCCCCCGTTTGGTAATTGGATTGTTGCTGTGTAGGTCTACCTCTACGTTTACCCCTCTGATGACCTCGCGGAGGTCTGGGGGCATGATATTGTGGACCCTGTGGATAGTGAGGATTATAATAATCTGCAGGTCCCCCATCCAATGGGGCAAACCTGTTATGAGTGGCTACCATATAGGGAGCTGGATAATAATCATTAGGAGGAGGAGGTCGATAAATACCTCCATGGGGTGTACCCATGCTTCTAGGTGGATGATAACCTTTAGGCTGTACTGGAGTACGAGGTTTTTTTGGGGTATGAATTTTAACTTTAGTTTTGGTGGTTGCTTGAGTAATTAATTTTTGGACTTCCCCATCTATCTTAGTGGAAGCATCAGCTGTCCCATGTGGGGCAGATGTGGTTTGCCACTTGTAGACCTTGTGTTCACTGTAGTCTGTAATGTCTCTCTGATATTTCTTTAATTTTTTGTTTTTAATATCCCCATCATATTTGCATAAATGGGTCTGGAGAGACTGGGCCCTATCTAAGAAATCTTGAGTTCCCATCAAGGGTCCCATTGTTGCTTTTAGATCCGCAATGTTGGCTTCTATAAGGATATTTTTTGATTTGCGTCTCCTAATCATGAGCTGCAATAATTTCTGTTCACAGGCATTAAAGAATTGAAACCAATCATCCAACAGAGAGGGATCTTCAATGCCATCATTGGGGTGTACATCCCACCTTAATCTCCTAGGAGCTTAGAGGTTTTTAGAAATGTAAACCTCAAATTATGCTATATCCCACCACAGTCTAATCTGTTTCTCCATGCTGAGCTGGAGTTGTTTGAAACCTCTTTCAAGGTCCATATTAGGGGTGGGTTTTTGTTGGAAGATTTCTTCCAAATTTGTCTGTCGACATTGCATGTAATTAAAAACATCCATGGCTGCGTAGAAAAAACTATAAATAGTTGGAATAATTGGTAGGGTAAGGATCTCGCGCCAAAATAACTAATAAAAGTGATTTAAAGTAATATATAGTGATATATATATTATCAACTAAGTGAGCTGCACCCCAAAAAATTCAAATAGAATAGATAAATGGAAACAGCAGGGGGCGCTGAAAACGAAATATTTAAATACAATAGTGAAATATGTGCATCCCCGTCAAAGGAGATGATTAACAGATAAGTGCAATATAGTGCAATAAATAAATAGTACATAGATTGCAATGAACATAAGAATTGATACTATTAATATAAATGTCCGAAGAATAAGTGCAGAAACCAGATTCAAAAATTATATGAGAAAAAAATGTCCATAAATGTGCAAAAGAATTAATAATATCCTTAAAAATCCTTGTGACTTTTTCACTCATAAGAGTGAGTATGGGTGATCAAAAATGAAGAGTTTCCACCTTCACCAACTAAACACCGACAGTGTGAAAACAGGATGGCTCCTTACCGCAAACTATTGACCTTTCTCGTTAGAAAATAGGTCAAATAAAGCGTTGTGTCTCCACGGACAGTAGATAGCCTGGGTTCCCTTGATTGAATTCGTTAGAGGGCAAAGAAACACAAAAAAATGCCGCCATAGCGTGATACCGTTTTATTAAAAGACATGGATTAAACACACAATGCCGAGTGGCTCCTTACTATTTGTGGTGCCCTCCGTCCTGGCACTGAGGCTGATGGCTTGGGTCTATGGATAAGATGCGTTCTCGCTGGGGAGACACTCGCGTGCGCTCCACTTCCCTTGTGATGAGAACCAGCTGGACCGGAAGGTGCTGTGCGTGGTCACGTACCACCTCGACGTACGTTTCAATATTTCGTCATCAGGAAGCGCACTAGACACACGCACCAGACCAGATAATATAGGTCTCGGCTAACAGCAGTGGGATCATTTTGGCCAATCACAGCCTCGGTCCCGGTTACCTCTGCAACCAGTGCACATCTCGCAATACATTGCACATAGTAGAAACAGTTATATAAATCGCATAGTATAAACATTGGCTAATGTCTCAACTATATAACAATCTCTTGCTATGATCCTTAATAAAATCCAGATAAGTAAATAGCGAATACAATATAGATTTAAAACAATTTAAAATTTAAAACTGCGAGTCTGTATCAAAATATTTAGTAAACAATAAAAACAATTTTAATCATTAGTAAGGAAACAGTTTAAATCGAGCTCAATGTTGAGACCCTGTGGTCGCATAGTCCTCAAACGATGTAGCCACTGGAGTGAGCCATCTGAGTCCACTTTTGCAAGTCCGACCTAATGGAATTCAATAAGGGAATATAATTATTACGAAACAAAGAATCCAAATTAGGGGTCAGGAATATACAGTATTATATATAGTATATAATATATAGTATTTCAGAGAATGGGACTGCCAAGCAAAGGGAAATGAAGGTTGCAATTGGGACACTAATTTATGGGTGAGATTAGAAAGGGTACCAAATTTGGTAAAGGCCGACATAAGATTGGGTAATGTGATTAAGGGCTGTTGAAAGTAAAAAAGGATATCGTCCGCATATGCTGCATATTTATGCACCGAATCGCCAACCGAAATACCATGAATTTTGGGATCATTACGAATGGTAGACAAAAAAGGCTCTAGGGAGAGGGCAAAAAGGATAGGCGATAGGGGACAGCCCTGCCTAGTTCCTTTGTGCAAGGTGAAGGATTCACTCAGGGCACCATTGATTCGCAACTGAGCCGACGGAACTCTGTATAGTGCCGAGATTCTCGACATCATGTTCGGGCCCAAACCCAGATGTTCCAACGTGGCCATCAGGTACTCCCAGTCCACCCTATCAAACGCTTTTTCAGCATCAGTCGATAGGAGGAGGGTGGGCTGGGAGCACCTTCGCACAAAAGCAACCTGAGCGAATTATCCCTCGCCTTCCTGCCCGGTATGAACCCCGTCTGGTCCCTAGAGCCCCTTTGGGGGACAAACCGTAACAATCTCAATGCTATAGCTTTAGCGTATAACTTGACGTCTATGTTCAATAGGGAAATGGGGCGGTAATTACTACAGAGACTGGGATCCCTATCGGGTTGGGAAGTACTGTGATGTGGGCATGGAGAGTCTCCGGACGAAAGCGCCCTCTCGCCGAGAACGAGTTGGCATAAGAGGTGAGACATGGAAGAGGCTTATCCGCAAAAGCATGATAATAAGCAACAGTGAACCCATCAGGCCCCGGTGCCTTGCCATTAGCCATAGATTTAAGTGCCACTCTGAGCTCCGCGGAAGTGAACTCACCCTCCAGTGCCGCAACAGGGAGTCTTGGTAGATGGGCCTGCTCCAAGTAGTCTTTTATAAGAATAGCTCTACGTTCCCTATCCTGAATCTGTTTGCCAACCTCGTAAAGTTGCTGATAGAGCGGAATTCCCTAGCAATCTCGCTAGTTTCATATACCAAAGTCTCAGAGGGGGATTTAATCTTAGCTATATAAGAGGCAGATTTCTTTTGCTGTAAGGACCATGCCAATAGACGGCTAGGCTTCTTACCACATTCATAAAATTGTTGGGATACTAAACGGAGCCGTGCTGTGTTCTCCTTGTGAAAAAGATCTCTCAATTCTTCCCTTTTTTTCGTCAGAGAGTGAAAAACAACAGGTGAGCTAGAAATCTTATGGCGATTTTCCAACACCCCTATTTCAGAAATAAGCTGTGATTGTAAATGGGTCATCTCTCTCTTCTTCCTAGAGCCCAATTCTATAAGTTTGCCACGCATGTGCACCTTATTGGCTTTCCCTAAAACACCCGGCGAAGAAACCGAACGGCCATTTTCCTCGAAATAGAGAGAGAGAGCGCCGCTTCCACCTCCTGTCTGTCAACCTCCTCTGAAAAAAGCGAGTCGTTTAGCTTCCAGTTGGTGGACTTTATAGGTAAAGAAGGTATACGCAAGGTAACACTAACAGTGGAGTGGTCAGATATCGTGGACACCTCAATGGTAGAGCGAATTCAAAAAATGGTGGGACATAAGAAAATAATCTATCCTGGCATGGGAACTGTGAAGGTGGGAAAAGTGTGTAAAGTCCTTCTCGTGCGGATGCATTATGCGCCAGACATCTAACAGCTGTGCCTCATGTAGCCTCTTGCGAACAAATGCAAGGCATCTATGAGAAATACATGACCTACCCAGGGAAGTGTCTAGGGAGGGTTCCAAGGGAACATTAAAATCACCCGCCAGAAAAACACAACCCTGAGCAAAGTCCCTTAATTTATTTAATGTGGAGGTCAGAAAGCTCATTTGTCCATGGTTCGGGGCATACAAAGTAGCTAGGGTGCATTTCAATTTGCCCAGAGTGCCCTTTAAAAATAAAAAACGCCACATGGGTCCATGAGAGAGTCCTCCAAAACAAAGGGGGACCCCCTCCGGAGCCCAATAGCCACTCCCTTTGCTTTTGGCACATCAGAGAGGCTGTAAAACCATGTAGGGTAATGGTGTGCAAAAAGTTTTACCAAAGTAGTATGCGTTAGATGCGTCTCCTGCAGGAAGATCTCCCTCTAGGCGCTTGAGTTACCTAAAAAGTGTGTGTCTCTTACCTGGAGCATGAAGCCCTCTCACGTTAAGGGAGATCAACTTTACCGTGGCCATGAGGCTTGCAGAAGGAAAACATCTCTAAAACATCACACTGGGCTGGCAGGGAGAAGAGGAAGGGGACAAAGAACGTAAGCAGGAGCAGAAAAAAGGTCAGAAATAAAGAGGACATAGAGAAAAAAAAAACATCAAAATAACAAAGAGGAGTTGACACCAAACTGCACGCAAATCCTTGCAGTGCAACGCCCGGAGCGGCCCGGCACCCGACATCCCCCACTAGCCGCCCCCGAAAGAGCGACCGCGACGAAAAGCCAGGCTCCGAACCACCCCGCGCAGAGGAGCGTAGCCACACCCAAAACCAGACCACGCATGTCTACGACTAGCATAGGTAGTCTGCAGGTTCCGGCACCGGCACAACAAAAACCAACAAATGATAACCATAAGTAGCTATAGTAAACCTAACCCGCATTGGCCCACAAACACCAGTAACACACCCACCCGCCATAACACATGACCCATAGAGAAGCAAAAAAACGGGTGAACCTTGCACCGCTAAAAAGTGCGCAATAAGTCCCGCAGCCCAGAAATTAAAAGTGTAAACAAAAATCAGGAGCAAAGAAAAAATAGCAGTGGTATACTTGCACGACCAGGGCCATCAAATGAGTGAGTTCAAGCAAACTGGCAAAAAAGAACAACAAGTTCAGGTAGCTTGTGGAGTGGAGGCCGGCGTAACAGACCGGCATTTATGGGAAACTTTCTGCCACTGGACCTCAGGCACATTCGAGATAGTAAGAATTCCATCCTGCTATCCAGGAAGTTCTGGCGGTTTCGATGTTCAGATCCATGCACAAAACTTCTAAATCTTCCGAAAAATGAAGAACCGCCGTCTTCCCGTCTCTGTTGGCAATCAGGGCTGCTGGAAACCCCCATCTGTAGGTGATAGAAGCCTCGCAGAGTTTCTCTGTGAGAAACCCAATCGCTCTCCTCAGCTCCAGAGTCTCTCTTACCAGGTCAGGGAAAAACGATAGTGTGGCGCCATCGAAATCCAGCGTGGCGGCCTCTCTGGCCTTCCGCATTATGAGTTCCTTTTCCTCATAATAGTGGACACGGCAAATCACGTCCCTCGGCACATCAGAGGACATATTGCGGGGGCGCAGGGCACGGTGTACCCTGTATAACTTCAGGGGATAGTCCGCCGCATTGCCCAAAAGCCGGTTAAAGATGCAGCGGATAGAGGCCGCAAGATCGTCATCCCTCGTGGCCTCGGTAACCCTCTGATGCGAATATTATTTCTCCTATTTCGGTTTTCCTGGTCCTCTATCTTAGACATGGCCATTCTGTGAGCTATGGCAAGAGAGCGGGTGGTGGCCTGCAAGTCCCTTATCACTGAAGCGTGTCTGTTCAGACGCTGCTTCGATTCCTGCACGCGTTCTAAGACCTGGCCTAGGTCAGAGCATACTGCCGAGAGTTCTTTTTTGATAGCCTTCTCCAAGCCCAATAGCATAGAGGCTAGGTCAGATTTAGTCCACTCACCAGCTCCGCAACAGCAGATCTTCTAACTGGGCTCCCCTCGCCTTCCGATACGCCAGAAGAAACCGGAGATCACTGTCTGGTGTCAGGCCGATGACGAGGGGCGGAGCCCATCCCTGACCCGTGTGGCGAGCGGCCTAGTCCATCCGCCTCAGTGAAGTCATCAGGTTCTGTAGCGAGAAATCACGTAATGGAGCCCGCAGAAGTGTTTTTCTTGGTCTGGGTCTTGCCTGACTTCCTGACCATGCTGGCCATGAGAGTAAATCCACGCTAGGTTATCACAAAATCGTATAATTAAGGTGCCGGTGCCGGAGCCCACAAGAGATGCGTCCTCACAGTCTCATGTCCAAGCCACGCCCCCCGTCAAAAATCTTTTGACAAAAGAGTGCTTTATGGCGTCAATCAACCTTCGAGATGCCTATCTGCATATCCCCATAGCCCCTCAATTTCAGAAGTTTCTAAGATTGGCAGTAAACATGGGAAAGAAGATTATGCACCTCCAATTCAAAGCTCTTCCTTTTGGCCTTTCCTCTGCCCCGAGAATATTTACAAACGTCATGGCAGAGGCTCTCACTCCTCTTCGCTTGCAGGGGGTAGCGGTAATTCCATACCTAGACGACCTGCTCTTCTTTGCCCCCCTCCAGTGAGAAATTGTTAAAGGATCTCGGTAGAGCCTGCAGTCATCTAGAGGCCTTGGGCTGGATCATAAATATTGAAAAATCTAATTTTAGCCCAACCCAAGAAGCACAATTTCTGGGGTATCAGATCAGCTTAGTGGAGCAGAGAATTTTTCTCCCAGGAGACAAATAGCTAAAAATACAAAGGGTCATAGCCTCCTTACAGACAAATCAAGAGCTGTCAGTCAGACAAGTAATGTCAGCTCTAGGAACCCTAACCTCATCTATGCCAGCAATGCAATGGGCAAGACTTCACTTCAGAATTTCCTTCTGAAAGCATAGGATCACAGGACAGAATCTCTGGAGGCAAAGGTAAAAATCCCCACCAAAGTCAAACGATCGCTTTGGTGGTGGAGAAGTCAGACAAACCTGTCAGCAGGCCTGTTGTGGTCGTTTTCAATAGAAAAGGAGGTAACGACAGATGCCAGCCTATGGGGATGGGGGGTGTACCTGGGTCAAAACTACGCTCAGGGTGTTTGGTCACAGTCAGAGGCAGAAAAGTCCTCCAATTGGAGAGAACTAAGGGCAGTAGCCTTAGCTTTAGATGCCTTCTCTCTAGACCTTCAAGGTTCCCATGTTCAAGTCTTCTTGGACAATGCCACTACCATAGCCTACTTAAATAGGCAAGGAGGCACAAGAAGCCAAACACTTCAGCTTCTCGCCTCTGACATCCTAAACTGGGCAGAAAATCATTTGCTGTTCTTATCTGCAGTCCACCTCAAAGGCACTTTAAGATTGAGGAAGCAGGGGGGCATGTCCGGAAGCTGCCTGGTATGGACGTGTGAGCACTGAGCTCCTCCACAGCCCACAGTAAAACAGCCTATTCTGGGGACATTGTAAGCTCCTGTATGGGTGGATCCAGGCGCACCAGCTCCTCCAAACAACGGGGGTTCTCCCAACCACCACCCGGTACCTCTGCGACCATCCGTGGGTACTTTTCACCACCCTCCATGCCTCGCGGTGGGGATCCCAAGATGGCGCCGGACTTCCTCACGAGGCCCCCGTCCGGAACGCAGCCTCCTCCGTCCGCAGGCTCTAACGGACCATCGGAAGCCATCCGGGGATCAACGGCCTTCTTCCACCCGGCCCCAGGTGCGGTGAGTTCACCCCCACCCTCCCAGCCGCTGCCGCAGGAATCCGGGCAGGCCTTAGTAGGCCTCGGTGGGGCCTCGCACATGCAGTGCTCAGGGACTGTCCCCAGGCTGCTCCGCATGGCTTCTGATCCTGGCCTGTCCCCTGGGGGCCCCACTCACTCTGCCTCTCCCGCCTTCTCGGAGGACTTTCCCCCCCTGTTAGCCCAAGACGACATCTGGACACTGGGGTCCTCATCTGCAGAGCTCCACAGTGCGCATAGGCCGCAGCCTGCACCTCTCCTGCTCCATGCTCCACCTCAACCACAGAGACTTTCCCAGCCCATGGAGCCAGCAGCTTCATATGCCCGGGTGGTTGGTTCCCCAGCTGGGATCCCCGGGGTTGCTCAGGTGCCCCCCTCTTCCCCCCCGCAGCAGCTCTCAGAGTGTCTGAGCCCTTCAGTGCCCCGGCTGCAACCTGTGGCCCCGGCCCGGCATGAGGCCCCTATGACCTCCCTGCGGGGAATTTCCCCCCCTCTGCACCTCTCCCAACCCCACCTGGAGTCTGCTCCCTTCTCCCCAGAGCACACCCCCTGGCAAGCGTACCTCCAGACTATGCCAACTAAAGATGATTTCAGGCTGCTTATCGAGGAGGTCAAATCTGCCTGCCGTGCTGAGATACAGGTTCTCCATGCCAATTTTAAACACCTTGCTGACAGAGTGGATATGGCGGAGGAGGAGATCCAAGAAACCAAAATTGCGGTCCATCGCACTCAGGTGCAAAGCGCCGATCACCGATTAATGCTTAGGGACATGCAGCGTCAACTGGAAGATTTGGACAATAGGGGGCGCAGGAACAACGTCCGCATCAGGGGCCTGCCTGAGCCGGAGGGCTCCGAAGACCTGCATGGTACCCTTCAAACCCTCTTTAACGGTCTCCTGGGTGAACCACCGAACAAGCCGATCGAAATGGATCGGGCACATCGCGCCCTCCGCCCTAAGGACCCTCCCTCCAGACCCCGCGACATCATCTGCAAGATCAATTCCTTCCATCTGAAAGAGAACATCATGCGCAAAGCCCGCATCGCCAGGAAGGTAGTCCTTGGCAACACTCAACTACAGCTGTACCCGGATCTGTCCTGGATAACCCTGCAGAAGCGCAGGCTTCTACAACCCCTCCTTCTGTCGCTACAGGAACGAGACATACTCTACCGATGGGGCTTCCCTTTCAGTCTTACTGCCCACTCTTACTGCCCACCGGCAGGGTCAATCGGCAGTGCTCCGTTACCCAGAAGACCTGGAGGTGTTCTGCGAAACAATGGACATCCCAGTCCCCCGACTCCAAGAATGGGACGTGGTGGCGCCCCCTCCGCCGCCGCCCACGGTCTGGTAAAGGGTGCCTTCATCTAAAAGACCTCGAGACCGGGGTTCCCCCCGTGGCCTCCCCGCCCCTGGACGTGGCTGAACACTGCTGACCCCGGACTATACTCTGTCCACTGTTTTGGCTTCCCCCTCCCTTTTTTTTTTGTTGTATCTCTGCCCCCCTGGACCACCCGTTAACCATATTGGCAGTCCCCCATAGGCCCGTAACCTCTCATCCGTGTGTTTATTGGGCACTCAATGTTGGAGATCCGTGAGTACTGGCTCTCCCGTTCACTTGTCCCCCCCCCCCCTAGGTTCAACCTTTAAGCGTTCCCTTGATTCCTGATTGTATCTTTAGTGTTTGTTGTTTTTTGAATCTGTTCTCTATGTCCCCCCGGTCTGGTCCCTCCCCCTTTTGGGGGGCCTTGGTCGGGAGGACTTATTGGAACCCTTTGGGCCCTGAGTGGCGCGGTGCACTCTGGCCTTCTCTGTACTGTGTTACCTTGATTGCTATGTGTTTAATGCTGTTGTCTCTCTTTTTTCTCCTCCTCTCTTCCCCCCTCTCTCCCTACCTTCCTCCTTCCATCTCCCTCCCCATTCTCGTGGCTTGGCTCGTGCCTCTGGCGGATACCCGGATGGCTCCTGCGTCTTGGCGCTCCCCTCGAGTGGACCCTGCTGGGACCTCGCACCTGGATCAGGTAAGCAGTCTCTTGTTTCCATTTACCCATGATCATGGCTAAGGTAATATCTCTTAATGTCCACGGCCTCAACTCAAATAGGAAAAGGCACCTTGCTCTGAGGGAGATCAGGCAATCTGGGGCGGACATTGTCCTCCTCCAGGAAACACACTTTGACAAGGGAGATGCTTTTGCATTCGCGAGTAGACACTCTCCCCAGGTTTTTCAGGCGTTTAATCCCCGAAAGTGGGCGGGAGTGGCCATCCTTTTTAAGAGCGGCTCCTTCACGTGCTCTGAGTCTTTTATCGATCCGAGGGGGCACTATATCATTCTCAGAGGCCTCTGGCAAACTCAACCCATCACTTTGTGCACCCTGTATGCCCCTAACACCCACCAGATACACTTCCTATCTAGGGTATTTGCGCGCCTGTTTCGGGCACCTAATGAGTACCTGCTGATTGGCGGGGACTTTAACCTCTCCCAGTCGGTAACCCTTGACCCCCAGGTGATGAACTCCTCCGACCGCAAACCCGGGCTCACAGGGACTCTAAGTTATTTCGCCAGCTCACCAGACGGTATGCCCTGTTTGACACCTGGCGTGCCCTTCACCCGGGGGATAGGCAGTTCATGTACTACTCGGCCCCACATCGCATGCACTCCCGCATTGACTATTTTTTAGTCAACAATGCCACCCTCCGTGTCACCAAGGAGGCCCGGATACTACCGATATCCTGGTCGGATCATGCCCCGGTGGTTATGACCCTGGATCTGGGTGCCCCCAACCATAGGCCATGTCACTGGCAGCTGAACAACTTTTTGCTTCAGTATGGCCCCTCCAGGCTGGAGCTGGAGTCAACATTGCAACGTTATTTTGCCGAAAACTACACCCCGGATATCTCCCTCCCCACTCTTTGGGAAGCTCACAAGGCGGTCCACCGGGGCCGCTGCATGGCGCTCTCCTCAGCCATGAAAAAAGATGTGAGAGCATCTAAGATTCAGGTGGAGAGGGACCTGAGGGCCCTAGAGACCCAACTGCAAACCTCTCCATCTATATCCCTTCTTAAAAGAATTGTTTGTCTGCGAACAACACTCCGTGATCTGGCCCTAGGCCAGGTGGAGAAGGCCCTGACCCGATTGAAGCAACGATATTACGACAAGGGAAACAAGGCCCATTCCCTCCTAGCGCGTAAATTATCGGAGCGTTCCCATATGACTACTCCCCACCAGATCAAAGATGGAGCCGATTGCCTCCTGACCCATCCCCGGGACATAGCTTGTGCCTTTGAGGAGTTTTACACGGCCCTATATAGTGCCCCCGACATCCCCCACGGCCCCCCATCCCCTGATCTTGCGGATCGTCTGCATGATTACCTGGAACGCAGCGGAATCCCCAGGATTCAGACAACCGATCTTCTCTCTCTTAACGCCCCCATAACGGAGGAGGAACTTACGGTAGCTGTCAAGACCCTGCCCGCTCATAAGTCCCCTGGCCCAGATGGTTTCCCCTATGAGTATTACAAGACGTTCCTCCCCATCCTTCTCCCGAGTATGTGCAAGTTGTTTAATGCCTTTCTTCAGGCGACCCCCATCCCATCAGATATGCAACGGTCATTTTTAACGCTTATCCCCAAACCCGACAAGGACCCCTCTCTGTGCGCTAGTTACAGGCCAATCGCGCTGCTCAACTCGGATCTAAAAATATTCACTAAGCTCCTCTCGCTGCACCTGAACGTGATTCTCCCTTCCTTGATCCACAAGGACCAGGTGGGCTTTGTCCCCCTCCGCCAAGTGGGGGACAACACTAGGCGGGTCATCGACCTGATTGATGTGGTAAACAGGGAGGGCCAAGAATCACTGGCCCTCAGTTTAGACGCAGAAAAGGCCTTTGACCGCCTCAGCTGGCCTTTCCTGTTTGCCACGCTGGAACACATGGGGCTTCGTGGCCCCTTTCTGCGGGCCATACGGCATCTCTACACGAACCCTACGTCTCAGGTTAAGACCCCCTTCGCCCACTCTCCCCCTTTCCCGGTAGCCAATGGGACACGCCAGGGATGCCCGCTCTCACCGCTCCTGTTCGCGTTATGCGTAGAACCCCTGGCGGCGTCTATTCGCAGGAACCCGGACGTTCGAGGGGTTCTGGTGAGGGGGAGGGAATTCAAGCTGTCGCTTTTTGTGGACGACATTATCCTAACCCTTACCCGTCCCAGAATCTCCCTGCCTAACCTGCACGCAGAACTTGATCTCTATAGGTCCTTGTCGGGTTATAAAATAAACGCAGCTAAGTCGGTAGCTCTCCCCATTAACGTTCCTGACGAGGAGGTCCGGCACTTAAAACAGTGCTTCCCCTACCATTGGGCTACAGCGGGTTTGAAATACCTGGGGGTGCAGATCACTCCGTCCTTTGACACTTTATATAAGGCCAATTTCCCCCCTCTTTTTCGGTCCATAAGAGAACTTCTGCAGAAGTGGCGAGTTCACCACATTTCCCTCTTGGGTAGGGTGGCTTCTGTCAAGATGGTCATCCTCCCCAAGCTCCTCTACCTATTCCAGACATTGCCCATCCCAGTCCCTTATGCAGATCTCCGCAAGCTTCAAGCGGACTTGGTGCGATTTGTCTGGAATTATGGGCGGCACAGGATACCCCGAACGGTCTTGACAGCATCCCGCACTGACGGGGGATTGGGGTTCCCTGATCTGCTTAAGTTCTACCAGGCAGCCCAACTGTGTGCCGTTACCTCTTGGTTCCCCCAGCGCTCCTACAACAATTGGACTGAAATCGAGAAGCTGTGGCTGGCCCCCGTGCACCCGAATAGCCTGCTGTGGAACGCGCGTGCGGAGGTGGACTCAGGCCGACTTTTAGGGCCCATGCTCCACCTCAGGACGCTCTGGCGTAGACTGTCCCGGGCTCATAATTTGAGCTCGGAGCGATCCCTCCTGACCTCTTTTCTGTTCAACCCCAGGATGCCTGACGGTCTGACTCATCAGATGTCTTCGCCTTGGGCGACGCGTGACCTCTTCCATTTTGGCCATCTGGTGGACCCTATAACTCGAAAACTGCTCTCATTCTCTGATCTACAAAAAAAGTTTAATTTGCCTCGCCAGGTGTTTTATGGGTATCTGCAGATAAGACATTATGCACAATTATTTGCCCCAAAGCTCCAATTCTCAGCGCCGGCGCTTTTTGAAAAACTGGTATTGGAGGGCTCTGCTCGCCGCGGGCTGATATCAGATATATATCAGTTGCTGAACTCTCGATCCTTCTCCACCCAGGGTAAGCATGCATATATGCTTCGCTGGGAGAAGGCACTCGGGGAGGAGATCCCGGAGGCGACGTGGCAGACGATCTGGTCTCAGGCAGCTAAGAGCTCTCTCTGTACACTGTACAAGGAGAATGCCTATAAAATATTATATTTTTGGTATATGACACCGGATGTTCTCCATGCCATCTACCCATCCAGCTCAGACAGGTGCTGGCGCTGCCAGGGAGCCAAGGGAACCTTGTATCATATTTACTGGACCTGCCCCAAGATAGTTCCGTTTTGGACGGAAACCCAACTGTTATCTCGCCTCCTGGGGGTGCCGGTTCCCTGGTCCCCGAAACTATTTTTACTAGGGGTATCGCCCCTGCAGATTCCCAAAACTTCCAAAAAACTGATGAGACATGTACTGACGGCTGCGAGGTGTCTAGTTGCCCTTCATTGGAAGCGCCTGTCCCCCCCCCCTCTCAAACTGACCTGTATGCCAGGATCAAAGATGTTGAGCTCATGGAAAAAATGACAGCCAGGTTGCAGGATAGATTGGAAATGCACAATGAGATCTGGGAGGAGTGGCACCATCATGAGGATCCGCCTTGAGCCATGGGTCGAGCCCCCCCTCTTACCCCTCCCCCTCTCCCCTTATCCCCCTGCCCCTGCAGACCCCCCCTTTTTTTTTTTTTTTCTTTCTTTTCTCTTTTTTCTTGTTCTTTCTTCACTCTTCTTCTGACCCCTTCCTCTCTTCTTAATCTTGCTGTGTTGTATGTTCCTGTTACGCAGGAGTTTCTTTTACGAGTGCTAAGCTCTAACATATGGCAGAATATGTTTGTGGCTTGGTCGCTACCGAGCCTTCCCTGACATCTGCCTTGTAACGTGCTGAAATATGCTATGCACTGTATTTTCTGCTGTCCTGCTGAAGTTTTTGTACAATTTTCTCTGCGGCACGGGGGTTACCTTGTGTCTAATAAAAACTGTTATTTGAAAAAAAAAAAGATTGAGGAAGCAGAATAGAGCCTAAATCCAAAAGTCTTCACAATGAACATTGGGTCTTGGGGTCAACCACAAACAGACCTATTTGCGTCAGAAGAAAATACGCAACTTCCAGCTTTTTTCTCCATTCACAGAAACAAAGTTCCCAGGGAAAAGATGCGTTAATACAGTCTTGGAACTTCCAGCTGGGTTACGCCTTTCCTCCGTTTCAACGAATTCTGTTGGTACTCAGGAAGATTCAGAAGGAGAACGTGGAAGTAATTCTAATTACTCAATTTTGGCCAAAAAGGGCATGGTTTACCACCATTCTTCGATTGGCAGTCAGACCGCCTTGGCGGCTGCCTCTCCGGCAGGACTTACTCCTGCAGGGTCCGATACACCATCCGGAGGTGGTCAGTCTAAGCCTCATGGCGTGGTATCTGAGAGGCCGTTGTTGAGACGAAAAGATCTGTCTCAACCCCTGGTGACTACCTTACTTTCCAGTAGAAAGTTAGTTACCAGAAAGATCTATGCTAAATACTGGAAGGTTTATAACTCCTGGTGTCACTCGTCAAATAGAGTGGTGAAAAATCTAGTGTAAATTTTGAAATTTCTTCAGAATGGAGCAGAAAAAGGCTTGTCAGTTAGTACACTTAAAGTGCAGACAGCCGCATTGAGTTTTTCTGAAAAGGCCTATATCTGCAGATCCTCTAGTTTCAAGATTTTTCAAGGAGCTTTCTAGATCCAGATCGGCTCATGCTAAACACTTCAGTGGTTCTTCAGGCACTCTCTAAGGAACCCTTTGAACCGCTACAAGGCATTTCTCTGAAGTACCTTACTCTCAAAACTTTGTTCCTAGTGGCAATAATGGTAGCCAGGAAATTTGGTGAGCTGCACGCCCTGCCTGTAAAAAAAACCTTTCTATCCATCTACACGGATAGGGTTGTTCTAAAGCTTTTTTGCAAAAAGTGGCGCCAGCCCACAACCGGTCGCAGGAAATCGTCTGTGATTGGCCCCGACGGCGAATGTGGGGGCGGGGTTGGTCTGTGAGTGACCATGGTGTTCTGTCAGATATGGCAACCGGAACAGCTGCACGAGTCCCGCCTCTCTGCCTGGCGTGCTGTGTATCCTGAGGACTCCCACTTATCCCTCTGTCACAATGTCAGCCCCTCTCAATCAGCCCACCCCTCTGTCTTTCAGCCCCCCTTTCTATCAGCACTCCCCTCAGTCAGTGCGCCCCTTATTATCAGGTCTCCCTCCCTGTCAGTGTCCCCCCTTATTATCAGCCCTCCCTCTCTGTCAGTGTCCCCCCTTATTATCAGCACTCCCTCCCTGTCAGTGTCCCCCCTTTTTATCAGCACTCCCTCCCTGTCAGTGTCCCCCCTTATTATCAGCGCTCCCTCCCTCTCTGTCAGTGTCCCCCCTTATTATCAGCGCTCCCTCCCTCTCTGTCAGTGTCCCCCCTTAGCACTCCCTCTCTGTCAGTGTCCCCCCTTATTATCAGCACTCCCTCCCTGTCAGTGTCCCCCCTTATTATCAGCGCTTCCTCCCTCTCTGTCAGTGCTCCCCCTTATTATCAGCCCCTCTTTCTCTATCTCCCCCTCTGTCAGCGCCTCCTCCCCCTCTGTCAGCGCCCCCTCTCTATCAGCACCCCTCTGTCAGCCCCCCTCCCCCAGTCAGCCCACCCCTCTGTCAGCCACAGTAGGGTGCATCGTGCCAGCCAACCACTCACAGTACGGAGCCAGGCTAGCCACCGCAGCAGGGTGCACGTGCCACCCACCCGACTCACAGCATGGAGCCAGGGCAGCCACCCACCCACAGCAGGGTGCACCATGCCAGCCACCCACTGACCTGCAGCAGGGTGCCAGCCAGCCACCTGCAGAGACATACCCACAGCAGGGCCAGGGTGCCAGCCAGCCACCCAGGGTGACCCATCCACACCAGGAAACCAGCCAGCCACACACAGGAGCCAGCCCAACAAGTCCTGACACTTGCTGAGAAGATAGAGCAGCCCGAGCGATGGCACAGGTAAGGCTGCATTATTGGCACAGGTTGGGCTGCATTATTGGCAATGGTCTGGCTGCATTTATTTGGCAATGGTCTGGCTGCATTTCTTTGGCAATGGTTTGGCTGCATTTCTTTGGCAATGGTCTGGCTGCATCTCTTGGCAATGGTTTGGCTGAATTTCATGGGCACTGGTAAATATTTTAGTACACCATTTGGTTAAGAATATTTTTTTTTCTTGTTTTCCTCCTCTAAAACATAGGTGCGTCTTATGGTCAAGTGCGTCTTATAGAGCGAAAAATACGGTAATTCTTTGTGTGTTTATTAGTTTAAGCAGACTGTGATTGTCTATTGTTGTGACTTAGATGAAGATCAGATCACATTTTATGACCAATTTGTGCAGAAATCCATATCATTCCAAAAGTGTTCACATACTTTTTCTTGCAACTGTACATTGATGACATGTCACAATAAAAGGCAACAATATAGCATATACGGCCGGATGGGCGCTTCTGAGTGGACGTTCAGGAACTCCACTTGTACGCTGAAAAGATCCACTGGCAAGGAAATGGAGTGTTGCCAGTACCTTGACCAGTGGCTGCAGTGCATGTGAGCGGTGTGTCTTGCTGGTGATGTCATCTTTTAGAGCTGTGGTTATTTCCAGGATGGCAGCAGGGCTGAATCAAAGAGGCTCATGCGTGTTCGGTATATCCTCTCCCGTGCCCTTCTACGCGCCTCTAAAGACACTAGTAGTGCTATGACCATGCCTGCCCCTGGCATGTTGGCATACGGATGCGGGTCCTGCAAGTGTGGTTGCTCAGCTCGTCCGTAACGGTGCTGCTGTATTTGCTCTCCGGCTGACTTGCACACGTCTGGTGCAAAGTTACCCCTGCTTTATGAGGGGTAAATATACCCGGACGTACGTAATAAACGCAGCGCATATAGCCGGCGCACGTACGTTCGGGAATCGGCGTATCTCCCTCATTTGCATATTTGCATACAAAATCTATGGGAGCACCAGATGTGCCCAGCGTAAATATGCGCCCATGCTACGCGGACTTAGAAAAGTTATGTCAGTCGTAAGAAGCCTAGTTTCAGGCGTATCTGGTTCTGTGGCTACGGCGCATAGATACGACGACGCATATTTGCACTTACGCCGCGCATCTCCATATACGCCGCCGTAAGTTCTTTGAGAATCTGGCCCTCTGTGTGTGGAGATAATTGGCGTAGAACATGTTCTTCTCCGATCATCTCTGTTTCATAAACAGTCAGGGCCAGATTAAGAACATCATGGGCCTGGTGCTGAGGATTTTGGTGGGGCCTTTTATAAATAATAAATAAATGCGTGAGAATCACAGCGCAGCAATGGAGGGCCCAGTCTGAAAATGTAAGTGTACCCTAATGTGCTAATATGCTGTGCATACTTGTACATTGTGGCATAACCTACCCCAGGGCCTCTAAAAAGTGGTAATGTCAGGAAAGTTTACTACCGCTTTAATATCACAGGATCCCAGAAACCTCTCATGGGGCCCCCTACTGACCCAGTGGCCCTTGGGCAGTGCATAAGTGCATAGTTGCCAACATTTAAAAAATATTTTCAGGGACACTTTTTTTTCACAAGTGCTATATTTAGAGTAGCTGAGATCCCCGATGTTCCTCTGTACATCACAGTAGTAATCACAAAATTATATAAGTTCTAGTAACAGAACAAATATGAGAACTGAGATTTTCTTTAGTTGAACTAACAAAAGTGTGTCCATTCTAGAGCTGGTCACATTGAGGGTATTCAGTATCATTTTAAAGAACTGTTTTTGTGGGTAAGCGACATAGGGGAGGAGTACGGATGGTATATAAGTGGGAAGTATGTGCAGGTGAGGGAGAGGAATGTGGAGGGTCTAACATTGGGCACTATGTACAGGAGAAGAGTGCAAAGGGTACGGCGAAAGGCACAATGTACAGGAGAGAAGTGTGGAGGGTATGACAGTGGGCATCATGTACAGGAGAGAAGCATGGAGGGTACGACAGTGGGCAGTATGTACAGGAGAGAAGTGTATGACAGCAGGCACCATGTACAGGAGTGGAGTGTGGAGTGTATGACAGTGGGCAGTATGTACAGGAGAGGAGTGTGGATGGTATTATAGTGGGCAGTATGTACAGGAGAGGAGTGTGGATGGTATGATAGTGGGCACTATGTATAGGAGAGGAGTGTGGAGGGTATGACAGTGGGCAGTATGTACAGGAGAGGAGTGTGGACGGTATGATAGTGGGCACTATGTATAGGAGAGGAGTGTGGAGGGTATGACAGTGGGCAGTATGTACAGGAGAGGAATGTGGAGGGTATGACAGTGGGCAGTATGTACAGAAGAGGAGTGTGGATGGTATGATAGTGGGCACTATGTATAGGAAAGGAGTGTGGAGGGTATGACAGTGGGCAGTATGTACAGGAGAGGAGTGTGGACGGTATGATAGTGGGCACTATGTATAGGAGAGGAGTGTGGAGGGTATGACAGTGGGCAGTATGTACAGGAGAGGAATGTGGAGGGTATGACAGTGGGCAGTATGTAGAAGAGAAGTGTATGACAGCAGGTACTATGTACAGGAGAGGAGTGTGAAGGGTATGACAGTGGGCAGTTTGTACAGGAGAGGAGTGTGAAGAGTATGACAGTGGGCAGTATGTACAGGAGGAGTGTGGGGGTATGTTAGAGGGTAGTATGTACCAGAGAGAAGTGTGGAGGGTATGATGGGGCAGTATGTACAGGAGAGAAGTGTGGAGGGTATGACAGTGGGCAGTATGTACAAGAGAGGAATGGGGACGGTATGATAGTGGGCACTATGTATAGGAGAGGAGTGTGGCGGGTGTGACAGTGGGCAGTATGTACAGAAGAGGAGTCTATGACAGCAGGCACTATGTACAGGAGAGGAGTGTGGAGGGTATGGTAGTGGGCACTATGTACAGGAGAGGAGTGTGGAGAGTATGACAGTGGTCACTATGTACAGGAGAGGAGTGTGGAGAGTATGACAGTGGGCACTATATATAGGAGAGGAGTGTGGAGGGTATGACAGTGGGCACTATGTACAGGAGAGGAGTGTGGAGGGTATGACAGTGGTCACTATGTACAGGAGAGGAGTGTGGAGAGTATGACAGTGGGCACTATATATAGGAGAGGAGTGTGGAGGGTATGACAGTGGGCACTATGTACAGGAGAGGAGTGTGGAGAGTATGACAGTGGTCACTATGTACAGGAGAGGAGTGTGGAGAGTATGACAGTGGGCACTATATATAGGAGAGGAGTGTGGAGGGTATGGTAGTGGGCACTATGTACAGGAGAGGAGTGTGGAGAGTATGACAGTGGTCACTATGTACAGGAGAGGAGTGTGGAGAGTATGACAGTGGGCACTATGTACAGGAGAGGAGTGTGGAGGGTATGACTATTAAATCGACTTGAGTACAACCAGCCTGTTTTTCCCAAAAACAATCAGTGCTGCCAGCTATAGATAGCAACACTGATCATTGTACTCACTGGCAGAACACAATAACACTACAGGAGTGATTCCCCCATCCACAAGTCAGCAGGTGAGAGGGTGTGAGGACAGGCTGGGGAAAGATACCAGTCAGTGGCTGGGTAGGCACTGGCTAGTTTCAGAGCCAGATACACACAGGTTACATATGTCGCGATCGTTAGAGCGAGAGCAATAATTCTAGCACTAGACCTCCTCTGTAACTCTGAACATGTAACCTAAAACATTTTTAAAGCATCGCTTAGGATACCAAAAAAAAAAAATCGTGCTAACTTTAGTGTTTTTTTTAATGTATGAAACAGTTTATTTCCAAAAAAAAACATGTTTGAAAAATTGCTGCGCAAATACAGTACCGTGCTAGAGCTGCACAATTAATCGTTAAAATTGTGATCTTGATTCAACCCCCCTGACATCTCCAATGCAGAGTTTGCTGATTCTTTCATATAACAAGTGGAGAGACTTTCAGCTGTCAAAAGAAAATATCTGGGCAGTCTGCCAAGTTCTTAGCAGGAAACATTGTAACTAACGCTTTCTTCTTAGATCAAAGGGATACACTTCTGTGTGTAAAGAAAATATCCGACTGTCTGCCAAGTTTGTAAACAACATGAAGCATTGTAACCAACTTCCTTTTTAGATCAAACTTAGAGTCGGTTCACACTGGGGCGACACGACTTCCAGCACGACTTTCAGAAGCAACTTCAACACGACATGAGCATGAACCACAGGGCAATCTGGGGCGATTTACAACACGACTTGAAGTCCTTTTCAGGTCAGGAGACATTCCAGTGGCCAATTAAACAACAATCAGCTCTGGGAGAGAAAGGGGGAGGGGGAGGTTTGCCTGAGAAATGTATGTTATCTTGCTGAAAGTCGCTTTAATTAAAACAGTGATCAGACTTGGAAGCGACTTCCATTGAAATCAATGGGTACAAATCGCCTAGAAGTCTGATTGAAGTAGTACAGGAACCTCTTCTGAAGTCGGAGCGACATGAGTAGTGTGTATTAACACCACTCCCATTCACTTACATTGCTTTTCTGGACAGCACGACTTGGGACGACTTGAGACGACTTCAAGTCGGATCCCAAGTCGCCCCAGTGTGAACCGACTCTAAATGCAAGAAATGTAACCACTTAAAGTCCAACACTTGTTTGGCTCCATGCACACTAGGAGCAGAAAAAACGTCAATGTTTTTAGCTTGAAAAACGTGGCATAAAAGATACAAAATGAAAGCATATTCTACAAAGTTTAGGCAAGTCTATGAGAGTTTTAGCGAGTCTATGAGAGTTTAGTTTATAGGCGTTTTTTGCACTACACTCCCCTCTGCAAAAGTTTTTACTCCCACAACACACCTAAAAAAACGTTGGCACTTGACGTTCAGAAGAGTTCAGAGGAGTTTAGGAGAGTTTAGGAGAGACTGACGTTTTTACAGCTTCTAAACTCCTCCAGAAAACGCGATAGAGAAGGGTTTTTTTCCTGCCTCTGAATGTCCCTGACAGAAAACGCCTGTAGCAGTCAATAATGTGCAAAGACACATAGAGCACAATAGAAGTGCTTCTAGAGGCAGGAGAAAAAAACGTCAAACGCCTGTAGAATCAACGTTTTCCTGACGCCAGACATGGCAGCATACCTATGATATAGCCCCGCCTCTATATCCGCCCACAGGACACGTGACAACTCTCTATAAAACTCTGACTGAGAGCTACCTCCCCCATTCTCCTTTTTTGTCCTTAATATCAGCCTACAGACAGTTTCATTCAGGATACGCTCTTACCTGCCGACTATTGTCGAAGTTCCGGCTGGGTTCAGCCTCTCCCAGTTCGAGGTCCCACATCTTAGGCACGCTAAATGCACCAACAAGGTGGGGAACCCCTTCTGGTGGTCTTCTGGGGTTGAGGTGTTCTCTAATCAGAGACGACAGTCCTCCTTTGGCATTGCCGGCGATGGAGTCTGATTTGAGCAAGCTGGGACTGCATGATGACTTCTTTCCCATGGAAGCCCTTTTCCAGGTCTGTCAGTTTTTCTTCCTGTTCTCATGTCTTTAAAGGCCCCATACACACTGCAACTTGTGTTGTCTGATTTCCTTTAGAATTGCCAGGACCATGTGGTGCCTGCCTGATTGCATACAGGTTGAGGTTTTAGGCTTTGGCCTCATGTTGTGTGGTTTTGATAAATCTGAAGGGTAAAATCTGCTGAAGATTGTATGGTGTGTAGCCAGCTTAAGGTGTCCTTTTGTGTGGATGGGTGTTGGCCTTTCTAATTGTATTAGAGTAGAGGTAGGAGAGGACTGAGTCTCAGGTGATCCAATTGCAGGGAGCAGTTAAACAGCTAATGAATGCCTTTGCTTTTAAACATCTCCTTCTGAGGTAAGTCTTATCTATCCTAGTAATAGGGATATATGGGGGAGAGAGGAGTAAGGAGCAATGTATTACTAGGGGGATGGGGGTTCTGCCAGATTATTTTTACTATTTGTAAAAATGCTGAGATATATGTATATTTTTCTCTTTCACTTCCCTTATTTCTGTGGTCATGCAGCCCCCCATGCACCTTTCAGTAAACTCCCATCAGCATGAGCCTACTGCCACATAACAAAGATCACCCCCACTATCAGGTAGAGGGCCAACTTTTGGTAAGTAAGAAGACGCGGGAGAAAAGAGTGCATTGAGCCCTGACGAGCGTGCCTTCTTATCTGTTGCAACCCCGGCCGCTCACACCCGCTCAAGGAGATTCAGAGACCCTCTCTGGATCATCAGGATTTTCAGGGCGGAAGATGTCTCCTCCAGTCCTGGCAGACCCCAGTACAAAGGGTGCAAATGTACACTTAAGAGAACGCACACAGCTTCTCCTCTGAGGGCTCAGCGCCCGAAAGGCGAGTGTTGGTCATGTGGAGATGACCCTATGCCTGGAATGCTACTTTGCAGCGACTGCTTCAGGCAGCTTGCCAGAGAGGAGTTTGGGAGTCAGCAGGCGTCACCTTGCTCAGCAAAATAGTCCCCAGCCCCCTGGCTGAATTTTCCAGTCATCTCAGGCAGCCAAGGACAGAAGTGGATGGACAGTATGGGCACTACACCAGGTCTAAACCAAGCCATTCAACCCTCTCTAACTGGAGGGGTACCAGGCACTTCGGGGGTGACTCCAGCCCAGCAGATTAAGCAGGCTAGTTCCCCAAACCCAGTATTATAGCCAACCTTTCAGGCAGAGGGAGGTGTCAGCAGTGTTCATTGAGTCCTGTAGACAGTCAGTAGGCACATTGGTCTAGCAGACGGACGTGTGCCTAAGAGCTCCTCTCACCTGACCTCCAGTGACTCCATCCTGCAGCTTCGGCTCTCCCCCCAGGACTAGTTTCAGCTAGGCAGTGTCCTTCCACCGGCTCCCCAGCTTCCCCTGGCTCCCCTCTTCACTCCAGGGAAGCTCATCAGGTAAGAGCCATCCACTGGGATCACGGGCGGCCGTCCTTTTCAGGACAAGCCGCAGCAACCACTTATCCCCGTCGGCTCCTTTTTCTTCCCTCCCTCTGCCCCCACACCACCATCACCACTCGAGGCATCCCTTCGCCACCTCCCCGCTGCAATTTCCGCCATCTCTAGTGCGGTTTTTGACACTCCCCGTCTTCTCCCCTGAACCGCGCCAGCCACAGCTGATTTGCGGCCGCCGCATCTTAGGAAAGGCCACGGCTTCATCCGCGGCCTAGCGGCGCGCCGCACTCTCGGCCAAAAACATCACCTGAAACGTTCCCAGAAGTTCACCCCCAGCCCCTACAGGACTCACCCTCCCCTGTTTCAACAACCAGTCCCCCCCCCCCCCCCCTGCTCACCAATCCACCCAGCTGGCTACACACCAGCCTGGGTCCCATGTCCTGCTCCTGGTCGGCGGCCATCTTGGTACGCCCCAGCAGCAGTGACAGCTCTCACCCCCCCTTTTTTTTCTTACAACTTAACAGTACTTGATCCAGGGGTTTTGCCCGATCGCCGTTCAGGGATCAGGAAGGAATTTTTTCCCCTACCAAAGCAAATTGGCATAGCACGGCTAGGGGTTTTTTGCCTTCCTCTGGACCAAAGCCGGGAGGATTCACCGAATCCTCTCTCCATCGCCACCAAAAAAAAACTACTTCACCCCCGGTGAATGGCGACCATGGCTTGTCTGCGGTACTCTGCAGAAACCATTTGGGATCTGAGGAGTTTCGCTGCAATACTGCCAGCCATCACCAAAAAGACCCTAAGAATTGAGCAACTTTTGAAGATCGATCGACGATCGCCTGTCAAAAATTTTAGCCGTTTACCCCAGCCCAAGCACATTTCATGTGCTTTGATCAACACAAGATCGGCAGTAAAACACAGACTTGAAATCCATGATTTCATTCTACAACACGATCTAGACTGCCTCTTCATTACAGAGAGCTGGCTTGCAGCCGACTGTAACACCATTCTAGGTGAACTGGTGCCAGAAAACTACCGTATCATAACGGAAAACAGAATAGGGCAAAGAGGAGGAGGACTGGCGGTGATCTACAAGACTCACCTTGCGATCACTAAACCAGTCCTCCAAAATCCTCTTCCATTCATGGAAACCCTTACTCTGCAACTACAGACAAATTCAAAGGAGACCGTCCACATTCTGCTCTGCTATAGGCCACCTGGCCCAAAATCGCAGCTGCTATCATCATGGACGGATTTCTTCTCCACTTACACCCTCAACAGCAAACATCTTTTGCTGCTCGGGGATTTTAATCTCTGGGCCAATTCCTCACAAGACCCCGTTGCCGATGCCTGTATTAACCACCTGGAAGATTTAGGGTTACAGCAATTAGTATGTGGGCCCACACATGCTTCAGGTCACACACTTGATCTTATTTTCAGACAAGATCTGGAAATAAAAATTTTGGAAAATGAAAGGTTGCCATGGACAGACCACCATGCAATTAAATTCATTATTTCCACCATCCCCCCCGCAACAAAAACATCAAATCCAGTGACAACTCACTGGACTAGATGTCAGAAGAAGCTCCACTCGGAACTCTTCAAAACCACTTTAAGGAAAAAAATAGAAACAACTCAGCCGCATCAAACGGCCGTTGAAACACTGGATGCCATAAATTCGGCCATGCTACAGTCAGCTGACTTGGTAGCGCCGAAACGTAAAACCCGCATCCAAAAAAACAAACGCAGCTGGTTTAACAACCAGCTGTCGTTACTGAAGCAAGAACGCAGAAGGGCAGAATCTGCCTGGAAAAGATGTTCTTCAGAGCTAAACCTATCCATCTACAAGGCGACCACAAGAAAATATCGCAAAGAAATTTTCCAAGCTAAGAAAAATTATTTTTCGGAGGCTATCAACAGCGCCTTAAATCGTCCCCGCGAACTCTTCAAGATGGTCACTCAGACCATGAAACCAGGATGTATTGAAGCCCCCAATACAGACACACAAGATTTTTGCGATGAACTATCGGATTGCTTCATTAATAAAATTGAGGCAATCCGTGAAAGCATTCAGCAAAACAATTCCCCCCTCAATCCCCCCTGTAGCCGCTCACACAACACCCATAGTAATTCCCCTATATCAGGTAAGTTCACCCTGGAACCCATCTCCATCGAGACCACTAAGAATGTCATTTGTACACTGCGCAATAGTACAGCGCCAAATGACATTATCCCCACAAAACTGCTGAAGGAATGCGCCTACATCCTGGCTCCTCCCATCACGCAGCTTATCAACCAGTCTTTCTTGGAGGGCATAGTGCCCTCACAGTTGAAAGAGGGTATAATCCAACCCATCCTGAAGAAACCCAATCTGGATCCAAAGGACCCACTCCACCGCCGTCCCATAACAAGCCTCAACGTACTCTCAAAGGTAATGGAAAAAGTAGTGGTACAACAGCTGCAACAGCATCTGGATACCCACAAGCTACTTGACCCATTGCAATCAGGGTTCCGTCCCGGACACGGGACTGAAACCGCATTGCTCAAAATATGGGACGATGTTCTCGAGGCCGCAGACGAAGGAGAATCTTGTCTTCTAGTTCTGTTGGACCTAAGCGCAGCTTTCGACACTGTAGACCACAAACTGTTACTGACTCGGCTTGCTGAAGTAGCCAGAGTCGCAGAAGGCGATTTATCTTGGTTCTCCTCTTTTCTGGAAAACCGATCGCAAACAGTGAAGTTAGGACCTTTTACGTCTGAAAAACGCACAGTATCATGCGGAGTCCCTCAAGGATCGCCTTTGTCACCAGTGCTGTTTAACATATATCTTCGTCCTCTTTTTGAGATTATCAGCAGCCAAAAACTGCTCTATCACTCATATGCAGACGACACGCAACTGTATTTCCGCATTTGCAACAGAAAGGATCATCACCTCAATCTAGAGACATGCCTCTCTTTGATAGAGGACTGGATGACAAAGAGTTATCTTAAACTCAACGGAGCGAAAACAGAACTTCTTCTGTTTCACGCCAAGCGCAGGAATCAACCTTCAACAGCATGGACACCCCCGCCTATTCTGGGCAAAATCATCACCCCTAGCGCCAAAGTCAAAAGTCTCGGGGTCATTTTTGACTCCTTTATGACAATGGACGCACAAATAGGGTCAGTAGTCAGCGGATCTCACCATCTGCTGCGCCTACTACGCAGACTTACCCCTTTCATCCCCAAAGAAGATTTGGCGGTCGTGGTGGGAGCAATTGTTAACTCCAGACTGGATTGTGCAAATGCCCTTTACCTCGGACTCCCCAAGTACCAAATCGCTCGTCTGCAAGTCGTTCAGAATACGGCCGCCAGACTTGTGACCGGGAAAAAACCCTGGGAATCCATCTCACCTTCTCTGAGAGCCCTTCACTGGTTACCAGTTAAAGACAGGATTGCTTTTAAAGCTCTCTGTCTTACGCATAGATGTGTCCATGGAAATGCCCCCCATTATTTATGCGAAAAAATAAAAGCTCATAATTCCAATCGCATTTTGCGATCCACCAATCAAAACCTGCTCCAGGTTCCGAAAGCCAACTACAAGTCCAAAGGAGATAGAAGATTCGCGATCCAAGGTCCCAGACTATGGAACGCTTTACCAATCAGTATTCGGTTGGAGGAGAACCACCTAGCATTCAGGAAAAAGGTCAAGACTCATCTCTTTTGATATCAAAGGAGACAGGAACAACAAGCGCCCAGAGGCGATTCAGTTCGCATGTGCTGCGCTATATAAGTTTTCATTCATTCATTCATTCATATTGCCTCCTCCTCAACAGAAGATCCTCAAGGTTGAGGCTTTGTTTTATGCTAATATCCTCATTTGTTATTGCAGTAAAGCTGCTCTGTAATGGGTGGATCTGGTACCTCCTCCAAGGAAGGAGAAAACCAGTTATTACACACCGTACAATCTGATATAAAATTGTGTGACAATCGCTGTACAATATGCATTAGGTACCGTTATTCTTTCAGGGCACCCCAAATGCCATGCGATTCTGCTGTGATAAGTCACATTGGAGAACGCACCTTTCAAAACATTGTGCAAAGTTGGTCGTCCTCAAATAGGAGCAGGGGCTTCTATTTGCGCACATAGGGCAACCAAGTGAATGGGCCGCACCCATGCGATTTGCAACATTGTGTACAAATCGCTCTTTGAAAATCGCATTGCATATACATTGGTCTACTCTAAGTGACAAATTCAGATACCTCTAAAAGGTGACCTAAGCACAGATTGCCTTTTAGGGCAATGGCAGATCATGCTGCAAGTGTGTGCAAGCCTTTGGGTTCCATAGGAAGAATCTAAAGAAGCAGGTAAGCTACCTTTCTTCTCTTATGACGGAAATAGGAAGCCTGTTTTCAGAGAGGACTGAGAAAGGGAGAGAGAAAATCCTCCTCAACCAATAGGTTGCAGAAGTTGTTTCCACTAATGGGGAAGGATGCGACTCCTTTATCTACCCTCCAACAGTGGATGCGCCAGTCGCCAGACTGACCAAGAATGTGACACTTCCGATGGAAGGTTCTTCCTCCTTTCACGAGATCCTTGTGAGACGCATTGCTTTAACATCCATAGCAAGTGCTATGTGAGTATGTGGGCGCAGAACTTGGAGTATGCGATTAAACCCAGCTGCCAAAGAGAAGAGTCATCAAGGCTCTTGACGAGATAACTTTCAGCGGACCCTACAGGTGAGGCAGCTATAGACATCATTCGATGGTCATCCAGAGCCATCCTTCTGATGGGAAGGCGCTGTTTTGTCAAAATACTGGAAACTATCTTCTCCAGGCTTATAGGAGGAAGATCAGATCTTCTGCCCCAGGATCGAAGAGCCAGAGGGGGCAACCATTCAGAGGAACACCAAACAGGTACTGCGATTTTGGAGGCTTTCGCCCATCCAAGGGCGTCAGAAGACCCATGCGGCTCCCCAAGATACTCAGAAGCCCTTTTAACGCCAGGCCTGCCTAGGAGGCAGTTGGAGCCAAGTGGCTCAAAGTGACCCAGTTTCGGTAAGTCCACTACCGAAGAATGGCGGGTTTCAGGCCATGTAAGGGAAGAAATGGCTGCGCATCCAGGAATTTCAATATTCCTTTTATTGTCTAAAGTGATGACCCCAAAAACACCAACACAAGGTCACATAGACGCTTTTCACACATTCATTTTGTGCTTAATCATTTCCAATGGCAAGGCCGTTATTGGTTATTTAATCGGCAGCCTCCAGAACTACCTCAAGAGGCTGAATCAATCTATACGGATAGACTCAAGATGGAGTCTCTCCATACCATAAATCCAGGTCATTCAACAAGGTTACTGGAGGATTTCAGTGGACCTGCAGTATACCTATCAGCATGTCCTGGTCCTTCAGTCATACCAACCGTTTTGAGCCGGGGGACAAGCATTGCCAAAACTAGTTGGCGCCTATGCGGAATATGCTCTACCTAGGGGCCTGGTTTAGTACTCAGGCAGCCTCAGTTTCTTTGCCACCTCAAACTCCCTAAAGTCAGGGAGATGTTCCAACAGGCGTTGGCTGCACCAGTGATGTCAGCATCCCAATGCATGAGTCCTCTCGGGACAATGGCTTTTGTATTCCGAGGATCCTCTGGGTTCACTGGAAACTCAGTTTTCCAACAAGACGTCCTGACGCATTGGAAGCATTTTGTCTAGCCAGAGGCACCAGAGTTCTGGTGATTAAAAAAAATAAAAAATAAAAAATAAAAATAAACTGCTAAATGGCTTAGTCTATTAGGGCTGTAGCCATGGATCATTATTGCTACAGATACCAGCACAGCAGGGTGGGACACCACCTGCGAGCATCTCAGGATTCAGGGCAGGTGGGAATTTCCCACTCAGGGCCTAGTTTCCATATTCTGGAACTCCTACCAGCATTGACATTGAACACTTTACTGCCACACACATAGGGTCTGCCAGTCCTACTCTATCTGGACCACATGGCAGCAGTCCCATATACAGCGACAAGGCGACATGCACAGCCAGTCCCTCCTGGGAGAGATGGAACCAATCCTGGCTTTGGCCCAGCAATATCTCCCAGATTTGAGGGCCATATATCTTCCAGCCTATCAGAATTTGGAAGCGGATTGTCTATCCGGGCAATTCAAGGATCCCAACGAATGGTCCCTTCACCCTGAAGTGTTCCAAGGGATCATCCACGAGTGGAGGTTCGCTCAACTGGATCTGTTTTGCCTCATTGGCCTGCTACAAGGGGAACCGGTTCCTCTCACGCTACCCTCATCCATTAGTGGAGGGGACAGATGCCTTTACCAAGCCTTGGTTTGGGCAACTGACCTATACCTTCCCTCCAGGAATTTTAGGATTAAAGAAATTGTTGAGCCTGGCAGTCATCACAGGTTGTCCTTACTGGCCTCACAGATCTTGGGTCTCTCTGGCAATGGGTATCACCGTGTGCACACCGATAATTCTGCCTGTGACTCCTCATCTCCTCTTATCTGAGGGAGATGCACTACATCGGCAACCATCACGTCTAAATTTAGCAGCCTGGAAATTGTAAGGCAGAGGTTACAAAAGTTTTTTCCAGATGTTTTCCAGAAGGGATTAGAACTCTGCAGAGTTCTTTGAAGGGATCAATCGATGCTATCCACTCCAGAGTATGGATTAGGCCCACAAGCTTTGCAGCTGGGCATCAGTTTGACTCTTGTGACCCAAATTTATCTCAAATCCTGTCTTTTCTACAATCTAAATTGGATTTGGAGCTCAGTTTGCGTAAGATGAAGATTTCTGCCATCTTGGTTTTTTCCCCAAAAAAAAAAAAAAAAAAGAAAATGGGCAGCAAACCTGCCGATGGATCACTTCATGGGAGGTACTTGGACTATGCCTTCCCAAGAGAAATAGGTTTCCTTTAATGGAACCTGGCAGTAGTCCTCAATTTTCTAGCAAACCCTCATTGTACTCTTGACAGAAGACTGCTCTTTATGGGAGATCTCCTTTAAAATCTGCCTTTTATTAGCCTTGATTTCGGGGGAGAGTGCGTCGACTCCAAAGTTTGGGGCGACAGAGCCTCATTCCATGTTCTTCCGAGACAGGGTTGGGCTGAAGTCTTTTTGTTCCAAAGCGTGACATCCATGTTTTGTCTTGTCAGTGAATGGGTGCTTCTAACCTTCCCAGTGCAATCAGATGCCGATCTGCTCAAGTTAGGCTTTGAGGACTTTGGAATGTCCATCTCAGGCTACTTCTACATTCAGAATGATTAAGATTTAAAGAGTAGTGGCTTCGGCCCGAACCATCTCGGCCTGAATCGTGAAAATACTCACTGGGCATGTGGAGGCGGTAAGGATCCTCCAGAGATGGTTAGAGCTCATCGCTCAACCAGGGTGATGTCATCTTCTTGGATAGCACAGGCAGGGTTGTCTCTGTAGACAGTCTGCAAAGAGGCTAGCTGGTCATCACATTATATGTTCTTAATACACCACAGAGTGTATCTAGCAGCTCTTACTACGGTAGAGTTTGGGAGGAAGTTTATCCAAGCTTCTTTGTCTTTTTTTTACAGCATTAAACCCTCCCTCTAGAAGGCTCTTCATGTATCATAGGTATGCTGCCATGTCTGGCGTCAGGAAAATGGAAAATTGTATCAAATACTTACCGTAATTTTCCTTTCCTGATGCCAAGACATGGCAGCATACGAACCCTCCCTCTGATATTTGTACTTTATACGGAGAATGGGGGAGGTAGCTCTCAGTCAGAGTTTTATAGAGAGTTGTCACGTGTCCTGTGGGCGGATATAGAGGCGGGGCTATATCATAGGTATGCTGCCATGTCTTGGCATCAGGAAAGGAAAATTACGGTAAGTATTTGATACAATTTTCCATTTTTTAAGTCCAGTGTGCATGGAGCCTTTAAGTTAAAAACCAATATTTTTTGCTAGAAAATTACTTGGAACCACCAAACATTATATGTATTTTAGCAGAGACAAAAATGGCAATTGCTGCAATATTTTATGTCACACTGCATTTGCCTACTTTAATGAATAATAAAAACCATAAAAACAAAACATTAAAGTTAGTTTTTTTTTTTTTTCATTTTAATGTGAAAGATGATGTTATGCCGTACGAATCGTGAGAGAATCGTCATCTATCTTCTAAGCAAAAAAATTGCAGTTGTCATTTTAGCCAGAATCGTGCAGCTCTATACCGTGCAACATAAAAAGTTGCTGACGGCACGTAGACAAATTACCGAACTGCTTTTACACAGTGCAAGAAGGGCGATACAAAACGGCAAAAGACAGAACTATGAATATGGTAACAAATGTGGGAAGCAACTAGCGAACTCACTGAGGGAACAATATACTAAGACTTATATTCCTATGATTAAGGGGTCAGGAGGCGAAGAACACATGCTACCCAGAGAAATTGCACAGAGATTTAGTGACTTTTATAGTACTTTATATAATCTACAAACAAACCCCAACAACAACATGAGACAATGGGTAATTATATAGAAACCTCAGGTATTCCGACCCTAACAGTAGAAATGAGTCAAGAAATGGAAAAACCTATAACTTTAGAGGAACTGCAGGAGGCAGTGAAAAGGGGGAAAGGAGGGAAATCACCGGGAACAGATGGATTCACCATTGCTTACTATAGACTCTTTCTCCCTGTTCTAGGCCCCTTTATGGTCAGAATGTTTAACGGTCTGGGTGATACATGTTCCTTTCACATTGAAACTCTGAAAGCGGTAATCGCGGTCATACCTAAGGAAGGTAAAGACCCTTCTCAATGTGGGAGCTATAGACCCATTTCTTTACTCAATGAAGATCTGAAGCTTTTCGCAAAAATTTTAGCGGCACGTATACAACAATATATACCCAGGCTTATTCACAAAGATCAGGTGGGGTTTGTCCAGATGCGTGAAGCTAGGGACAATACGATTAAGACCCTGAACTTGATCCACTTGGCTGACTCTTCCCGAACCCCATGTGTCTTCCTCGGTACTGATGCCGAGAAAGCTTTTGATCGGATAAACTGGCAATTTATGTTTATGGTTCTGAGACACATGGGGTTCGGCAACAAGATGCTACAATGGATCACAAGTAACTATACTCATCCAACGGCACAGGTTAGAGTGAATGGAATATTGTCTCCTCCCTTTAAATTGTCTAACGGGACAAGACAGGGGTGCCCGTTATCCCCTTTTTTGTTTGCGCTATCTGTAGAACCTCTATTAAACAGGATTCGACTGAATCCAGATATTAAAGGAGTGTCTGTTGGAGATGCAGAATATAAGATCTCTGCTTTCGCAGACGACATGATGTACTCTTTGACGAGCCCGATGGAATCCCTTCCTAAGTTGCTACAGGAATTACAATTATATGGAGACCTATCAAACTTTAAGATAAATTATGACAAGTCAGAAGCAATGGGAGTAGCGATCCCGGAAGAGGACCTGCGGTCCTTGAAAACCAAACACAGATTTAAATGGTCTGACCTGTCACTTACATACCTGGGCACCTCCATCCCGGCAGACCTGTCACAGGTTTTCAAACTTAATTTTGTGCCACTATTGGCGAAAACACGGGTCCTCCTGGATAGCTGGAGGAGGGGGTTCCATTCTTGGTTCGGGAGAGTCAATGTCGTCAAAATGAGCATATTACCGAAATTTTTGTATCTTTTCCAGACACTCCCCATCGCCATACCAAAATCCTTTTTTAACCAGACGCAGACTCTTTTTAATAAGTTTATTTGGGCTAATAAATCCCCAAGAATTAAGAGGCGCATATTATCTCTACCAAAACGAGACGGAGGCGTGTCGGCTCCAGATATTCATCGGTACTATCAGGCGGCCATTCTGATCCGCCTGATAGATTGGAGGAGACATGGGGGCGAGAAAATATGGCCAAGTCTGGAGCAAGCTCAGTGCAGCAGTATACTCCACCGGGCAGCATGGTGTTACAGAGAACTGCCGATAACTATTAAGAAACACCCACTGATAGGCCCAACATTGAAAGTTGCTTACGGGTTATTTGTGAAAGGGACATTGTCCACTCTGGATTCACCACTTTACCCAATTCTGGGGAACTCCCAATTTATACCAGGATTGATGAAGGGGCCTTTCAGTGGGTTAATAGATCAGGGTCTGGTACAGGCATCTAACTTTGTTAAAGAGGGCTCATGGCACACTATGCAGGAGATGGTAACGGGTGGGGCCCCCTACCAACTGGACATTTGGAGGGCATTACAACTACGGCACTTCTTGGACACTTTGAAATCCCCTATAAGATATGGGCGTAAATTAACAAGATTTGAGGGATATTGTAGTGGGAGTGGAGTGCTTCGCCACGCACTCTCAAGAATTAACGAATTATTAAATGTACCGAAGGAGGACTCTCAAACCCCTTTTTTTAATAGGTGGGAGGCGGAGCTGGGAAGACCCTTTACAGAAGAACAAAAGAACAAAATACTCCGGAATATATTTGAATCATCAGTCTGTGTGAAGACACAGGAGATGAATTACAAGATACTAACTCAGTGGTATCGTACTCCGGTAGTATTAAAAAAGTGCTACCCAGACATCTCGGATAGATGCTGGAGGTGCGGAAAGAAAGAAGGAACGTTATTACACATTCTATGGTTCTGCCCAAAGATTTTAAGCTTCTGGGCAAAGGTTCAGGGAATAGTGCTGAAATTTAGCAAAGAAAAATTACCAGACCAATGGTCTTACTACTTATTACAGGACTCTGAGCTCTCTGTAAAATGTTATAGGAAATCTATGGTTTGCCATCTTCTAAATGCTGCCCGTGCCTGTATCCCAGGGATGTGGAAACAGACACAACCTCCAACAGTAAAGATGTGGCTCAATAGAGTAGAGGATACGAATAGAATGGAGGACCTTGTGTGGTCCTCCAGACAGAAACGTAAGGTGTACCTTGATACGTGGACTGAATGGAACACGTTCAGATACTCAGAAGAAGGAAGGATCTTGATGGATGCGTAGTTGTGTGATATGGGAGGGGCCCGGCGCTGTGGACGAGGAGGAGGAGGGGGGATGGACAGAGGAGGGGGCTCCCCATCCCCCTTTTTTTTTTTTTTTTTTTTTGGGGGGGGGGGGGGGGGGGGGATTATATTTTTGGCTTAGTTTGTTTTGAGGGGGGATGATCTGGAATGACAATGCAGAGAGTGATGTCATAGGGGGTGGCCCAACTGCCCCTCCCTGCAGGGGACACGTGGATCCCCAGGTGGAGGAGAGGTTCACTGGCCTGACATAGCAAGGGGAAGGCACCCACAGATTTGAAAGGCAATTAGAACTATGGAGGATGAATCGTAGTTTGAGAGAGAAGTGATACGATATGTTTTGGGAAATATTTCCCTTTTATCTTTGTTTAAATGATTTGATTTTGTATTATGTGGGTATTTCTTTTCCTTCTTTTTCTTTTTATATATTTGTATGTTGAAATGACTTTATGGCCAGAGGGATGACCCTATATATGTATATCACTATGCTTGTTTGGAAAATAATAAAAAAGAGAAATAGACAAAAAGTTGCAAAGACCTCCATAGAGTAATTTTCTAGCAAAAAACAAATGATGATTTTTTTTTCTCAGTCTGCTGCAGTGTGTCAGCTTGTATTTATAATGGCTGCTCTGTATGTAGCTTCTGACAGGCTGTGCAAGCAGGCCCGTATCTCCGGAACCATAAATGATAACCATCCCATATTTTGACCGGTTGTGGGGTGGGTCTTCAACTGACTACCCCCCAAATGTGGGGTTTCTGTGACCTCTGGTCATCGAGCTACAACCCCCCAAGTCGATCTAAAAAAAAAAAAAGATAGGCCCATTTGGGGCAAATGGGCCTATCTTGAGAAAGGGGCCTGGAGCTGCAGCTCCAACAGCCCCTCTGTTAATACGGCCCTGTAAACAGTTTATGAGCTGAGATCAGTGGTGATTCTTGGGATCACTGCTTTTCACAGTTTCATAAAAACGGACACCTAAATGTGATTTCTGCATTAATTTTGGTTTTCCCCTTGCTGTTCTAAAGGTGGCTCTGTTGCTCATGAAATGGAGTGGAGACACCGCAAGACCAGAAGTGTGTTACTGACAGGATCACTAGGTGCTAGCGAAAAGGAAAACAACTAAAGACGAAAACACATCACCTAGTAGGGATATGCAATTACATACTTGCCAACTGTCCCGTTTTTAACGGGACAGTCCCATCAAATAGGACCTAGTCCCGGCTAATTTAGCCTGCCGGGACTTGTCCCGGCTAGTGCAGGGCCGTCTTACTGAGCGGACTGGTAGTATGTACTGCGCATGTGTAGTTTCCGGCCGGAGCCGACAGAGACCGAGAGTCTGATGATCTGAGTGAGTGCAGTTACTTGTACCCTCCCCCTTTCTCTCAGCGCGCCTTATTCAAGTTCCTCACAGGAGACGCTGAGAGGGGGAGGAGTGGAGTCATGCAGCCTGCAGTGGAGGACGATGTTCAGCCTAGCCTAAGGTAAGCTAGCTGAACAGCATGCAGACAGTCCTGGTGGCTTATATTAATGGGCAGGAGGGGGAGAGGAGGATGAGCTCTGTGTAGCAGGCTCCTGTCACATGCTGTAAAGTAGATCGTTTTTCTGTGTGGCTGTGAACTGGTCTTCTTCTAAAGGGAGCATGTTTTCTGATTCCCCTCCCTCCCCCCAATCTCTATTACACCTCCCTGTCTCTACCCATTATCTGCTCACCAGGCACAGCCTCCTCTCCTGTATGACCACCTCATGTGTCAAGCTGTGGCACTACAAATCCCAGCATGCCAGGAGAGGGGAGGCAGGAGCAATATCACAGATCAGGCTGGTTTTGTAGATGAAAAGTGCTGGTGTTGTATAGTGTGTTTTATGAAATGTATGATAATTATATATATTTGATTATTTTGCTTGATGGTCCTAAGGTGTTTATTCATATATTTGTTTTGTAAGTAGTGAGCAGATTTGGTGTGGAAGTGCATTGGAGTCTTTTAATTTGTTTATAATAGAAAGAGTAGTGGAGTGATGGAGGAGGTGGATGGAAAGAGAGAGGAGTGAGTTAGGGTCCTTTCACACATACACGTTCAGGTCTGTCTGACAGTTTTTCAGGCGGACCTGATCAGACGCTCCATTCACCTCTATGGAGTGACGGATGTCAGTGGTGACATGTCCGCTGGCATCCAATCTACTAATCCAGGTGGATGGAAACCCTATTTTCCATCCGTCTGGCAGATGGGAAGAAAACGGACAGGCAGATCTGTTTTCATCCCATCCCCCATAGAGGAGTGCGGAGTTCTAAAAAGGTCCATTTCTCCATTGTGAGCAGAGACGGACCTGTCATCTGTCGGCAAAGCGGGGCTCAACGGAGCAATCCCTTTGTGATTGTGATGAGAATTTTAAACTTTAAGCAGAAGTAGTGCAGCTGAATGGGAGAATTATTCCAACTCTGCTACATTGGTCTTAAGTTTGAAATTCCCGTTTCAATTTCCTGTAATTCTCTCTTTATTGAGTAGACCCTAAAATCTGATAAGTAGGCGGAGATTATGCGGAGTGGGTGGAGCTTCGGGGAAGTGAGTGTAGTTATTAATTAATAGCTGTTCTGCAAAGTGTCCCTGGAATTTTTTTTCAAATGTTGGCAACTATGCAATTAGCGTACCTCCACTACAAGTCCCATGAGGCATAGCAAGCATGACACCCACAAGCATGACACCCAGAGGCACAATGGGACTTGTAGTTTTGCAACAGCTGGAGGTCCGCTAATTGCATAGCCCAAACCCAAAAATGTTATTAGATGTATTTTCACCTGGAGATTCGACCAGTAACACACCTACTGCATTAGAGTGCCCCCACTTTGAATGAGGAGCAGTGTGTTAGTGTATCCAAATTGCTAGTACATCTAACAACTTGAAGTCAAGCTTGAGCTTTATAGGCCTTTGCAGCAAACAGTTTTATTCTCTCAGGATTAAGGTTTAATGAATACAAGCTTAATATTGAAAGCACCCATCAGTGGTAAATGGCTTGTCTCAACCTCCTAGCTGCCTACATCTGCAGGAGAGCTTGTGGTGTTGAAAAAACACTTAGACCCCTTTCACACTGAGGAGTGGTACAGCGCTAAAAATATCGCCTAAATACCGCCTGAAAAACTCCTTCACTGCCTACTCAATGTGAAAGCTCGAGGGCTTTCACACTGAGGCGATGCGCTGGCGGGAGAAAAAAAAATCTCCTGTCAGCAGCATCTTTGGAGCGGTGAGAGGAGCGGCGTGTATACTGCTCCTTCACTGCACCTTCCCATTTAAAGCAATGGGAAACCGCGGCAATCCCACCCGCAATACGCCTCAGCAGAGGCGCATTGCGGGCAGTATTAACCCTTTATTGACCGCGGCAATTCTGGTGGTATAGCGCCGCTATTTTTAGCGGCACTATACCGCCATCGCGGCTCCCGCCCCAGTGTGAAAGGGGCCTTAGTGGCTGAATCAGCAGATGGGAGGGACACAAATACAGACATCACTTTCAGAATTGGAAAACATTTGCTTTTGGATTTAATATTGATTTAACCACTTAAGCCCTGGACCATTTTGCAGCCAAAGGACCAGGCCCCTTTTTGCGATTCGGCACTGTGTCGCTTTAACTGACAATTGCGCAGTCATGCGACGTGGCTCCCAAACAAAATTGATGTCCTTTTTTCCCCACAAATAAAGCTTTCTTTTGGTGGTATTTTGATCACCTCTGCGGTTTTTATTTTTTACGCTATAAACAAAAATAAAGCGTCAATTTTGAAAAAAAAAAAATTCAATAAGCGTTTATTGATTGGTTTGCACAAAAGTTATAGCGACTACAAAATAGGGGATAGTTTGACATTTTTATTAATATTTTTATTTTTTTACTACTAATGGCGGCAATCAGTGATTATTGTTGTGACTGCGACATTATGGCGGACACATTTTTGGGACCGTTGTCATTTTTACAGCGACCAGTGCTATAAAAAAATAGGATTTTTAGGCTGCTTTCACATTGGGGATAGAGCCGTGGTGGCGGTATAGCAGCACGATTTTTAGCGCTGCTATACTGTCGTATTTACCTTGGTATTCGACCGCTAGCGGCGCGGTTTTAACCCCCGCTCGCGGTCGAAAAAGGGTTAATACCGCCCGCAATGCGCCTCTGTAGCCTTCGGGCTTTCACATTGAACACTACAGGGCAGGTTTTTTTCATGCGGTATAGCAGCGCTATTTTTAGCGCTGTACCGCATGAAAAACGCCTCAATGTGAAAGGGGCCTTAAAACAGCTTACCTGTAAAATTTTCTTGGAGTACACCACGGGACACAGAGCCTAAGGCCCCTTTCACACTGGGGCGTTTTCCGAGCATTATTCAAGCGAAGCCTCATCTGCAATCCCAATGTGCTGGTAAAGCACCGCTAAGACCCTAACGTTGTAGGGCATTTTTGCAGTGCCTCAGTGTGAAAGGGTAAGGCGTTTTTTTCAGCGCCCAAAAGCTGCTCCAAAGATGCTGCTTGCAGGACTTTTCTCAATGCCCCGCCAGTGCAACGCCTCAGTGTGAAAGGGTAAGGCATTTTTGCAGCGCTTTCAATTGATTTAAATGGAAAGGGGCATTTTTGGAGCGTTTTTTTTCAGCGCCCAAAATCTGCTCCAAAGATGCTGCTTGCAGGACTCAGTGTGAAAGGGTCCATTGAGATGCATGGAGAGCGTTTTATGAGCGCTATTTTTAACGCTAAAACGCTGTAAAAACGCTTCAGTGTAAAAGGGGTCTAAGTCTTTACATAATGGGTTATATGCTCACCAGAGGTACAACCAATCACTGGCACAACCAATCAAACACAGTTCTCCTCCATATAGCCCATCTGGGAAGTACCTCAGTTTTGTAGCTAAGCAAGAAGGTCTCCTATAAGAAGGGTGGGACCTCTGTGTCCCCTGGTGTACTTCTATTTTCTTTATCGTACACCACGGGATACAGAGCATAAGTCTACAAAATGGGACGTCACAGAGCACTGCTCCATATGAAGGGGGGAGACACATATCGAGCAGACCACCAGGAACTAGAAGCTTTATACCGCTGCCTGCAACACACTTTGCTCAAAGGCGGCATCCTCCTGTCCTCTCACGTCCACCTGATAAAATTTGAAGAATGTGTGGACTGAGGACCAAGCTGCAGCTTTACAGATCTGAGTCACCGAAGCCTGGCGGTGCACTGCCCATGAAGCACTTACCGCCCTGGTTGAGTGCGCCTTAACATAAAAAGGAGGAATCCTATTCTTTAAACCATAGGCTTGGAGATAGTGTATCCTGACGCCGTTTGTCCCTTCTTGGGACAATCCGGCAAAATAAACAAAATATTTGTCTTGCGTATCTGAGCGGTTGCCTGCAGATACACTCTCTAGATCTTGTGAGAGTTGTAAAGGTGTAACAACCTTTCCTGGTGCCTCCATGGCAGCATACCTGTAAAAGAGCTCCGCCTTGACTCCTCCTTCAGGACTAGTGAATAGTATAAATTAAAGGCATAGCCCTTCCCGCAACATTCTCCTTTCCTTCCTCATACCTTCTTGTGCTGGTGAAGAGTAGATGTATGTCCATACCTCTGCAGTCGGCAGCGCCCGCCGGGTTTAGCCTTTTTTCCGTGTGCAGTCCCTGTTCTTGGGCCGCTCACAGCGCGGATAAGACTGGGAACCCCTCTGTGGATCTGTTGGGGTCTTTTCGCAGAGTTTCCTCACAGGAACGAAGTCTGCTATCGCATCCATGATGAATGCAGTGGAGTCGCAAAAGGATCAGCTCACATCCTTCCAGGCTGGTGGTTTCCATTTTATTTTTAGGCATATATTGTTTTTTTGTCTTTCCCCTCTCCCATCCCTTCCTTTAACTTGCCTGTCTCCTTTAAAAAAAAAAGTGCTTATTGTCTTACTTTGTGATGCTCTCTTTAAGTCCGGTCAGTTTGATGGGGCAGGTGCCTTTTATCCTGACAGGCTTGCAGGTATTGTTTGTTTTCCCCGAAATCTGCAGTGGGCTACAGTTTTGTTTTGTATATCACTCGACATCACTGCGGCCATCTTGGATTCTGGAAAAAGGGCCATATTTGCCCTTTTCTTCCAGAATCAATTCGCAATGGTGGTTATGGGATTAGCCTATCCACCTGAGTCTATTTAAGTTCAAATGCAGAGTTAGCTGTACCTTTTTGTTCTAAAAAAAATAGTGATAAAAAGATAATAAATTAAAAAAAAATAATGTATGTTTAAAAAATAAATAAATAAAAGAAGTGTCAAAAAAGCTCCATAGTTCCTCCCCCCCCCTTCTTACTAAATTTCCGCAGCTGATCCTTCTGCCTAACTCCGCTATTAGGCCCCTTTCACATTGAGGCGTTTTTCATGCGGTACAGCGCTAAAAATAGCGCTGCTATACCGCATGAAAAATCATGCCCTGTAGTGTTCAATGTGAAAGCCCGAAGGCTTTCACACTGAAGCGGTGCGCTAGCAGGAACGCTCCAAAAGTCCTGCTAGCCGCATCTTTACCGCGGTATAGGAGCGGTGTGTTCACCGCTCCTATAGCGCGCCTTCCCATTGGAATCAATGGGAAACCGCGGTAATAGCGCGGTAATACCGCCCGCAACGCGGGCGGTATTAACCCTTTTTCGGCCGCTAGCGGGGGTTAAAACCTCACCGCTAGCTCCCGAATATCGCGGTAAACACGACGGTATAGCGGCGCTACAAATAGCGCGGCTATACCGTCACCGCGGCTCCACGCCTCAATGTGAAAGGGGCCTTAGTCATTTATCTTGTAACAAAGATCCTCACACTTCCATTAGGTATGTGACCAACTATATGTGAGTATAAAAAGAAAAAAGTGCGCTCACTGGTCTAATGTGAGTTCCTTACATCGTGGCCCTGCCCACTCCAAGAAGTCCAGAAGATCTCCAAGACACCATGATGACGACAGCTCAGACCTTCGGTCCCATTCTTCACGTCATAGATCAGAAAAATCAAGATCCAGAGGACAAGATCCCCCCCCCCCTCTCCTAGGACCTATACAAAGAAGAAATGCTGGACAAGTGAGCCCACACCACTACCAGACAGAGTGGTCTGTAAGGACTGTTTTATGGACTATGAGTCCAGCCGCGAGCTAGTAAACCAGCACGCTGTAGATCTGCTCAAGTGAACAATGAAGGACTCCTTCTCTGAGATTGTGTGACTTTGGTCCCCGCTCAACCACTTCAGCAGATATCCCAGGTTCAGGATACAGAACCTAATCTCCCTGGTCCTTCAGCAGTCGGTACACCTCTGCCACTGTCAGGCTGACCAGCTAGAGATTCACCACCTGAGGATTCTTCAGAGAACTCTTCAAATGGAAGCAGGTTCTCTTCTCGCTGATGGGCGACATTAGTCAGGTCATTCAGAAGGAATGGTCAAAACTGATAAACTTTCATGGGGACGGTTCAATAAACTATACCCCTTTACAGAGTCTGCAAGGCAGTCACTAAACTCCATGCCAGTGGTAGACGCTTCGGTGGTGCGACTTGAAAAAAAAAAAAAAGCGCCTTACCAATGGAGGATTCCTCTTCCTTCAAGGACCCTCTAGACAGGCGAACCAACCTGGAGCTGAAGAGGCGCTATTTAGCAGCGTGTAAGCCAGCTATCGCCCTCACGTCGGTATCAAATGCCATAAGATCTTGGACAGATAATATTGAGATGGCTTTGAGTCAGTATGTCCCCAAGGAGGATATAATTAAAGCCTTGGAAGAGCTTAGATTGTTGGCAGACTTTGTCAGGGTAGCGGCCATTGACATAAACAGGTGCTCTGCAAGGTCCATGTTGCATTCAGTAATGGTGAAGAGGGCCTTCTGGCTGAAAGATTGGACAGCTGACTTATCCTCCAAAAAAATTGGTGCAAAATCCCATTCGATGGGAAAGCACTATTCAGAGACAAAACGGATAAGGCTATCGCCAGGCTGTCAGGAGGGAAGTCCAGTATGCTTCCCCAGGACAGAAGGATGCGAAGATTCAGAGGCGGGTCCTCTAGGTTCCGCCAGAGAAATCCAATAGATTTTAGGTAGTCAAGACAGCCCAGAGACAACAAAGGACCTTGGAAAGGTACTCAGACATTCTTTTTTGAACAGGAAGATGAAGGACATTTCCGGCTCCACAGGAGCAGAAGCAGTCTTTTTTACGCCAGAGTAGCCCAGGCACTCCCGGAGGGAGCCAGGCTAAAGTTCTTCGTTCCAGTCTGGGCCACATGCTGTCAGGACCCCTGGGTTCTGTCAACAATTCAATGGGGGCACCTTTGGAATGTCTCTCATCCCCCACCTCAGAATTCTTTCAAAGGAACAGAGATTCCATCCTCTCCGTCGAAGGCTCAAGCTCTGTAAAACTTCCTAACGTCACTCTAGCTTCAGGGGGCGGCTGTTGTGGTTCCCTTGGCAGAGCGCTTCGCAGGCGTCTACTCCACCCTATTTCTGGTCCCAAAGAGGACAGGTGGTAGGTGGCCTGTGACAGACCTTTAGAGGCTCAGCCGGTATATCCAACCCGAAAGCTTTAAAATGGAGTCCCTGCAGAGCATTATTCAGGTGGTCCAGCCATCAGATTGGACGATTTCAGTCGATCTGCAGGATGCGTACCTACACGGTCTAAATCTACCTGCATTTCAAAAATGTCTGAGATTTGCAGTGGGATGGACCCACCTACAGTTTCAAGCCCCACCTTTCGGTCTGTGCACCTCTACCAGGGTTTTCACAAGATACCAATATCCGCTCTGGTTCCCCTACGGGAGAGGGGCTTGAGGATATTCCACTACTTGGACGACATCCTTCTCCTAACAAGCAATCCGGATCGGTTGGTATGTCACCAGGAAATTCTTCTACAGTCCCTAAAAGAGCTAGGGTGGCTAATACATTTCCAAAAAGAGTCAACTAGCACCCACACAGCAGAAAATCTACCTGGGTGCAATGTTCAACACTCAGGAGGGGACAGTGTCATTACCACCGCCAAAGGCAAGGATTGTCACTCAGAGAAGGATCAAGGTCATCCGGAGCCCGTATCTGACGGCTTCACAATGCCTGAGCCTCATTTGCACAATGTCTTCTTGTATACCCATGGTTCCTTGGGCCCATTGGTGCTTGAGCTAGTCCCAGACATGCTTCTTGGTGCAGTGGAAGAAACAACGACTATCTTAGACGATACTGCTGATGGGAGTAATGCACAGGAGTCTGGTTCCCCATCCTTGGATCACAATTATGTCCGATGCAATCGGACAGGGCTGGGGAGCCCATGGCGGTGAAACCAGAATGCAGGGTAGATGGTCATGTTCTACCCAGGGAGTGGTATCCAACATCTTGGAGATGAGGGCAGCCTTCTTAGCACTAACTTCTTTGGCATCCTTAATCAGAGACCAGAGAATACATCTACGCCTAGACAACATGGCAGCTGTCGCTTATCAGCAGATGCAAGGAGGCACTCACAGCAGGTCGTTCCTCAAAGAGGTGGCGCTGATCATGCTCTAGGCAGAGAAGAACCTCCTGGACCCCAGAGCAATGTATCGGCCGGGCAGGTTGAACATGGAAGCAGACACGTTGTCCAGAAATGAGTGGGCTCTCCACCTCTATCGTCTTCAATTAGATTGCCAGCATATGGGATCCCTCTCAGGTAGACTTGTTTGTCTCCCTGAAGAATGCCAAGCTGGACAGATTGTTCTCTCGGATGCCGCATCCACAAGCCGAGGCAGTGGATGCCCTGTCATGCCCCTGGAGGTTCGTCACGGCATATGCCGTTCCTCCCAAGCCATTAATATTCAAATTCCTACTGAGACTCCTCAGGGAGTCAGCCCACGTGGTGGCAGTACTTCCGTATTGGCCGAAGAGACCCTGGTTCCCTCTAGCCATGCGCCTCAGTGTGAGCTCTCCAATCAGGATCCCTCCTTTCCCTCACCTTTTGTCGCAGGGCAGTCTAGTTCATCCAAACCCTCAGAAGTTGAATCTTCAAATGTGGAGGTTGAGAGGCGAAGGTTCGAGTCCCTAGGGTGTTCCCCAGGAGTCATAACAACCCTTCTAAAAGCTAGAAAGCCTGCAACTAATGGCATATATTCAAAAATCTGGGACAAGTTCTTGTCATTGCTACCAGAAATGGATTTGATCCAATCCTTCCCTCTACGTCCAATATTCTAGGTTTCCTTCAAACAGGACTTGATCTGGGGCTTGGTCTGAGCTCCCTCAAAGTGCAGGTAGCAGCAATCTTTGCCGCAACAAATAAGAGATGGGCGGAGGATCCTTTGGTAGTCACTTTCCTCAGAGAAGTATTGAAGATTCGTCCACCTCTCAGACGATCATTTCCCAAGTGGGATCTGTCCCTGGTGCTTGAAGTTCTATCTGACCATCCCTTTGCTCCAGTGGAACAAGTAGCAATCTGGAACCTGACCCTAAAGACGGCTTTCCTGCTAGCCATTACATCTGGCAGAAGAATCTCGGAACTTCACTCCTTAGGGATAGGTAACGGCCACATCTTTTTCTTCCCCGACAGGGTGGAACTTCGCCCTCTTCGGGGGTTCACACCTAAGGTCACTACTCCAAGCCACCTGTTGGAACCCTGGGCACAGACACAGGTTCAGAGTCTTGTCGTATGCTGGATGTATCCAGAGTGCTCAGGGCCTTCCTAGAAGCCACGACCCCTTCAGAAATTCTGAGAGACTTTTCGTTGTACCGTTCAGTAAATACAGGGGCAAAGAAGCTTCCATCAGAACTCTGGCATCTTGGGTTGTAAAGTTAATCCAGAAGGCCTACAGGGTATAGATGATCCTCCAGCCTGAGTAAATGCTCATTCTACAAGGGCAGTCTCAGCTTCCTGGGCAGCAAGGGTTAATGTTTTGTTGAAGACGGTGTGCAGGGCCGCCACCTGGTCTTCTCACCATACGTTCCTCGGACACTACCAGATCCAGGAGCTCTCACGACTGTTGAGTTCGGAAGAAGGGCAGTTCAGGCTGCTATGTCCTCTTTTAATTAAACATGTATTGTTAAGCATTATCCCACCCATGTCAGCTAATTATTTATCACAGGTATGCTGCCATGGAGGCACCAGGAAAACGGAAAATTGTATCATACTTACCAGTAATTTTCCTTTCCTGGTGCCTATCCATGGCAGCATACGCTCCTACCCTCGGTATTCTATATTATGGAGAATGTTGGGGGAGGGGCTATGCCTTTAATTTATGCTATTCACTAGTCCTGAAGAAGGAGTCGAGGCGGAGCTCTATCACAGGTATGCTGCCATGGATAGGCACCAGGAAAGGAAAATTACTGGTAAGTATGATACCATTTTCATTTTCCTCCGCTGTCTGCGGATTCGGAAAAAAAGAAGGCAGGACAATCTCTTGATTTAAATGAAAAGCCGACACCACATTAGGTAAAAAGGCAGGCTGGGGTCGTAGTACAATTTTGTCTTTATGACAAATTAAATAAAACTCCTCGCAAGAAAGAGCTGCTAATTCCGATACTCTACTAGCCGAAGAGATAGCAATCAAAAAACGCCAATTTCCTGCTTAAAAGTATCAGCGGAATGTTGCGAATAGGTTCAAAGGGTTGCTTCTGCAACACAGAATACTAGATTCAGATCCCATGGGCACAGGGGAGACTTGACTGGCGGATTGATCCGTAGTACCCCCTGAATGAAAGCCCGCACTAGGGAATGAGATGTCAGTGGTCTCTGAAAGAAGACCGATAGAGCTGATATTTGACCCTTAATGTACTAAGGGCTAATTTAATATCTACTCCCAGCTGGCAAAAGGCAAGAATCCTGCTTATGTCACATCTTTGGGAATTCCATTTGTTGGTTTCACACCAAGCAATATACACTTTCCAGACTCTATAGTAAATAAGTCTGAAAGGCTGGCTTTCTGGCATTAATAAGTGTAGAAAGCACTGGGACTGCAGCCAAACCGTCAAACTTAGCGTTTGTAAGTAAGGATGGAACACTAGACCTTGCGACAGCAGGTCGTGGCGAAGCGGAAGTTTGCAAGGTGTTCCTACCGTCGTCTTTATGATCTCGGCTTAGCAAGGTCTTCTGTGCCAATCTGGGGCCACTAAGATTACAGGGATCTTTTCCTTTTTGATCCTGCAGAGTAGCTTCTGTAACAGGGCTATCGGAGGGAGTGCATAGATTAGTGAGAACTGATTCCATGGGACCATTAGCGCATCCAATCCGTAGGCCAGAGGATCTCTTGTCCTGGACACAAATTTCTCCAACTTCCTGTTGAATCTGGAGGCTAACAGGTCTATATCCGGGGTTCCCCATCTCTGGCATATGGCCTGAAAGATCCTGGGGTGGAGAGACCACTCCCCTGGTAAAAGCTGCCTGTGACTCAGTCTGCTTGCCAGTTCTCTAACCCTGGAACGAAGATTGCAGATAGACAAGGCACAGGTCTCCTGCTGGGCTGAAGCTTCTTCCAATACAGCTCCCAGCTAGAGATGTCCCAAACTATTCGCCGGCGAATAGTTCCCGGCGAACATAACTTGTTCGCCGCGGCGGTCAAACATATGAGATTCGTCATCATTGAGCAAACTTTGACCCTGTACCTCACAGTCAGCAGACACATTCCAGCCAATCAGCAGCCTACCCTCCCTCCCAGACCCTCCCACCTCCTGGACAGCATCCATTTTAGATTCATTCAGAAGCTGCAGTCTTAGTGAGAGGAGGGACAGTGTAGCTGCTGCTGATTTAATAGGGAAATCGATAGCTAGGCCAGTGTATTCAGTGTCCATTCCAGTGCTGAAAGACAGCGTCCTGACAGCACCCCCAAAAGCCCTTTTTAGGGCTAGTACATCAGTCTGATTTTTTTCCTCTGTAATCTAATTGCAGTTGCCTGCCAGCGTGTGTGTCAGGCTCACAGCGTATACTGTGCCCACTTGCCCAGTGCCACCACTCATATCTGGTGTCACAGTAGATTACATAAAAAAAAAAAAGAAGACTAATAGAATAGCAGTCAGTTGCCTGCCAGCGTGTGCACGTTATTCCAAACAATTTAGGAATGTTAGGTGATTTATGCCCTTTATGGATTAAAACCTGACTCTGCGTCAACTACGTCATTTTCCATGGGAGTTTTGCCATGGATCCCCCTCCGGCACGCCACAGTCCAGGTGTTAGTCCCCTTGAAACAACTTTTCCATCACTATTGTGGCCAGAAAGAGTCCCTGTGGGTTTTAAAATTCACCTGCCTATTGAAGTCTATGGCAGTTTGCCTGTTCGCGAACATTTGCGGAAATCCGTGTTCGCCGTCCACGAACAGAAAATTTTATGTTCGCAACATCACTACTCCCAGCCCCTTAGGCTGGCATCTGTAGATATCACTTTCCAGGTGACTGGGAGAAAGAATCTTCCTTCCTTTGTGAAGACAGGCGCATGGGTAGATCCAGAGCTTGGATCTTCCTGTTCCAGGCGGCTAGAATGCTGCCCTGAAGTAATCTCGAATGAAACTGGGCATAAGGAACGGCTACCATCTTGCCTAACATTCGCATGCAAAGACGGATTAACCACTTGACCACTGGGCACTTAAACACCCTTCCTAACCAGACCAATTTTCAGCTTTCGGTGCTCTCACAGTTTGAATGACAATTACTCAGTCATACAACATTCTACCCATTTGAAATTTTTGTCCTTTTTTTCACACAAATAGAGCTTTCTTTTGGTGGTATTTGATCACCTCTGGGTTTTTTATTTTTTGCGCTATAAAAGAAAAACGACTGAAAATTCTGTAAAAAAAAAAAAATCTTGTTTCTGTCATATTAGCGGGTTATTTCTCACACACAGCATATGCATACCACAAATTACACCCCAAAACACATTCTGCTATTCCTCCCGAGTATGGCGATACCCCATGTGTGGGACTTTTACACAGCGTGGCCACATACAGAGGCCCAACATGCAGGGAGCGCCATCAGGCGTTCTGGAACACCCAGGCCAATTCTGACATTTCTCTCCTACATGGAAAAATCATCATTTATTTGCTAGAAAATTACATAGAACCCCAAAACATTATATATGCTTTTTTAGCAAAGACCCTAGAGAATACAATGGCGGCCGTTACAACTTTTTATCTCGCACGGTATTTTCGCAGAAATGTATTGAACGCGTGTTTTTTAAAAAACTGTTTTGTGCTTAAAACAAAACAGTAAAGTTAGCCCAATTTTTTTTCATAATGTGAAAGATGAAGTTACGCCGAGTAAATAGATACCCAACATGTCACCCTTCAAAATTGCGCACGCTCATGGAATGGCGCCAAACTTTGCTACTTAAAAATCCCCATAGGCGGTATTGCAGAGTATTGGGGTATTGCAAAGTATCATGCAGGGTATTGGGGTATTGCCGAGTATTGGGGTATTGCCGAGTATTGGGGTATCGCCGAGTATTGGGGTATCGCCGAGTACTGGAGTACTGGGGTATTGCCGAGTACTGGGGTATCGTTGAGTACTGGAGTATTGGGGTATTGTTGAGTACTGGGGTATTGCCGAGTACTGGGGTATCGTTGAGTACTGGAGTATTGGGGTATTGCCGAGTATTGGGGTATTGCCGAGTATTGGGGTATTGCCGAGTACTGGGGTATTGTTGAGTACTGGGGTATTGCCGAGTACTGGGGTATTGCCGAGTACTGGGGTATTGCCGAGTACTGGGGTATTGCCGAGTACTGGGGTATCGTTGAGTACTGGAGTATTGGGGTATTGCCGAGTATTGGGGTATTGCCGAGTACTGGGGTATCGTTGAGTACTGGAGTATTGGGGTATTGCCGAGTATTGGGGTATTGCCGAGTATTGGGGTATTGCCGAGTATTGGGGTATTGCCGAGTACTGGGGTATTGCCGAGTACTGGGGTATTGCCGAGTACTGGGGTATTGCCGAGTACTGGGGTATTGCCGAGTACTGGGGTATTGCCGAGTACTGGGGTATTGCCGAGTATTGGGGTATTGCCGAGTATTGGGGTATTGCCGAGTATTGGGGTATCGTTGAGTACTGGAGTACTGGGGTATTGTTGAGTACTGGGGTATTGTTGAGTACTGGGGTATTGTTGAGTACTGGGGGATTGCTGAGTATTGTTGGGTACTGGGGATTGCAGGGTACTGGGGATTGCAGGGTACTGGGGATTGCAGGGTACTGGGGGGATGGCAGAGCTGGGATGTTTTGAGGGATGGCTGGATCTGTGACTGCATTTGTCACAGATCCAGCCACAGCTCAGCTGCTGACACCCCGCTCCCCCCCCCCCTCTCCTCGCACACTGTACAGAGCGGAGAGGGAGGAGAGGGAGGAACCGGCGTCATCAAATGACGCCGGTTTGTTTACAAGTGATCGCGCCGTCATTTGACGGCGCGATCACGTGGTAAACGGCCGCGATCAGCGGCAATTTACCGTGATCCGTGATGCGCCGGGTCTTCTAGACCCGGCGAGCACGGACACTTTCGTGAGCGCGTCCCAGGGGACGCGCAATCGCGAAAGTGAAGGACGACGTCCCAGGGACGTCGTCCCGAGATAACCCCGCCGCGCCGTAGCAGTAAAATGCTTATGGCGCGGTGGGAAAGTGGTTAAGGGTCTCTTCTTTGCCTTGAATACGTGGATCAGGTCCCTTAGTGACTTGATCTTTGATTCTGGTAAGAATACCCAGCTTTGGGTTGTATCTATGATCATGCCCAGATACTCTACCCTTCTCTGGACTTGTAGAGAGGACTTTTGTACAATCCATCCTAGGTGCTCCAGGTATTTTATAGTGGTGACCACTGCGTGGTCTAGTCCCGCCATGGACTGATGTATTACAAGCAGATCGTCTAGATAGGCGGTTATCTTTATGCCTTGTGCTCTGAGATTGCCCAACAAATGAGCTAGTACCTTTGTGAATACCCAGGGTGCAGTAGCCACCCCAAAGGGTAAAGTCACAAAGTGGCAACCTTCTACCGCAAACTTCAAAAATATTTGGTGAGCGGGATGGATAGGTACATGTAAATATGCGTCCTTGGTGTCTTGTAGGGTGGCGGCCACTGATCTTAGATCCAGAATGGGTCCGACGTCTCCATTTGGTTTTGGGATCACAAAGAGGTTTGAAAAAACCCTGAACCCTGTTCCTTTAGGGGTACTTCTGTGATCACCCCTTGGGACAGCAAGTGATTCAATCCCTTGAAGAAGGAAGCTCTTTTTAGGGGATCCTTGGAGAGCCCTAGGCTTTGGAACTGAGAAGATGGGATTTCTCGAAATTCCAACTTGTACCCTAGGGATACAGTGGATACCACCCACTTGTCCTGGATCTCCGTCTGCCATACCGCTGAAAACTGACGAAGCCGCCCCCCCCCCCCACTCTGCCGAGCGGGGGAGCCTCTTCATGCAGAGACTTTGGGATTTTGCTTGTTGGCTTTTGACCTCCACTGCTTCTTGTTTCTCTGGCCCTGGTCTTCCTTAGCTTTTGTGGTTGGCTAAAAATGCCGTCGCCACTGGCTGGAGGTAGTTTTCCCAAGGAGCTGGGGAGAGACCTTAGACATTAACAAGCCCAGGGAGGAGACAGGTGATTCAGATAACTCCGAAGAGGGCAGTGTAAATGCAGTTCGCACCACTTCAGTATAACATTGTATCTGCGATTTAGGGTTCCTCTGATACCCCTGAGCCGTCTGACTCCTCATCCCTGTCCTCTGCAGGTTCATCCTCCTCCTTAGATCTTTCTGACAGAGGATCTAAAATTTGAAGAGGGATCTGCTTCGCTTTTTGTCCCTTTGTGAGGATTTAGTGATTAAATTAGCAATTTTATCTTCTAATTTTTCCAAGGCTGCAGCAAAATTGTCCAGATCTCCTCAACTGGCTTAAATTCTAGCGTCTTGGCTAGACCTTTTTTAGCCCCCAGTGGGTCTCTTTAGCCGAGCTTCCCTTAGCACTTCTCTACGCATCCTACACCTTAGACACTGGTGAAAAAACGGAGGCACTTCCCGGGTGGGAGGGGCTATATGGAGGGGAACTGTCTCCGATTGGTTGTGCCAGTGTCCCAATCACCTCTGGTGAGCATATAACCTATTATGTAAAGACAGGCTCCGTGTCCCGTGGTGTACAATAAAGAAAATGCACGGATTACTGTGAAAATGGCAATGAAGGGGTTAACCTCTAGTGGGCGCTGTAGGGGTTAAGCGTGCCCTAGTACACGATTCTTACTGTAGCGGGCATGGCTGGGCGTGTGACATCACTGATCATCGTTCCCTATGACAGGGAACAGATGATCACTCACAAGCTACTAGAAAGAACAGGGAAAGGTTTGTTTACACTTACCTCTCCCCATTCTTGAGCTTTGTGACCCAATCGCAGGACATCGGCGGCAACCAGGGGCGCAGTCATGGAGCTTCGCACCGGGTTGCGAAAGCTCCGCCGGCAGCACGCTCGCAACCCACGGCTGGGTTCTTAAAGGGGGCGTACAGGTACATCTTTGTGCCCAGCCATGCCATTCTGTCGCCTTATATCGTCGTGCAGTGGTCCTTGAGGGGTTAAGGAACACTTCAGAAGATCCTATTTGTAACATTTTGTATTACCGAAGAACCAAGAATGCTGTATTTCACTGCAGTAACAGACAGAACTGAAATTCCATTGGCTTCTATGGTTTGTATATTGCAAACTCATATTTGCAAATGTAATATTTTTTTACCAAACAGGACCTACTAGTAACTTTACAGATTTGTCTAAATACATTTCTGATATGTCACTTTATACATCAGTGTAATGTTTTGTAGAATTCCTGTACCTTCCAGTGCCGCTTTGGGCAAATCTGTCAAACTGAGACATTGACAGCTGCTGGGGAAGGACAGTACATTTAGCAGTACTAATGTTCCACAGACTTGTATTCTGAGCATTCGTTCCTTGGTGCATATTGTCCTCAATATTTGTACCATTTGGTGCACCCTCCAGCCACAGCAGCTGTCAGCCTCTCAGAGATTGACAGACCGCCAGGAACAGGGCTGGAGGGTGCACCTGTTCCATCTCCCAGAACTAAAGACTGGAGCCTCAAGCACTGGGGCTAAATGCCCACTGTGCATAGGGGAGCTTAAATTATTAAAGTGATAGTAAAGGCCTTTTTCTTAAAGCAGAGTTCCACCCAAAAATGGACCTTCCGCTTTAAGTACTGGTGTCCCCTCTGACATGTAATTTTTTGGGTGGTACCCAGATTTGACAGGCACCCAGCTCCCACTTCCTCCCCAGGCACTGCAAGGAAGTCCCCTTTTGCTCCTCCCTGCAATATACTGCGACACATCACAGGTCCCAGAAGATTGCCCAGCCATTCACAATTGCACCCAGTTACAATGCTGGTGCCGCAGAGAGGAGCAAGGCTTTGTGCACCCGCATCGCTGGACCAAGGTACAGGTGAGTGAGTTTATTAAAAGTCAGCAGCTACACTTTTTGTAGTTGCTGACTTTTAAAGTGGCAGAACACTGCTTTAAAATCAATAAACATGTTTGACTCTCTGAAATAGTTTTTGCATTGCACATTCTCCTCTGGGGTCCTGGCTCCACTCCCCCCCCCCCCCCATAGCAAGCCACTTGCTATAGGGGCACTCATGCAGGCTCACCCTCATGGCCTGCAATTTGGAACTGTCAAATCGTTGTGCTGCCCCCCCATTTCATGACACAGCGTATTTAATTTGTTGCAGCCAAGTATGTACACAAGCTAGGAGGATTTGAGCATTGGCAGAAGTATTGTGAGCAGAGATGTAAAATAACCCCCCCCCCCCACAAAATGCTAGTTACACATTGCAAAAAAAAATATTAAATTGATATTTATTAAAAAAAAAAAAAAATGAAGACAAACACCAAGTTCTTTTCAATACATTTATTGAAAGGTACATTGCTTAATTAACAGAGGCACTTTCTGTTTGTTGCTGCATGGTTTTAGCCCTCCAAAATGTGCAGACCTACCACTGAGCAGCTTATCTAGTGATGGGTAATAGCTAATGGCTAGTCACCATTGGTTTAACTCAAATTACACATTGCCTGTCTGAGCTTAACACATAGCATTCATTTCCCATACTGTACATATGCTACAACAGGGGCACTTTAGGGTTAAACTACATAAGCAATTTTACCAAGCAGTCATTTCAATGCTTTGTAGTTTAAAAACAAAAACATCATTATATCAGGCTACATCAGAGCATAGGCGTATATGAGATCTCAGTATTTCAGTCTACTGGACTTGTGTGTGGTGGGGGGGGGGGGGTGAGAGAAGTGGCAGTTAATACCAGTTAGCACTTACATGCTGCATTAGAGCCACTGTACCCAAAACTGGGGGTGCATTGTACAGCAAGTAACTTGCCAAGCTTCCTAACCTGGGATTAAAGCCCAAATCACACTTTCAGTATAACACATCTTGCATGGTAATGTTGTGCATTGGAATGCCATTAAAAATGAATGGCAATGCATCAATATCACATGCAGTGCTTAAGCCCACTGTGCTGGTGTGAAAGAGCCCCAAGCTCATCAGGAATGCATAAGGCTAGCACCAATTAGGAAGGATTCCTATCTGCAGTATAAAGCACCCCAATTTTTAGGAGTTTTGGGCTGCTATATGGACTGCCAACTGGTTGTGCTTTTTAACTGCCGTAGAAGCCAATCCCCCCCCCCCCCATGTTCGCCACATACATATGCCTACCACCTTAAACACCTAGCTATTAAAAAACACTTTTTGTAAAAGATAAGTATACATGAAAATGTGAGTAGCAATCCGATATAAAAAAGGTGGCTAAATTTGCATCTGCATGTTGCCCTAAAGATTTTATAGGTGACATTTGGTACATCTACTCAGCACATTTACTTTAGTTCCAAATATTCCCTAGTTACAATAATCTGCCGTTAACAGATTTGTCACAAATGACAACAGAACCAGAAAGGCCTTAAACACTGTTTTTTCCCCCTGTCTCCCTTCTGGCATTGGAAGGGTGTCAGGTCATGTTCAGAAACTAGTCTTCATCAAACGAATGGAGTGAAAGAAGATCTCGTCCTATTCACTTATTGCCTAGCAGACCATGGCTTCGCTAAATCAGGTGTGATACGTAGGATAGCAGAGAACAAAACTTGTGTGGGAAAATATAAGCCCAAAGATCGCTACAACAGACACCTACCATGTTTAAATATGAACCGCTAAGGTTTCACCAACAACCTTAAACATGCCTTAGACTTTAAAGTCAAGCCTAAAGGCCATTTTGTCCTTTTAACAAGTGTGAAAAAAGGATTGTACCTAAAATTCTTCACAAGCCCTTAAACAGCAGAGGTTACCCTTTACTAGGAGCAGGCAGTTGTGTTTACAAGTTTAATCTGCCTCGTTCAGAAACAAGTGCCATACATTTTCCAACTGTGCAAAAAGTCTGAACTGCAAACTAGCACAGGCAGGCAGATATATATTAAATATTCAGCAATGCAATGTCACAAATAAAACATGAATTCAAAAAGTAAAGTGCATTTTTTTCTTCTTTTGAGAAATATATGGGACTTAGGTTTACATTTTAGATCAAAGATGGCAAACATTCTGTACTCATTTTTGCATTGCTGGATTTTTTCGGAGTTGAGTAACCTGGATGTTGTCAATCCTTGCTTTAAATAGTAGTGTATTTGTCTTGACCTGATTTTATTCAGGACCGATTCACACTTCAGCATTCTAATGGGGTGCATCAATGCAGGTTATAGCAGCTACTCATGTGTATTGTATTAAGGCAGCCCTTTTTTTATGAATGGGCTGCCGGAATAATACAATGGATGAAAACCGTGCAGGTTGCCACAATGCTCAAGTGTGAAAGAGTCCTCAACCTAAACGCAGTAGTACACTAGTTTTACATTTCTGTCTGCTCAGCTATAAAGTAAGAGTACAAGTCACTGCAAGCAATTAACTGTATATGATTTTACTAATATTTTCTGAATTTTAATAACTAAAGCTGAACTGCAAAGTTGACCTTGCATAATGGAAACATATCCATGAATTAGCCTTAAAAATTTACTTTTTTTATATATATATAAATTAGAAGTACAAGGGGTACTCTACATTAAGGCTACATGAACACTAAGCTTAAAATAAATAAACTGTCCCCTGTACAAAAAAAAAAGCTTTGTAAGGGCGTTTTTTTTTTTTTTACTCCAAAAGTTTGAGATTTTCAAATTTTTCTGCCAATGTGCTCCAATCAGAAATGATTCTGAGAAGGTTTTTCCTGCCTCTAAACATGAATTTCAAAATGTGTCCTAATGGACATATAAAACATTGGGTTGCTTCTACAGACAGAACACAAAACTCCTGTAGAAACAAAGCTTTTTTTTTTTTAAATACACCAGTGTCTATGGAGTCTAATTAAAAAGTGAAGCTCTACATTAGTTCCTCCTGTATAGCTACACTAAGGTAGCCCATTAGTTTTCACTTTTTGTTGCTTATACAAATACTTTGATGATAATTTTATGCAACATTGCTGCAGGAAAAAGTGAGAATTGCAGGGGAGTGGGGAAGTCTACCTCAATGCATTGGCTTGAGATGCCTGCAATATTTCCAATAAGGCATTTTAGAGGAAGAAACTGCAGCAGCCCTCTCTTCACGAAGCATGTATGTAGCCATATTTGTGTAGATTTGTTACACTAAAGTTCTGCTTACACAGCCTCACTAAACAGTGCACTCAAATTATCCATTACAGTATATGCATTAGTAATGTCTTCAAACTATTTATTTCCCTTGCTAAAAAGTTTTATGCTAAAGAAAAATGTAAACTAGCTGCCATTTTCTCTTTAGGTTTCACAGTTGTGCTTTCCAAACAAGTGCTCCAAAGTCCATAAAAATTATAAAATCACACCATTCGTATGCCCTTTTCACTTGTAGAACCTGTAAAAGATAAATAACACATACAATCAATGTGTTGGCATTTACTAAAAACAAACATATTACATGTTAAAAATGTCTTATCTATATGCCAATGAATTTCACAAAGAGCTGTAATAAATCACTTAACTGGTTGCAAACCATTTTTTTTTTCACCTTAATGGAGGACGAAAAAAACCCTACTATTCTGATGGCTAGTGGTGCAACGGACCACCAATGATCTGAACGGGTCACCCCCTACAGATCGGCACACTATGTGGGATTGATTCTGCGGCCATAGTATTAGGAAAGGCCGCAGCTTCGGCCTAGCTCCGGGGGCCTAGGCCATCTTGGTACACCCAGCGGCGGCCCTCCTCTGTTTACACCTACAGAGGAGGAGGAGGAGGAGGAGGAGGAGGAGGAGGAGGAGCTCGCACTCATGGGACACACACACACACTACTGGGGTGTCTGTACTATGAGGGTGTACTGCTGGGGGGACACACACCATCCCTAGTGACACCCCTGCATCTGTACTGGGAGGGGGGGGGGGGGGGGGGATTTTTTATGCCGATCCGAAAAATGATCCGATCCGTGAGTTTTTTGATCAGTTGCACCCCTAGTGGTTGCAAGTTGAGAATTTAATAATGTATGTTTAGCATATCATACCTTTAAACTACTGTAATTGTTAGGTCCTCTTCCTTATATGGACAGTGGAATAGTAAAAAAAAAAAAATCATTAATTTAAAAAAAGGTGCTAAAGCGTAACAATTACCTTCAACATCAAAAGCCAGTTTCTGGAATTGTGGGTAAATGTGCTATCCTGTAACAACTGTGCTTCAGCTGTCTTGCTGTGCGACCCGATACAATCCATTTTAGCTTTTGTACATTTGGCTTTGAACATTTGCTTGAAGCATACTCTGCAAGGCACTTTGATACAAATTCTTTCCAACAAAACAAGTCTCTGCCGCTGATCTGAGGGAGAAAAAATAAATAAAAATAAACTATATTTTTTTTGGCCGTATTACAAGTGAAGTAGTAGGAAGCACAACATGTAAGGAGTTATCAGGCAAGATTTCACAGATTTCTGTTCAGGGTGTGAGTGTTTCTCTCCCATTAACTGCTACTCCAGTGCTGGTCACAAAATCCATTGTCCGAAAGCTGAAAAAAAAAAAAATCAACCAACCGGAACTTCCTAGAGTTGCAAGTTACAGTCATCACTCTGCTACCTTTTTGGTTTAGCTTCAATTTCACTGGTCAGTTACCTGCTGGTAGTGATGTTTGACGTCGCTTCCTTCCTCCAATGCTATTGAGTCAGATGGGTGCCTTCTTTCTCTCACTCTGCATCCAGGCAGTGAGGGGAAAAGCAGCAATAATCTCCACCACTACAAATGGCTCCAGTAAGCTGCAGAGACGACTGGAGCCCTCACAACAGTAAAAGTGATCTTGCAGCGAATCTGTAGCCGAGATCACTTTCATCTGAAAGAGGACCACCAGCTGTTTAAAATTCCAGGGTTATGACAGCTAGCTGCTGCAATAACAACGGTATTGAACATCAAAGTAGCGACGTACAACGACGGCGGGCGGTCTTTAACTCCTTGCCGAGCGCCCGCCGTCATATTACTGCGGGACGTGGCATGCCTGGGCGAGAGCCCTTAGCTATACGTCCACTTTAAAGCGGGTGCCCGGCGGGTACGATCGCCGCCGGGCACCCGCGATTGCTCATTAGAGAGCAAGGACCGGGAGGTATAGCTCTCGTTCCTGTCAGCGGGGGAAACTCTGATCAGCGGGGGAAACTCTGATCTTCTGTTCATACAATGCATGAACAGAAGATCAGTGATTTCCCCTAGTGAGTCCACCCCCCCATACAGTTAGAACACACTTAACCCCTTCACTGCCAAAGGCATTTTTATAGTAATACAATGCATTTTTATAGCATTGATCACTATAAAAATGCCAATGGCCCCAAAAATGTGTCAAAAGTGTCCGCCATAATGTCGCAGTACTGAAGAGAGAAAAAAAAAAAAAAATCGCCGCCATTACTAGTAAAAAAAAAAAAAAAAAAAAAAATTAATAATAAAAATGCCATAAAACGACCCCCTATTTTGTAAACGCTATAACTTTTGCGCAAACCAATCAATAACCGCGTATTGCATTTTTAACGAAAAATATGTAGAAGAATACGTATCGGCCTAAACTTAGGAAAAAGTTTATATATTTTTGGGGGATATTTATTATAGCAAAAAGTAAAAAATATTGAATTTTTTTCAAAATTGTCGCTCTATTTTTGTTTAGTTCAAATAAAAACCTCAGATGATCAAATACCACCAAAAGAAAGCTCTATTTGTGGGGAAAAAAAGGACGCAAATTTTGTTTGGGAGCCACGTCGCACGACCGCGCAATTGTCAGTTAAAGCGACGCAGTGCCGAAACGCAAAAAGTGCTCTGGTCATTGGACAGCAATATGGTCCGGGGCTAAAGTGGTTAAGTGGTTCAGGGTTTACAACCCTGGAATGAAATGCTCCTATCCTTTTTAGCCAAGGAAGTGAACATATTAGCTTCTGTTTGATCTACAAATGCCACACGTGATCGGTTATGTCAAAAGTAATTTGATGGTTTGTCAGTTTGGTTGAGTGCACAAGCATGCGACAGTTAGCATTTCCAGCATACTGGGAATGTTATGTTTTTTTAAACCATAAATCAATGGGTTTAGTTCTGCTTTTAAGTTAGAGCAAATATCTGCATCAGCATTCTCTTCCTTTTTGGTGCCAGATATTTGTCACCTCAAGTGGACGGCTTGGGGTGACCATTCCCACACATGCACAGTAAATTCATCTCCGCACACAGGCACCATATGCAGCTCAGTGTACACTGTAACGGACTCCAAACAGGCATGCAGCTCATTTTATTGCTACAGCCAACCGGCTTGCAGTAGGTTTACACCTTTGTTCCAGAGCCTTTTTTTCACAAGTTTACAGAATCATTTTAGGCCTGAAGAGTACATAAACCCCTCCAAACATTTTCTGAAAAAACACCCTAGAGAATAAATAGTGATAACTTTAGTGCTGGTTCCCACTACTGCGACTTGGGATCCGACTTGTGTCGCGCCACATGAGAAATTCATTTGACACGAATGAGAGCCGTCTTAATGTACACTACTTAAGTTACTCAGACTTCAAAAAAGGTTCCTGTACTACTTCAAGGCGACCTCTACCCATAGATTTCAATGGAAGTTACCTCAAAGTCGGATCTCCGTCTTAACTTTACAAGAAGAGAAAATTGTTTACTCAGGCAAACCCTTCTCTCCCACAGAGCCGATTACGTGATTGGCCACAGCCAAATTCGCCTGTCCTGGAGGCAACTTTAAGTCGTGTTGCAAGTTGCTCCAAGTCATGCTGAAGTTGCCTTGCAAAGTCGCGCTGTAAGTCGGGTTGCCTCTGTGTGAACTGGCACTTAAATGTTTAAAGGTCACACAATATTAGCACAACTGTTTATGCAACACAAAATTTAAGTAAAATAAACCCCCCCCCCCTCCCCCACACAATTAATTTTAGAGCAAAAGCACAATAAAATTACTCAACTGTTTGGCAAGATATAAAAAGATAAGGTTGCACCGAGTGAATAGATACCAAACATGTCAAGCCTTAAAATTGCATGCGCCTGTGAAACCTCAGTACCCTATATTTTCTATAAGCAACGCATTCAAAAACACCCCTACATGTCACCAGTTTAGAGTTAACCGTGAGCGTTGATTTGCTAGTTATTACTCACTCCAGCATGTTTGGAGCCATTTAACGTGTGTAGGACAATCCTCATTTTTGCTTTAACACATACTTCTGCGTATGTGACATCACTTCCTGGTCCATTCAGAGGAAGGCAGATCTATGAATGAGCAGGAGGTTGCACATTGTTGCATCAAGTGTTCAGGTGGCTTCACATCACTTCCATATAAAGCCAACAGTTGGCTTGACACTTTTTTTAAACAAAGGACCTGCCCCCAGTGCAAGAGAGTGCCGAGACTCAAGTGGGCAAAAGAAATTAGAAAGCTTAGCAAGACTGTTCACATATACTGTATGCATTACAAGTGCATATTTCAAAGATGGCCCGGAGTTTAGCAGCTTCAGTCTAAATCTTACCTTGGAATGTTTCTGTAGAGACTCCATCACATCTGTCAGTTCATGTAACTTCTGTTCCTGAACTTCAACAGCCAAAATTGACAAGGCCAACACAGAGGGCTGAGCAAGAGAAAAAGAGAAGCTTGATCTGTAAAATGTGTTGTACATCATGTTTCACAGCCATATTTCTGCATGGACTTTGCTTTAGAAGTTAAAGAAAGCTTATTGTTTTCATAACCAGTAATTTAGCCAAGGATTCCACATTGTATGATCAAGAAGTTATATGTATATAATGCTGTCCAATCTCTTCACTAACTCACCTTTGCTTTGGAGAATCCAATCTTACAATGACAAGCTTTCAGATTTGTTTCAAGTCTCTCTAATGTAAATAGCCTTTGCCTAGAAGAAAAAACAAACAAAACACATGCATAAAGGAAACTACACCAAACATGACGATCATGCTTAATCAGGATAGGCGACAACCCTCATGCCAACAGAACACGATTGTGCACAATGCCCACTACTTTACTCTTTGACACTGGGAACTTCTACCATTTAAACTGCATAAAAGTACCTTATTGTGACAAGTTCCCCTTTATAAAAAAAAAAAAAAAAAAAAAAGTCTACATATATGGACTGCTAATTACATTGGATTCTGCTAAAGTCAGACTGCTCATGATGAATGGATGATGATCCCCAAGACCTCATTCATACAAGGCAAACTCAGTCGCTACGAAGTCCGCCAGCTCAGCGGGAGATCTCTCCGCAGATCCAGCGGACGACAAGTCCCTCTCTGCTCACTGAGCGGGGAGGGGCTTGTGCAGCACCTCCTATAGAGAGATCTGATGAAAACAGACAGCATGTCCGTTTTCATCAGATCTCACCCGATATGGACGGATGGCGACGTAGCGCCATATGTCTGATTTTGGCGGATCGGATGTCAGCGGACATGTCTCACCGCTGACATCTGTTGCTCCATAGGCTTACATGGAGCGCCCCGTTCAGGTCCGCTGACAAAATTGACGGGCGAACCTGAACGGTCCGAACGTGTGAAAAGGGCCTTATAGCAGTTTAGACAGCACATCTGTCCCTTTCTATGCTGCAAGAAGACGAAAAAAAAAAAAGTTTGATTCTGCCCGTTTCTGTGACCGATTGTGCTGCCGACCATGGTAATCATGGCTACTGATCCATGCCTCTGTCATCCCACTGCTCTCCTCTCAGGCCCCCCCAAACTTCTGTGTGCAAGTTGATCTCTTCCCCACCGCTCTTAGTAGCTGCCAGTAAAGTTAAAGATTGCTGCCAGCCCAGCCCCTCTGTTCTACTAAGCCATACTGCACAGTGTACACGTTTATCTAAAATTGTGCCTGTAAAATACTTTCAGTTCATTTCTACCTGGTCACTGTCCTGCCCAAGGCTGGCAATAAGCCGAGTTTACCACCACTTTAATAAATATGAAAGTGTACCTATGAATCAGAATATTTTAAACAGTGTAGTCAAACTCCAAGGAGTATTGATTGGATTATAAAAATTGTCCACCCATATACAACTAAACACACACACACACACACATAAAAACAATGCTTACCTTTCACTAGGCAGGTTCTCATACATCAGGGCATGGTATAGGTGTAACAGGTTTAATGCAGTTGTAGCTTTCACTTTCCAGCTCAGCTTTTCTAACACAATCTTCTCCATCCGCATCATGTCAAACACACTGAACTTATACTGGCTTATTCTAATTAAATCTGTTGCCAGGGGAACATTTCTCTCCTCTTCCGTGGCTTTTACAGCTAGATAGAAGCAGGTGAGGCCAACGCAACCTAGATGTTTTGGCTGCACCTACAAAAATTAGGGAAAGAAGAAGTTTATCAAGTGCATTTCTGGGCTCAAATAAATTGCAGTAACACCATTTCCCTTCACACTCCTCATTGCACACCAAAGTTTGCTTGAGCCAAGCTGGCCCAAATTAACAATTTCTATTAAAGTGCTTGTAAACTCACAATACATAAAAAACACACACACACACACACACACACACGTATAATGAGCTTGTATGCATAGCATACAAGCCAATTATGAAATACTCACCTTAGATTAAAGCCCCTGCAGCCATCCCGGCACACTGTTCTGCCTGGCCACAGGACACCCAAAGTCATTTCCAGGTATTGCGGGCTCTGGTGCTGTGACTGGCCGGAGCCACGATGACGGAGCTGCCATTAACAGCACGTCAGATGAATGAGCCGTTGCTTCAGTATGCATGTGCCGATGGCGTTGGCACATGCCGATACAGGAGATACCTCCTAAACCATGCAGGTTTGGGAGATATCCATGGTAGATACAGGCAAGCCTCATTACAGGCTTACCTGTAGTGAGAAGTGTTTGTAAGGGGTTTGCAACCACTTTAAGCAATGTGGCCATTGTGTGCAATATAATGTTCTGTAGTAGCATTGGTTGCATACAGTAACCACACCACTGTTCCAGAAGCAGTATAGGCAACATCACCCACCCAAATGCAAGGCTTTTTCCAAATGCCAGAGCGCCAAGCTTGACTCCCAATTTCAGCAGATGGGAAGTTGCCCATACTGCTGGCAAAACACAGGCCACTTAATGTACAGTGCAGAAAATAAGTATTTGAACACCCTGCTATTTTGCAAGTTCTCCCACTTGGAAATCATGGAGGGGTCTGAAATTGTTATTGTAGGTGCATGTCCACTGTGAGAGACAATCAAAAAAAAATTCCAGAAATCACAATGTATGATTTTTTTAACTATTTATTTGTATGATACAGCTGCAAAGAAGTATTTGAACACCTGTCTATCAGCTAGAATTCTGACCCTCAAAGACCTGTTAGTCTGCCTTTAAAATGTCCACCTCCACTCCATTTATTATCCTAAATTAGATGCACCTGTTTGAGGTCATTAGCTGCATAAAGGCACCTGTCCACCCCATACAATCAGTAAGAATCCAACTACTAACATGGCCAAGACCAAAGAGCTGTCCAAAGACACTAGAGACAAAATTGTACACCTCCACAAGGCTGGAAAGGGCTACGGGGAAATTGCCAAGCAGCTTGGTGAAAAAAGGTCCACTGTTGGAGCAATCATTAGAAAATGGAAGAAGATAAACATGACTGTCAATCTCCCTCGGACTGGGGCTCCATGCAAAATCTCACGTCGTGGGGTCTCAATGATCCTAAGAAAGGTGAGAAATCAGCCCAGGACTACACGGGAGGAGCTGGTCAATGACCTGAAAAGAGCTGGGACCACCGTTTCCAAGGTTACTGTTGGTAATACACTAAGACGTCATGGTTTGAAATCATGCATGGCACGGAAGGTTCCCCTGCTTAAACCAGCACATGTCAAGGCCCGTCTTAAGTTTGCCAATGACCATTTGGATGATCCAGAGGAGTCATGGGAGAAAGTCATGTGGTCAGATGAGACCAAAATAGAACTTTTTGGTCATAATTCCACTAACCGTGTTTGGAGGAAGAAGAATGATGAGTACCATCCCAAGAACACCATCCCTACTGTGAAGCATGGGGGTGGTAGCATCATGCTTTGGGGGTGTTTTTCTGCACATGGGACAGGGCGACTGCACTGTATTAAGGAGAGGATGACCGGGGCCATGTATTGCGAGATTTTGGGCAATAACCTCCTTCCCTCAGGTAGAGCTTTGAAGATGGGTCGAGGCTGGGTCTTCCAACATGACAATGACCCGAAGCACACAGCCAGGATAACCAAGGAGTGGCTCTGTATGCGTCGGTCAGAATGCCTGTCAATCAATTAGGAACGCCCAGCCCCGAAGATCACACCCAGAAGCCACGGTGAACATCTAAATAGAAAACGGTATGTACCGCAACGATTTTTAAACAAACAGCCGATTGTCATTGTAAAAAAAACTTGCCTGAATGCAATGTTAAAAAAAATATTTTTTGGGTGAACCTCCACTTTAAGTGCTGGCAGAGCACCCATCAATCATACCAGACTTTTTTTTGCGTGTGCGATAGTGCTTTGGCATGCCATTTAAAAATCAATAAACCATTTTCCTATGCAATTCCACAAAACAGTATAAAAAAAGTACAGTAAAGCAAATTCTTAACAAAACGAATAAGTCTCCAATGTGATAGCATCAAAGTGAACTGACACACACCCCTTCAATTTACATTTTTATGCATGCCACAGTGAGGACAATATTTCTGGGGCCATTATTCGTGGTTATTGCTAAACTAAGGATCTGTACATGACAAAGCATCGCCTACGGAATATTTTGGGTTCCAAAGTTTTGTCACAGTTTAATGGACATGACAAATGCCATTTAGAAGTACCTAAAGTTTGCTTATAACATTTGGAGTAAAATCACCTTCACGCTAAAAATTCTCATCCTGCTCCTTCAAATTTTCTCATCACTTCAGTTGAAAACAACCTCTGAAGTGACCACACTAACAATCAAACGAAAATTTGTAAAAGGAACATTTTCTAAAAATGCTACTAGTGTAGGGCCATGTTAAAGTGGAGGTTCACCCTTAAAACAAGTCTGTGTCATTTTTTTTAAATCTTTGTACTTACCGTTTAATTGATAATTTTAGTTTTGTGCCTACCGCAGTTAAATGGCGAGTTTATTTTTGAGTCACGGCTTCCGAAAATAGCCGACTAGCACTCGTGTATTCCCGGCGCTATACGGCGCCTGCGCACAGACCTAGGTGCTGACTGCGCAGGCGCCGTATATATCAGAGTCCTATTTCGGAGGGCGTGAAGCGCCATAGCCATTGGACTCGGATATATACGGCACCTGCGCTGTCAGCTCCTAGGTCTGTGCGCAGGCGCCGTATAGCGCCGGGAATACACAAGTGCTAGTCGGCTATTTTCAGAAGTCGTGACGCTCCATAGACGTGCCATTCAACCGCCGTAGGGACAAAATTAAAAATAATTAAAACAGCAAGTACAAAGATTTAAAAAAATAAAAAATAAAACACAGCATACTGTCGCTGACGCCAGTATGCTGGATGGATGACAGACTTGTTTTAAGGGTGAACCTCTGCTTTAAGGCGACTTGACAGACATCAGTCCCAATACTGAGGTCTTTACAATGTATGGTTACTTTGTTTTCACAGATGCAAACTGCCTACCTTCATTTTAGCTAAAAACCGGTCCAGAAGGTTCACAGACAAGGAGAAGGTCTCTGTATTGAAACCAAAGAACTGAGTTAAACTAAGTAAATCTTTCACTTCAAAGTCACGAAGTCTGGCAGTCATCCGGAGGCCATTGTCATGCGTCGTTTCAATCAACCGCAAACCACAAGCTTTCGGCTGGCATTTCAGCTCCTGTTCCAGGAGCGAGTTCAGCTGGTGAAGAAGGTCCTGAGCTTCTGATGTTACAAGTGTGTCAATCATCTGAAAATGCAAACAGAATTGAAATAAGTCAGTACTGCACTGTTCAGCTCTATTCACGTCTTCAGGACTTAGAATGCACACCAAATTCATATTGGGTCCAACTATAATAAAAGTTTTGTCTTTAGTGGTACTTTAAAGCGGAGTGTCAACTTGCTCTCAAAAAAGTAAAAAAGTCAGCAGCTACACACACTGTCCTATCCTGGAGTCCAGCGCTGACGGCGCCGCAGCTGATGCTTCCATCTGTTAGTGCCAGTAAGGGAACCCGGAAGTGTAGCCTTCCGGCATCACGGCCAGGTCCCTACTGCGCATGCACTGTTGTGCTCTCCTACTGGCCCAAGAGTAGGGAAAGGAGGCGGCCAGACTTCCGACGCACCTCGTCGCTCAAACAGGTACCTGCTGCCCCCTGAAAAGGTGCCAAATATGGCAGGGGAGGGGCACGGAGAAGACAGACATTACATTTTTAAATGGTACTCCACTTTAAAGCAGAGTGCCACCCTAAAAAACATTTTACATATTTACAGTCCTTTCATAGTATTAATAAACAGTTTTTACTCACCAGAAATTTCCTGTTGCTGTGTATTGGCTCCTAATCTGCCACTTCCATGTCCGCAGCGCTCTGCATCACTAACTCCCTCGCCTGTGCTCCTGGGAAATGCGAGTCATTTCCCAGGAGTCGGGGGGCAGTACCGTGAGCAAAAATCGTGTTATTTCCCAACAGGAAACAATGCGATTTAAGGCAGATCACGTCTAG